>CM076074.1:30077500-30642500 GCA_038088235.1 Zacco platypus | reverse complement strand
CACCATATTGGTCCACCACCTTTGTTACTCTACTTCCTTCCTCGTACCCTTGTCCTCAACTCCCCGCTGACGCCCACCTCCACCTGTTCCAGCCTGCTTGCCTCCTCTGTTCCTCCTGCCCGCCTTGCCTTTAAGACCCTCCTCTTCCTCTCTCTCCTCCTCTTCCTCACTCCCTCACTCACCCACCCTCTTGCTGCGGCCTACACCCACATCTTTCACTTTTCTCCTTTTCAAACTCTCTCTCTCTCTCTCTCTCTCTCTCTCTCTCTCTCTCACACACACACTCTCTTGGCTTGGACAGCCATTTACGGTTTCTCCCTGACATCTCCTGAAGAAGAATAAAATATGATATTTCTCTCACTGTCAAAACGTATTTCTGATCCCTGTGTCCGTTACATTTGGGAAAATTCTCTTCCATCTGTCTCCTCCTCCTCCTCCCCTCTTTCTTCCTCAGTGACAGTGTAACCATCCTCAGATTTCTCAAATTGGTGAATTTACTGTAGAAATTGTCACTTGTTGTTTGTCACAGCTAGTAAAAGTCCTACTCTAGTCATACAGATGCAGTCATCCCTAAAGTAAACGTAAGCATTACAGTAGTCAGCGATTAGAGTAGTTCAAGTATGATCTTGTTGTGGTCTCTGTCGAGAAGTTAGAATTGCTCTTTGAGTGTAGCATATCATTGTCTGTTTGTTCTGAATTTTTGGACCCAAAAATGAAAACTGTTATTATTTACTCGCCCTCATGCCTGTTCCAAAACCATATGACTTTCGTTCATCCATTGAACACAATATAACATATTTTGCTGAATGTTTATGCTGCTGTATTTCTTTTAATGAAAATATATACCATGCAGTGCTCTCAACCTCCAAAAAGATCAAAAAAGCATCATAAAGGTATTATAAAACATAGTCACATTACTTGTGCACTATATTTCAAGTCTTCTGTAGCCAACCAAAATCATTTTTATTTTTAGTGAATAGTTTTAATTTTGATCTCTTCCCCACAAAAAGCATCATATGGTTCAGACAGACAAGTCACATGGACCTTTTATTTATTTATATGCTATTATAGTATTTATTAATGTTTTGAATTAGTTTTTCATTTAATATTTATATATATATATATTAAGCTTTATTTAAAGTAAATCAATACATTTGTAATAGTTTTAGTTTCAAGGCGAGGAAAGTTTTTATGAAAATAATGAAATTAAACAGATGCATAAGATAAAAAAATAACAATAAAGAGTGTTTTTTAGTGATTTAAAATGTATAAAAACAAATAAGAACACAATAAATGCAGTGCAGTAGTTCAGTAAATGCACAGCTGATCAGATGAATATAGTTTTAGTTAGTAACAACATGGCCATAATCACTATATGCTTTCATTGAATAGAAAAGAGCAGTTTGAACATCCTCCAAAACATATGGGCTTGAGGCTGAATAAATGATCTTGAATTTTTATTTTTGTGCAAACTGTTCCATTAAATCCTGAAGACTGAGCAGAAATGTTGCCATACAGCTGAATACTTAAACACAGTAAGCTTGTCCTCAGTTTAGCCACAGTTTGTATAATTATCAGCTGAGGGACAGGAATAGGCTGCAGATGAATTTGCTCGATGGCCTCCTTTAGGTCCTCTCCTGTTGTCTCGGTGATGAAGCACTTGGTGGCGTCCGGTTGGTTTGTCGTCCTCCTCTTACACCCCGTGTTTTCATCAGCTTGACCCCTCTGTACGTCTATCACCCTCCAGACTGCCACCGCGGACGTGCCGTTACGTCTTCAAAAATCCTGACCTGGAAGTGCAAGACATTGTGGAGGGAAAACTACCTGGGCACAAAAGCGGTTTCATTGGAAATGTACTCTTTTTTTACAGACTAATGCTGCTTGTATACTCGTTTAACATCATGATTTGTTGAATATGAAGACATAAACTGTAAAGATAATGAATACGAATGCTTCAAGAACTGGGTTGCCCTCTCTCTTGCCCTTCACAATGCTGGGCACTTTCTCCGATTGAGTCTCTGGAGCGGCGCCGCGGTGCCAGTCTGTGGGGCGATCACCTCCATCAGGACCCCTGCCTCACCCACTCCCAGCTAAACGGTTGGCCATGTTGATGCCTGTCGAAAAAGAAAGCGGCACACCTCGCTGTTCGTGGGAATGACGTCCGAGAACTCGCTTCGTCTCACTGTGTATCCCGAGAGTCGAGCCAGTTCTCCGACTTGCAAAAGAATGAAATTTGAACTAAATTTGCTGATCAAAACATTCAATCTAACAGTGCCTGCTTTCCGAATTAGTCCATTATTTTGGCCGACGCGACTCCATTGAAGGCACCATAGTGGCTAACGCTGGTGTTCCCCCATGATTCCTCAGTGTTGCTATGGTAACGTCCCCACTGCGTTCCTGCACCTTTTGAAGAGCAGCTGATGTTAATTTGTTTCTCAGAAGCCTCCCTGTGTTCTCCGGCCTCCGCTTCCCCCTGGATAATCTTGCCCGTTTCTGTTGCAGATTTTGAGTCTCTCCTGCCAAACACTTTTGAGTCAGAGGGACATGTGTTCATTGCCCCCAGGTAGCTTTGTGTGACTTCTTGAAGCCACGTTCCTGTTTTCGTGCATACGTCCATCCCTAACTTCCTTTTCAACATACCGTAGTCACTGTAGTCTCTGTGTGTTTGCTGTGCGTAACGTGTCTTTCCATTTTAACCCAAGTGAATGTGTTTATTTATTGTGTTTTGTGTGTCGAGGCTCCTCGCCGTCACCCGTAGGGAAGGAAAAAATCCGAAAAAGATCTCCTTAATGTGTCAATTGATTCTCCTAGACAGCATTAAGAGCAAACGGAGAATTTTGCTTTTCTGGGTTCATTACAAGTATTACAAGTAAAAATAATGATTCTTTATTGGCATCGATGGTTCCATAAAGAACTTCCATGTAACCTTTAAATGCTCAAAAGGTTCTTTATAGTAGAAAAAGTTTTTTTAAACGTTCTTCACACTAAGATAATAATGGTTCTTTTAAGAACTGTACCATGAAAGGTTCTTTGAGGAAACGCATTGGAACGATCGATCTACAGCTGTTTTCTCCTTTTCATTTGTTCGTTTTATCTTTAGTTCTTTCAATAATTGTATCAATTATTTTGTTCGGTTGCATTCATGCTCTTGTTTGATCTTTAGTTTGTTGTTTTGTGAATTTTGTTTGTTCTTTCATTTGTTTAAATTCTTTTTCTCATTTGGCGTATTTTGTTTGTTTTCATTCTTTATATTTTTTGTTTTGTTTTATTTTGTTTATGCTTTTGTTCTCCCTTGGTTTGTTTGATCTTCATAATGTTTTTTTGTTTGTTTTTGGTTGTTTTTTAGCTCTCTAGTTCATTCTTTATTTCTTTTTATTTGTTTTGTTCTCCCTGTTTGATATTTAGTTTGTTCTTTTGTTCTTTTTTTGATCTTTTGGACTCTTTAAGAGCGTAAAGCTCGATTTCCAGAGAAAATAATTTCAACTTGTCACTTGGTTTATACAAACAAGAAGTAGTTATGTATGCAGTGTTTCATTTAAAACGGCAAGCTTGTATTTGTCTTAAAGTGCTTTACTCTCATTTGTTCTATTGATGTTTAATCAATGCGTTTTCTGCACGTGAAATATGTTCTATGTAAAATACTTTATGGGTAGTTGTAAAATACAATGGTAGCAAAAATGACAATGCCTGGTCTAATAAACTTCCGTTGAAATAGTATATTATAATTAATGTTTTTTGCTTGTTTTTCCTAAATTGAGGGACAAGTTGAATATTTTCTGTGGTAAAGACATCTGTTGATAAAGCCTAACTTGTTCTGAACCTGGAAAATTCCTTGAAATCTCCTGCTTTACAGATTTTTAACCTGAGAAAAAGACCCCAGTAATCTCACATGTGTCTCCTTTAGATTTCAGAACAGTGTCTCAAACTGTGATTAGATGTTACCAAAGTGTGCAGTTACTGTAATTTGAACTCAAAAGTTCACCTTTTGCTATGTGCAATTTTATAGCTCAACATTACATTTCCCTTAACCGATTTAAAGAAAACCATCTGAGATAAAGTTCATACTTATATCTGAAAGCCATGTGATGAAAGCCTAACCTCTGAGCGGTAAATTTTCCTCTGTGTTTGACCTCATTGTCGTCTGCTGTCATGGATCAGTATCTTTTGACGTTCAGCAGATTCTCCTCACGTCTTCTCCACATCTCATCGCTGCAGCTCTCGCGCGTCTCCTCTGTATCCGTGTGTGCATGGCGTTCTCCTCACTTCCTTACATACCTCATCAGTATCAAGGGGAAGGTTCACTTGGATTTGCATGTTGAAGCACTGATGGATCTAGAGAAGTTCACGTGCATGAGTCTATGAATGATCATCTCTCTGTGTGTGTTTGTCCTTTGCATATACACTCCAAAAATCATGTTCTTAGCCAGTAGTTGTCTTGTTTTCCAGGAAAAACATCCTTGAAACAAGGTGACTGATATTTTGCGAGAATGCATCTTGTATGTAAGTGTATTTTAGGCAAAAGTGCACTTGCTTCTAGTGAGTTTATGCTTAAATCTACCAATGAATCAAGACAAAATACACTTCTCAGGTAAATTGATCTTGTTTTAAGGATGCTTCCATTAAGTACTGGTTAAGAATAGTTTTTTTGTAGTAATTGCAGTACATGTATTTGGTGTTTTTTATGTGTTTAAGATGAATGTGAAATGAGTAAAGTGAAATCAACACATCAAGGGTTTGCAGTCTATAGCTAATTTAACTGTTTTTGATGTTAATCCATAAGAGAACGTTTTTATATGTGCATGTCCTGTCAGTGAGGAATGATGCGTGTTTTCCTCAGGGAATACTGCAAAGACCTGGAGCTGTCCAACAACAACACGGAGTTCCTGCTTAACTTCATCGCTCTGATGGAGAAGGTCACACCCGACTCCAAACAATGTGAGTCTCGCGGATCTCACGAACGCCAGTCTTCTCATCCATCTCACCAGTGTGTGAATTATTGATGACTGTACGACGTTTTAAAAGATTGTCGAGGATGGTCTTCTTACACTGCCAAACTGTCTTTTTCCATTTAACCAAATGCCAGCGATGTTCCTGCTGAAAAGAACATGTTAAACCAGCCTTGATCGGGTCTGGTTTTAGTAGGATTTAGGGCACTTTTTAGCTTGGCCAAGCTAAGAAACCAGCTGAGACCACTTAGAACCACCTGAGAGTCTGTTTAACATACTACATAGTATAATTGTATGTTGTTTTTTTTGCGGATACTGACATGGATCCCACATAATCAGTGTTATTTTATATACTATTATACTATTTATTAATATTTTCAGTTAATTTATTTCTGTATTATCCGTTTTTATTTTAAATTTAGTTTGTTTTAATATTATTGTTGCGTTTTTTTTGTTATTTTCTTCATAGCTTTAGTTCATTTTTCTTGTAGGGCGTTTTCACACCTATATGTCGTTTGTTTTGTTCTGAAACAGGGACTTAATTTGTTACAATGCTGCATTTTCCTCTTGGTTCGGTTCGCTTTCACAAGGCAACCTTTCAAAGCGTACCACAATGTGTCCATTCAAGTCACATGCGAGTACAACTGTCCTCTTATTGGTCAGAGTTTCCTCTCAGTCATCCATCAAGATGATTGACAAGATCTCTTCAGAGATTACGCAACATTTTAAGATGACTTTTGGTTTCCAGGTGTGATAACTCACAGAATCAGTACATTTTGCGTTATCAATTACGATATTGTTTGGTTCGTTGGTCCGTTGGGTCGGATTGCTTTCACACCTCAAGTGAATCGGGCCGAGCCCACCTCGTTCAAGCAGTCTCGCATTGTTTTGGTGTGGATCAGAACTCGATTGCCTTGTTCACATGTGCCTAAACAAACCAAACCAAGGGGAAAAATGCACTGAAACAAACTTTTTATTTTTAGTGTCTATTTCGATTTCTAATTTTTGTTTTTTAACTTTAGGTTTTTCATCTAATATTTATATCTTATTTATTTGAGCTTTATTTCAATTCTCAATTAATGAAAATGATTTTTAATCATTTTTGTTTAGTTAACAATAACAACACTAACCATAATTCTGACTCTCTCTTTGACTAATTACTTAAAACAATCTTGTGTTAAGATATCAGCTCATGTGTCATAATATTATCGTCATTATTCCACACAGGTGACAATTTCTTGTTGCATAATCTGATCTTGGACACGGGCATCATTAAACAGCTGGTAGATAAAGTCTGGAAGACCAAAGACCTCAACACGTACGTTCATATTCAGGATGAACCACTGAATTTCCTCACATATATTAGCAGATTTATACTCTCATTCAAAAAAAAAATCTTGAGCATTAAATATGTGTTGTGTTTCTCTAGGTACGGCTTTCTGGCAGTCTTTGCAGCCACAGATGGAGGCGTCACTCGGGTTTTCCCTAATAAGTGAGTCCGGTACTTTTTTTTGTCTTTGTAGTTGCTGATGTGAACGTGTGTTCTTGTTTAACGTGAAAACATTTTATAAAACAGCAGAAAACAATTAATTTAGGGTTAGTGTAAAAACCATTAAGTTTATGGAAAGTCTACATAAAGAAATAAAAACTAGTTTGTGTGTGTGTACATCAGGGCCGCTGAGACCTGGGAGGAAGATCCAGAGCCATTTAATGCTAGTTATTACCGTCGCAGTCTGGACAACAAGGGCTACATCTTCAGAGCCCCGTATCGCACCGGTGAGTGAGTGTGTTATTATAGCGCACAGAAACACACACCAGACCTAAACTAATGCAAAAGCCTCTAAATGCCACCTCCAAAAATGAGACAATAATTTTAAGCAAATGCTGTCCTCACATAGTATACGTTCATCAAATACTTTCACTTCAAATCCACTCACTCAAAAAAATATTTCTGTCTAAACATAAGTTTTATGTAATTTAATTACATAGCAATTTTCCATCCATTTGGATTACATAGTTTTAACATAAACAAACTAATAAACTTAATGTGATTCATATTTGTCAGTCATATGTAAATGAATTAGGTAAGATTTATGTAATAGTTGAGTATATGAATAGTGAGAGATTAAATGTCTTTTATCTTCAGTTGATTTCAGTTGTAGTTCTTGTGTTTCTCTGTCCTTCAGTGATTCTGCTTGTTAACAGCAGGTGTTCATCATTAATGCTCAATCATCACTTAATGATCTCATTAACTCTGACACTGCTTCAATGGTACTTTAACTCAGTAGTGTGCACACACATGACCACTAAACAGTGTTCATTAACCTGGGCATTTTTCTGTGAACTATTACATAAATCTTACCTATTTCATTTACGAATGACTGACAAATATGAATCACATTAAGTTTATTAGTTTGTTTATGTTAAAACTATGTAATCCAAATTGCTATGTAATTAAATTACATAATACTTATGTTTAGACTGAAATATTTTTTGAGTGTAAATCCCTCTCAGTCCATTCAGAAAGACCGGTTCGTTGGCAGAAACCGCTAAACGCCTCTTCCCTTAGTCAGCAAAAGCCTCTTAAGTCTCCACAGAAGCACCAATCGGAAGACTTGAATCGAGTCATATGATTTTAAGACAAATGACAGTGTGCATCAAGTTTTTATCATGTTTTGTCCATCATTACAGTGGCAAAGACATGATTTTGAGAGTAGCAAGTGTTAACAACAGTGTTCCCTTCACTGCTGTAAAACTGACATTTACTGTGTCTTGTTGCCCAAAGAGGTGGACATAGAAGTTTTTGCAAAAATAAATAACACATGGACAACTGGTTTTGCAGCAAAATAAATGTGTTAAATACCAATGAATTGATTAAAGTGACATTTTTGAAAATAAGGCGTTTCAAAAACTGACTAACAACCTTTTCATTGCCGTTAAAGTGAATTTACTGAACCTAAAAACATAGGAGCCTAGTAAAAATGTTCATTTAAAAGAAAACATCAGACACACACACACATATATATATATACACATACATATATTTATAAAAATAAAACATTTATAAAATAATTATTATTTATTATAATAATTAGATTAAACTATTTTTCCATACTTTAATTTACAGTGTCTTCAAACTTGCTCATGCAATCAGAATTTTTATTTAGAATCACAGTATCATTTATATAATATATTATTCATTTTATGATTGCTATGTTTGTTGTTTTGTATTTTTTCCCAGGCAATGATGACATACTGAATCCAGAAAACGACACCATCGGCATTCTGGTTAGCACAGCAGTGGACATTACCGTAGGAAACAGAAACATCAAACCGGCAGGTATAAAACTTCCTGACAAAATAACAAATAAGGTCCAGACAAATGACACAGCTTGCGTGTGCAAACAAAGCCGAGATCGAATGTGGGATTTGTTATGGCTTAAGAACTTCATCTTATCCAATAGATGGTCAGATTTCTGTCTCGTACTGTCCCGACATCAGCTCTGTTTGAATGCATGATCTTTCTCGGAGCAATAAATCCTGAGACATTTTGCCATTTTTCGACTTAAACCTCTACAAATCTACGGTGATATGCTGCAGTTCTTGACAGAGTTCGTGATCATCGTGTTCCGGTAGGATTACCTGACAGGTGGATTAGCACAGATAAGTGCTGCTTTATGAATCTGGGTTTAGAAGAATGACATATTCTGCTCTGAACGTCGTCGTAAAGTCAACCGCTGAATTATGTTGATGTAAATGTCTCGCCAAAGCAATCTAGATCATATCACAGACAGGCATTATTATGACATTTTCCATAATAATTTTTACAGATGTAATTGCACGTTTCGAATATAATAAATATATTAATAAAATAGTAAAAATGTTGGCATGGCAAGTAAAATTATGAACTTAATCTAAAAAAAATATTCAAATATAACAAAAAAATAATTACCATATAAAAAGTACAATATATTTGGCATATAAAAGGAACGTTTAGCAACACATTTTTGATTTTTGATCGCTGTGATGCGATAAAAGGTATCTTTTCCCTGTTAATCGTTTTTGTCCTGACACGTGGCGATTTTATTTTAGAAACTTTTTCTATTTCTCTGCGACGTCGTGGCTGGGACAGCAACACAAAGTATGGCAATGATAAAATCAGGTACTGTTTATGTGCTTTATTTAACGTTAAAAGCGTCAAATGTGGGTTTGAATATCATTCTGTGTTCCCAGCCTTTTAGCTGTAATGAAAACAACACTGGCTAATTCACCTCGAGATCTTGAAAATAAATAAACAGGCTCAAGAACGTTCAAACTCGATGCGAACAAACAAGTGTATTCTAAGACAAAGATTGTTTCAGTCACTCCGTATGAACTTTAAATAATGTTTAAATAGTGCAATATGAATTTTACTATATACTAACCCATTTCATTGCGTCTGCTGTGCCCGCCCACACTCTCTTCTGATTGGCTGTGGTGTTTGATTGATTTGATCTCTTCCTCATTGTCGTGTCGTCTAGTGTGCTTGTCGCTGGAATCTTGTCGCACTGCGTGTAGTTAAGACACGGTGTGAGGGAGAGGTAAAACATTTAAGTTGTACACCAGAGGTTTTAGGTTTTCTTTTTCTCATTCTTATAACATCTTAGTTGTGGGTGTGAAGCTTGATCTGGAGGCTTGGACTGATAAATTCAAGATCTTGGCGAGCAACCACACCGACAGCAACCGGCAGAGTTCTCAAACGGTACAATACGCACACACACACACACACACACACACATATATATACATATATATAAGAACTATTGCTAAATACTGTTGTTCCTTTTCTTGACAGTGTGGACCAACCAGTGGCTGTGAAATGGACTGTGAGGCCAACAGTGATGTAAGAGACTCTTAATGCACTATAGATCTGATCCATACATTCACATCCTTCTTTTCACAGTTTATCCATTAAGTGTGTTTGGAACTGGCCGATTGATCTAGCGATATTACCTTCAATCTCCATTTAAATTGACTGATTGACTGTGCACGTCTGACGTAAACCCGCGCATCGCACACGCGTGTTGTGTGAGAACAGTAATGTGTTTACTCATCATTCTTTGCAGGACTTGCTTTGTTATCTGATAGATGACGGCGGCTTCCTCATCATGTCCAATCAGAAAGACCACTGGAATAAGGTCAGGAAGTTCAACAGGACAGCGATGTGTAAACAGACTGTATTTGCTCCTGTTTTACACGCTGTGCTCTTCCTCTTTTATCTGTAGATTGGTATGTTCTTCAGCGAGGTCGACCCCACTCTCTTTTACGCCCTCTACAACAACTCCTTCTACAAACGCAAGCAGTCCTACGACTATCAGTCAGTGTGTGACCCCGTGCCCAGCGGCAACACAGGGGCCGCCCCGCGAGGAGTGTTTGTGGTAAGACGGCACATTTTTAGATGTCCTCAAGGCGAACGCACCAGTTATGCTCATGGGTAGTTGAATGGATAGCATATGATTGCAGTGATTTGGAGACGTATGCACTGTGTATGCGCCGAAGTTTTGTTCGGAATGGATGTAACGCTCATGGGAACGTGTATTTGAAATGTTGCAAAGTTTAGGGTACATGTGGGATCTGCAGTGGGATTACAGAATGTAGTGTCGTTATTGTCAACTAAAATTAGAACCATTAAAAATTGAAATAAAGTAATAAAAAGAAAATATACATGCTACATGAAAAACTTGCTTAAGCTTAAAAAAATTTGCTTTGGCAACTAACTGAAATAAAATAGTTGAAAGCTAAATAGAAATTTTTTTTTTTTTTAAAAAGATGACAAATAAAAATGACAAAATCATATAACAGAATTAGTAGAATATTAATTCAATATTCAAATAAAATATAAATATTAGATATAAAACTTCAAAATATTGCCTTTGAAACTACTGTAACTGAAGTACTAAAATTTCTAAAACTGAAATAAAAAACCTAAATAGAAATATAAAAAGTAACCGAAATGACAGAAAGCACAACAGTACTATTTAAATATATATATATATATATATATATATATATATATATATATATAATTAGATGAAAAACCTAAATTAAAGTAAGCTGATATAAAGCTGAAATTGAAGTATTAAGTTATTTTTCAATATAGTTGTACTAAAATGACTAAAACTGAAATAAAAAACCTAAATAGAAATATAAAAAGTAACCGAAATGACAAAAAGCACAACAGTACTATTTATTTAAATATATTTATATATATATATACAGTACTGTGCAAAAGTTTTAGGCAGGTGTGAAAAAATGCTGTAAAGTAAGAATGCTTTCAAAAATAGACATGTTAATAGTTTATATTTATCAATTAACAAAATGCAAAGTGAGTGAACAGAAGAAAAATCTACATCAAATCAATATTTGGTGTGACCACCCTTTGCCTTCAAAACAGCATCAATTCTTCTAGGTACACTTGCACACAGTTTTTGAAGGAACTCGGCAGGTAGGTTGGCCCAAACATCTTGGAGAACTAACCACAGTTCCTCTGTGGATTTAGGCAGCCTCAGTTGCTTCTCTCTCTTCATGTAATCCCAGACAGACTCGATGATGTTGAGATCAGGGCTCTGTGGGGGCCATACCATCACTTCCAGGACTCCTTGTTCTTCTTTACACTGAAGATAGTTCTTAATGACTTTCGCTGTATGTTTGGGGTCGTTGTCATGCTGCAGAATAAATTTGGGGCCAATCAGATGCCTCCCTGATGGTATTGCATGATGGATAAGTATCTGCCTGTACTTCTCAGCATTGAGGATACCATTAATTCTGACCAAATCCCCAACTCCATTTGCAGAAATGCAGCCCCAAACTTGCAAGGAACCTCCACCATGCTTCACTGTTGCGTGCAGACACTCATTCGTGTACCGCTCTCCAGCCCTTCGGCGAACAAACTGCCTTCTGCTACAGCCAAATATTTCAAATTTTGACTCATCAGTCCAGAGCACCTGCTGCCATTTTTCTGCACCCCAGTTCCTGTGTTTTCGTGCATAGTTGAGTCGCTTGGCCTTGTTTCCACGTCGGAGGTATGGCTTTTTGGCCGCAAGTCTTCCATGAAGGCCACTTCTGACCAGACTTCTCCGGACAGTAGATGGGTGTACCAGGGTCCCACTGTTTTCTGCCAATTCTGAGCTAATGGCACTGCTCGACATCTTCCGATTGCGAAGGGAAGTAAGCATGATGTGTCTTTCATCTGCTGCAGTAAGTTTCCTTGGCCGACCACTGCGTCTACGGTCCTCAACGTTGCCTGTTTCTTTGTGCTTCTTCAAAAGAGCTTGGACAGCACATCTGGAAACCCCTGTCTGCCTTGAAATTTCTGCCTGGGAGAGACCTTGCTGATGCAGTATAACTACCTTGTGTCTTGTTGCTGTGCTCAGTCTTGCCATGGTGTATGACTTTTGACAGTAAACTGTCTTCAGCAACCTCACCTTGTTAGCTGAGTTTGGCTGTTCCTCACCCAGTTTTATTCCTCCTACACAGCTGTTTCTGTTTCAGTTAATGATTGTGTTTCAACCTACATATTGAATTGATGATCATTAGCACCTGTTTGGTATAATTGTTTAATCATACACCTAACTATATGCCTACAAAATCCCTGACTTTGTGCAAGTTTACCTTGAAGAATTGATGCTGTTTTGAAGGTAAAGGGTGGTCACACCAAATATGGATTTGATTTAGATTTTTCTTCTGTTCACTCACTTTGCATTTTGTTAATTGATAAATATAATCTATTACCAAGTTTATTTTTGAAAGCATTCTTACTTTACAGCATTTTTTCACACCTGCCTAAAACTTTTGCACAGTACTGTATATATATATATATATATATATATATATATATATATATATATATATATATATATATATAATTAGATGAAAAACCTAAATTAAATGTTGCTTTGGCAACTAACTGAAATAAAATAAGCTGAAATTGAAGTATTAAGTTATTTTTTCAATATAGTTGAAGTACTAAAATGACTAAAACTGAAATAAAAAAGCTAAATAGAAATATAAAAAACTAAATAATAATAATAAATAAACTAAATATAATATAAAATAAAACAAACTAAAACAATAAAATTGACAAAATGACTAAAAATGAAAATTTGAAAATGTTAATAAATACTATAATAGTATATAAATAATACTAAAACACCACGGACCGATGGATTGATAGACAAGGATAAGTGTGTGTAGGATCTGTGGGTATTTGGATGGATGATCTGTGGAATAATCAAATGTCACGTGTTTCCTCTCAGCCCACTATTGCTGATGTGTTAAATGTTGCCTGGTGGACGTCAGCGGCTGCCTGGTGAGGTTCTGTCTCAGTCAATTCTATATAGTCTGATCTCAGTGATGTAGTAGTATGTAAAC
This sequence comes from Zacco platypus, assembly GCA_038088235.1. Classification (NCBI taxonomy): domain Eukaryota; kingdom Metazoa; phylum Chordata; class Actinopteri; order Cypriniformes; family Xenocyprididae; genus Zacco; species Zacco platypus. Next base: position 30,629,145 of record CM076074.1, on the reverse strand, counting down.
GTGTGTGTGTGTGTGTGTGTGTGTGTGTGTGTGTTGTGCTTAGGTCACTGCTGCAGCAGATGCTGTATGGATTCACCTATCAGAGTTGGTTCATGACAGGTGTGTGACGTTTACATTGATTTTAAAAGGTCGTTGTTTAAGTGAATCAATCAGAAGACAAATCTAACGTGTGTGTGGATGTAGATGAGGTGGATGCTGAAGGAATGGAGCACAAAGAGACGAGCTGTGTGACGGTACAGACGCAGTTTTACTTCAGTAACATCAGCAGCTCCTACAACATACTGCAGGACTGTTACAACTGCTCCAGGTCAGACGCACTTCAGTCATGTCCGTCTAGATTATATATACTTATGCTTTTAATAACAATGAGTCCGTTTTACAGATTAATTCATGCTAAGAGAATAAACAACACCAACCTGCTGTTTGTGGTGGCTGAAAAACTGTCCTGCAACTCCTGTGAAATAGAGAAACTGTCTCAGTTGGAGATAGAATGTATCCTTGTACAGAAACATGCTTTTCTTTCCTTGATTATGCTTTCTGATGAAATTATGATGCACTGTACACTACTGTTCAAACGTTTGAGGTTGGTGAGCTGCTTTGTATGTTTCTGAAAAAAGTCACCATGGCTGCATTTATTTGATCAAAAATACAGTAAAAACAGTAATGTTGTGAAATATTATTAGTTTAAATATGTATTTTTAAATTTTCATATTCTCTCTGAATATACTTGAAAATGTCATTTATTCCTGTGATCTTCAGTCTTCAGTGTCACATGATCCTTCAGAAATCATCAAATAATTCTCATTACTATCAATGTTGAAAACAGTTGCTGCTTCATATTTTCTTGGAAACAGTGATACATTTTTATTCAGGATTCTCTGATGAATAGAATGTTCAAAAGAACAGCATTTATTTGAAATAGAAGTCTTTTGTAACATTAATAATGTCTTTACTGTTACTTTTAAAGGTTTCGTTAAAATTTCCTGATAATTTACTCAGCCCCATGTCATCTAAGATGTTTATGTCTTTCTGTCTTCAGTCGAAAAGAAATTAAGGATTTTGAGGAAAACATTCCAGGATTTTTCTCCATATAGTGGACTTCAATGGGGTTCAACAGGTTGAAGGTCCAAATGTCAGTTTCAAAGACTCTAGATGATCCCAGACGAGAAATAAGAGTCTCATCTAGAGAAACAATTGGTCATTTTCTAAAAAAAAAAAAAAAGTATATACTTTTTAACCACAAAAAAACCTGCTCTGCGATGCACCACACATTACGTAATCACGTTGGAAAGGTCACATGTGACCTAGGCGGAAGTACCAATCCAGTGTCTACAAAGCGAACGTGCAAAAACTCCCTTTACAAAAAAAAGGTAAATCAACGATGTCGGAACAAATTTGGAGAAAATGAGACAGGGTTTTTCGTCCTACTTCCGCATGACCTTTCCAATGTGATTACGTAATGCGTGGAGAATCGCAGAGCAGTGCAAGACGAGCATTTGTGGTTAAAAATATATAAATGTTTAATTTTTTGGGAAATGGCCGTCATTTCTCTAGATAAGACTCTTATTCCTCGTCAGGGATCATGTAGAGGTATTTGAAGCTGCACTGAAACTGACATTTGAACCCCAGTGAAGTCCACTATATGGAGAAAGAAAGACATAAACATCTTGGATGACATGGGAGTGAGTAAATTATCAGGAAATTTCAATCCTATAGTGAACTAATCCTATAAACAATTCAGTACATCCTTGCTGAATAAACACACATTTCTTAAAAAAAAAAAAAAAGTTTTAGTTTCCCCAAACTTTTGAATGGTAGTGTAAGTTTGTTAAAAAGACCTTCCTTAACAGCCTCCGTCTCTCAGACAAGGAAACGGATATATGCGAGACAGTAGCAACGGCCCGGTACAGAAAAGGAACCACGAGCTGTTTCGACTACAATGTTACAGTACGTACACATTCACATGCTTCCACTTGTTTATTCAAAGAATCATGGCATGATAAGTTCTGTGAACTCTGCTCACTTGAGTAACGTCTTTAATGCATAACCAAAAAAGCTCAAGTTGCACTTTGACAGAAGTGATTTTTTTTAATTAACAAGAATATGAGCTTCACTTTGCTGTATTTAAACCCAGCAGAACACATGAACTGTTACTTTTCAGTTCTTTTTTCAAACTGAAGTTATCATCTGTAGTATCGACAGTTGAAATAAATGCCAGACAGAGACATTAAAGTCAACATGAAACCGAATTCAGCCCTATTTCCTTCCTTTAGTACATGTTCCTCATCTTATTGTGAACAATTCATCAGTAAATGAACAGTATTTTGGAATAAAACGTTAACGAAAGCACATGTTTCTCTCTGTCTCTTTTCCAGGAGAACACGTCAGACTGTGGGCGGGGTCACTCGTTCCGCCCCTCCCTCCTCACTTTGCTCCTCCTCCAGCTCCTCCTCCTGCCTGTTCTGGCCCACCCCTCTGTTTAACTCCATCCTCCTGTCCTCCTCTCCCTCCTTCTCGTCTCCTTAATTCCGCATTTCTCCTTTATCTCCCCGTTGCTCTAGTCATAGGTAATATAAAGGGACTTCCTTCTGCCCTTATACGGAAGCCCAGTCGTACTGCTTCATCCACTTAGCTTCACTGGTTGTTGCTTAGTGACCGTTGCAGAACTTTGTCCTCTCTTGCCAATCAAGAGCATTTGTGGGAGGAGCTAAAAGTGTCTTCATGAAAACAGGAAGCTAGCGATGAGAATCCGACGGCTCTCTAGGAAACGAAGGCGTGGTGGAAAATGACACGGACTGTTCTCTCCTGCCTTTGTGGGCGTAAGGGGGTTGAGTTTCGTTTGACTCCGCCTCTAAAGGGGAAAGGTCATCCTCATCTTCATCCTGTAACCCGTGCCGCGAGGCTACGGGACATTGTGACGCCGTCTTGCTTCCGGTAATAAGAAAATAACCGAATACGTGCAGATTCTCAAAAAAATATCAATAACGACATGTGAGTATTAAAAACATACCTCCATATATTAGGGTATTTAATGAGAAAGGGAAGACGATAGATGTTACTTATTCAATTATCATTTATTTGTTTATGCACTATATCTACTTCTTGCCAAAATGAGACTTGTTGTGTGGTCTAATTTTTCTAGCCAAATTAGGAGGTAGGAAAACCACAGAAAAAGAAAGTGAAAAGCAGATTCACTCCATTCCTTCATCAGTCACAAGGGCTTCATGTATGTATTATTTCAATGTAAATCTCTAACCTGATCCGATTAGGTTAGGCTTTTATTTGTCGTATTTTTTTTCACAAGGTAAACTATAGTAATGCCTCAGTTATTTAATATTTGCAGCTAATATGTAATATCATGTTTTCATTTTTAAAGGACTATTTCACTCAATAATGACACTTTCTGTTTGATTTATTCATGTCGTTCCGAACCCGTATGCAGTTATTTTCTCTGTGGGACACCGAATGAGAACTTTAAAGGGTCAGTTCGCCCCAAAATCTTGTGACGTTCATGTTCGGAACGCAATCTAAAATATTTATGTCACTCCACAGACTGCCTTTTCAACTTGATCTTTGACGCTTTAAAAAGTTCATAAAGAGATCGTAACACTAACCCATATGAATTGAGCGCTTCAGTCCAAATTATTAATCACTTTATATGATGAACAGATTGAATTTAGGCTTTTACTCACATAGAAACCTCGAAAAGCGAACATAAGCAGAAGCTCAACCGAACATGGATGATGTGCGAGAAGCTCATTACACAGCACGTTCGAGTTTTGGGGTGAACTATTTCTTTAAGAATCCAGAACGATCGTGACCATGACTTTCCAGCTCCAAAAAGACGAAAAAGTACCATAAAAGTCCCATGAAAGCAGTCATGATGAACAGACCGACCACAACAGTATGAGCTCAAATCAAATGGACTGCTCTGTTTTTTGGAGCATGACAGACATGGTCACTGTGAACGGTGAAAATGAGATGTGCAAATAGAGATTTTTGATGTATTGAAGTATTCTTAGCGATGATGTCATTCTCTACAATTCTGTTCTGTTTAGTTTTTCACAATCTCAGAATGTCGAACACACATTGCATTTGATCGCAACACATGCTGTTTGTTTGCACCATTTTTTGCACTGATGGATTGGTCACTGAATAGTAGTCGTTACCATTCACGGTCATTCACGTAGAGCAGATTTGCTTTATTTTTCATATATATTTATGTAAGGCCCAAAACAGCATTTTGCATCTGCACTTGTGTATTTGCATAGAGTGTTTCTGTTCTCGGCTAGTTTTTTTTGTTGTTGAAATGTTAGTAATGCGATGAAACTTAAGCAAAAATCCCTGTTTTGGGCCCTATCGACCTTCTTTTATCTGTGCCTTGATGCACTTTTATATTGGACAGCGGCGAGCTTCACCGTCAGTCGGTTCAGTGCGAGTAAAAGTCTTTCGTGGGCCTTAAAACTCCAGTCAAACGGGTTGTGTTCGAAGTAGAATACTAGCGTACTGCATACTGTATTCTACATGCTACTATACGCTACGTTCTGGTCACATGACCTTAATATTTAGCATGTTTGGCTGTGGCTGAAAATGATAAACTGATCAAATAATCAGTGAAATAGTTGAGATAATCGAAATGGCGGAGCGCATTGCATTGTAGGATACAGTATTCAGCATTGTATTTATTATAATACACATTTTAACAAAAGTAGTAGGAGCATACTGTACACTCGTACTGTTGGCAATGTCAAATACAGCATAAATAGTTAGTATTGGCAAAAAGCGTCCCGATCAACCCGAATTCGCACTATATGATAGTATGCTATTCCGAACACAACTAGTGCCTCCAAACATCGTAACCTGACGGGCGTAAGGGAATGCAGTTTATCTTTTTAATTTTGAGTATTACTGAGCCGCAGTGTTTTTCACCCCCTTCAGCTCCATCCCTACTTGTACACGAACTCGACAAGCACCTTATGCATTGATTTTGTCAGTAAACGGGGCTAAATCTGAACCTCGCTTACTCAGTTGCACGTTCGGCAACTGAGCGACCATCACCTACGACGTAAAGCTCCATGACAAGACATGACACCATCCAAAAATGGTGAGGGGGGGTTTTTAGGATCGTCTTTGTAAGAGCATTTCAACGTTCGACCATTCTGTCGCCACTGGATTTTGGCAAAGTAGGTTTTGGAGTTGAAATGGCCGCTCCACGTAACCTCGATCCATCAGAACGGAGGCGGTCTGGTCGTAGCGTTTCTTATGGGAGTCGTTTCACTGCTGTAGTTTATCTGTTCAGTGTGTATGAGGGGAGCGAGTGTTTATGTGCGTCTGAAGGTTTGCCGATGGTTGAGGAAAAGAATCGATGTTTGCTGTTACGTGAAATAACTGTGAAAAATTGACAATTTTACGAGAAGTATTTTGAGAGTATCGTCATTGTTGGTGTTGAAGGAATGATCTGTGTCAAACGAATGTTTCATATCCGTCTTGAGGCAAAAGCCTGTTTTATTTGCCTGTGCAATTTAAAAAGACAAAAGCATTCCCTCTATCTGTGTCTGTTTGAATAGAATAGTTCACCCGAAATGTAAAATTCTGTCATCATTTATTCCCTTCATGTCAGTCCAAGCCTGTGTGTGGCATTCATTCTTCTGTGGGAAACAAATGTATGGAAAGAAACTCATACGCGACGTGAGGGCGAGTAAATGAGGATTTATTTTGGGTGAGCTATTATTTATTTTCTCGTTTTCTTATCTATTTCATGAAAAGGATGTCATGTATTTTGTGCACTTTATTTGAGACGTGAACGATGCATGTCTGGACGCGATTCTTACATCACTCAGCTTGTTTTTCATTCACCTTCAGAAATAATTGGTGAGGTATATATGCTAAATGTCGTGGTAAGAGTTGTACATATCACTAATATCTGAACTCGAATGCAATCCTGATCCTCACACGATCACATATGACTCCTGTTTATAACCCACATCCGGGTGGATTTATGAATCTGTCTGCAGTATGAATATATATTTTAGACCCCATTGAGACCTATAAATGGCAAAACACAAATTATGAAACATAAGGTCATATGTGGTAATGTAAACTTTTAAAAAAAAATGGCAAAAACCAATGATTGTGCAAAGTTAAAGGGATCGTTCACCCAAAAATGAAAACATTTATTCACCCTCGCGTTTTTCCATTTCCATTTATAGGGTTTTCCAAGTGCCATACAAACGTATAGTAAAATATAGTAAATAGAAATGCACAATAAAAAAAAAAGTTGTCCACATGTTTCGTGTATAATAGAATTTAAGTTGAAAAATGACTCTCAAATCAGGTTCTCCTGGACACTACAATGGTTTGGAGTGGCGTGTTGTTGAGTAAAATGATGACATAATGTTAATTTCTGGGTGAAATATTCCTTTAACCCACAACTTTAATACTGAAACCTGTTAAACGGCTAATGTGTACCTCTATCTTTGCCTGATTAAGGAAATGGTCTACAATTTTCATTCATATCGGGGCAAAGAGTGCTCTGAAAGGTGGAAAAAAGCCTTGTTCTTTATTCTGGTGAGTTGGTTTAAAACTTTGCCACACTTTTTTTTATTACTGTATTTTATTTTCGGGGGGGAAAGTGTGTAATTGTCTTAAAACTGGAACACTGTCGATGTACAGGGGCACTGAACTGCCTGAATTAGAGAAACACATTTTGGCAAGACACTGCGATTAAATGATCATGAATGTGTCGGTCTTGTGTCACAATTCCAAGTACACTGTGGAACAAAAGTCCTTGTTTTTAAGTGGTCTGAAAGATTTGCTTTTGCCAAAAAAGAGTAAAAAAAAAAAAAGTATTCAAAAAGAAAAGCTAAAAAGAGGAAGCAGCTTGCGCAAGGGGAGGGGCCTGATGTATAACCCACCCGCTGGGAGGAGTCGTGAGCTCAGACCCTCCCCTAGCCCCTCCCCCTCCAAAGCAACATCATCGTAGGCGCGTTTCCATCAGCGAGACGTGTGTATGTGATTACGTAGTCTTTAGTCTGGTGCTCCGTGACAAATGTGTACAAAAAAAATATATATTAAAAAACGTACAAAGGAGAAACTGAATTTAACATGAGTGAGGTTTTAAAATGTATTAACGATTAAAAAAATAGAAACACAATACTGCTGATAATACTCATGAGTTGAGGTCTGAAATCATGGTGAGCGTTTTTTTCTTTCGTTCGTTTATTGGATTGTGTGTTGGGGGCTCAGTGCCGCGTCTCTGGGTCCATGTTGCTCCATTTTTTTGTACAGACAACAAAAAAAAGACGAGAGAAAATTTGTAAAATATTGTGTCTGTGACTCCTTGTAAAATATTTTCAAATTGTTTATTACAGAGAATCAGTTATTAAATAATGTTCATATTTTTCACTTCAGTGCATTGTGTAGTGTTTATTTTTCTGCTGCGTTCAACATGTTAGAGATGGCTACATAAAGACTGATTCAAAGTCATTGGTCCCGACGTCATAACACTGTACTACATCCTTAAGATTGGTTTATAATATACTTAATTTTTAGTTGCAGTTTCCATTTATCTCTTTTGAAAGCAAACAACAAGTAAAAAATTGCATAATTTAGTGTTTCTGATACGATGATCGATTATTAAGTATAAAAATTGAATGTACTTCATATTGATCAGGTATGTGATAAATGCTTTCAATTGACCCTTCGCAAACAGTTTGATTGACAGGCGATCTGACCAATCATAACCCTGAATTTTGCCCATTTTGTCCGACAAAGCAGTCAGAGGAGTTAGTAGATTAACGTTGGTGAACTTGAATAATTGTGTGTTCTCACGTCTTTCCGCGCTTGAAACAACATTCCTTCTGATGTTCATTCATGTTTACTTGATGCTATAAATGAACTAGTATGAAGAGATGATCGCTTCACGAGGAGCTACAGCGATCTGTCACCACACATTAAAGACACACTAGACGCTATTTATTGATTAAACTTCTTTCAAAAATTACAATATTTTAAATGAAACTGTTTCATACGTTGTCAGTGTCCTCTTTGCTCCGCGATGTATTTTTCACTTCGTGACAACATGATGTGTGGCGTGAGAGGCTTGTCGGACATAGCAACAGTAACTAAAGTGGGCGGGTCTTTGCGAAGGGTCAATTATTACTCTAGTTTACTCTATTAGGGTTTTTAATATGACCACAACGACTTTAGGAAGTCCAGGATTGCCTTATGCCAGGTCTCTGGATCGTCAAGGTAACAAGGATGCCCCGCCCCCTTCATTACCACCACTTTGTGATTGGGCAGATGGCTCAGGTTGCTTAGCGACGCTTCACCAAGCTGAGTGTCCTGGTCTCCATAAACTATAAGAGCTGGAGTCTGTACAGGTACATGAGGATGAAAATCACATTTTTAGCCCCTAATAAATGCATTAATCAACTCAAAATGATTATGTAAGTTATTAAATGTAAAGATGATGATGATGTAATGGAACAACCAGATAGACGGATGGATGGCTATCTCACCTGGATGCTGCTGTACTGCTCTGCTGAGAACTTCTCTGTGCAGATGGGAGCTACAGGGATGTAGGCCTTGACCTGCTCCGGGTGCTGGAGGAGGAACGGCAGCGAGTACATGCCGCTGAGAGACGGGCTGACGATCACCACAGGCCCGGTGTTCAGAGCCTCGCACACCTGTCCGAGGAACACGGCCGGAGCCAGCTGACCCACTGGAGCCGGGGCCTCCGCCGCCTTAGACTGACCCAAACCTGTGTGAGCAACGACACGCACAGAAATGAGGACGTCTGATTGGTCCCTGATCAACCAATCACAATGAAGATATGACCCCTAACTTAATCCTATTGAGCTTCAAGCATCACATCAAACAAGACAAGCATCACTAGCTGATTCGACAGGAGGAGGAAACCCACTTTTTACCTTTTATATTCTAATTTACGTTCATGGTTCATCATCAACTTGAATCTATTATAATCTCAATAGTATGGAAGAACGTTTCTGCCACTGAAAAAAAAGATTATTGCGACTTTATAACTCACAATTCTGACTTTATATCTCACAATTCTGACTTTATCTCACAATTCTGACTTTAACTCACAATTCTGACTTTATACCTCACAATTGTGACTTTTTATCTCATAATTGTGACTTTATATCTCACAATTGTGACTTTTTATCTCATAATTGTGACTTTATATCTCACAATTGTGACTTTATATCTCACAATTCTGACTTTATATCTCACAATTGTGACTTTATATCTCACAATTGTGACTTTAACTCACAATACTGACTTTATATCTCACAATTGTGACTTTTTATCTCATAATTGTGACTTTATATCTCACAATTCTGACCTTTTATCTCACAATTCTGACTTCATAACTCACAATTCTGACTTTATATCTCACAGTTCTGACTTTATATCTCACAATTCTGACTTTATAACTAATGATTCTGACTTTATACCTCACAATTGTGACTTTTTATCTCATAATTGTGACTTTATATCTCACAATTGTGACTTTATATCTCACAATTCTGACTTTATATCTCACAATTGTGACTTTATATCTCACAATTCTGACTTTATATCTCACAATTCTGACTTTAACTCACAATTCTGACTTTATATCTCACAATTGTGACTTTTTATCTCATAATTGTGACTTTATATCTCACAATTCTGACTTTATATCTCACAATTGTGACTTTATATCTCACAATTCTGACTTTAACTCACAATTCTGACTTTATATCTCACAATTCTGACTTTTTATCTCACAATTCTGACTTCATAACTCACAATTCTGACTTTATATCTCACAGTTCTGACTTTATATCTCACAATTCTGACTTTATAACTAATGATTCTGACTTTATACCTCACAATTGTGACTTTTTATCTCATAATTGTGACTTTATATCTCACAATTGTGACTTTATATCTCACAATTCTGACTTTATATCTCACAATTGTGACTTTATATCTCACAATTCTGACTTTATATCTCACAATTCTGACTTTAACTCACAATTCTGACTTTTTATCTCACAATTCTGACTTTATATCTCACAATTGTGACTTTATATCTCACAATTCTGACTTTAACTCACAATTCTGACTTTATATCTCACAATTGTGACTTTTTATCTCATAATTGTGACTTTATATCTCACAATTCTGACTTTTTATCTCACAATTCTGACTTCATAACTCACAATTCTGACTTTATATCTCACAGTTCTGACTTTATATCTCACAATTCTGACTTTATATCTCACAATTCTGACTTTATATCTCACAATTCTGACTTTATATCTCACAATTCTGACTTTATATCAAACAATTCTGACTTTATAACTCACAATTCTGACTTTATATCTCACAATTCTGACTTTATATCTCACAATTCTGACTTTATATCTCACAATTCTGACTTTATAACTCACAATTCTGACTTTATATCTCACAATTCTGACTTTATATCTCACAATTCTGACTTTATATCTCACAATTCTGACTTTATCTCACAATTCTGACTTTATATCTCACAATTCTGACTTTATATCTCACAATTCTGACTTTATATCTCACAATTCTGACTTTATATCAAACAATTCTGACTTTTTCTCTCAGAATTCGGACTTTATTACTCAGAATTCAGACTTTTTATCTCAGAATTCTGACTTTATATCTCACAATTCTGACTTTATAACTCACAATTCTGACTTTATATCTCACAATTCTGACTTTTTCTCAGAATTCTGACTTTATATCTCACAATTCTGACTTTATAACTCACAATTCTGACTTTATAACTCACAATTCTGACTTTATATCTCACAATTCTGACTTCATATCTCACAATTCAGACTTTTTATCTGAGATAAAAAAGTCACAATAATCCTCTTTTTTTCAGTGGCGGAAATGGGCTTCCATACAACAGTATCAAGTGATAATAGTGATAAAATTAATTAGAAGATCTATCAGAGTCTCTGGAATTTTCCAAAGTTTAATGTCCATCGCATCACAATGAACATCACAGATGTTGAAATATATCAGCAGGAACCCCATAAGTTATAAATAAACCTGCAATAAATTTGCTATATTACCATATTAAGATAATATATTTAAATATTAAGTAATTATTAATTACAAAAAGTACTTGTCAGGTTTTGACATGGTAAAGAGACTATGTACAGTATTTTATTGTATGTGTAGAATATATATATATATATATATATATGTGTGTGTGTATGTATATATATATATGTATTTATATTTTTAATGCTTTACACCATTTTCCATATTAAAGCTCTTTTCATATTTCCACTTTACAGCACTGTCCATATAAAAGGTGTTATAATTATTTATAATAGATGGTTTTGACATGGAAACATGGTCATACAGAAGATTTTGGTTATGTTCCACAGTAATATTATGGATATGTAACGTTATGTACAGTAAATACCATGGAACATAAATATGGCAATTATTGTGTAATGGTATAGTATTACCATGTGATGACAATCACTGTACCATGGTACAGGTGTCTGTCGCTCACCTGGCAGGTCTATCGCCACAGCTCGGTAACCGGCGGCAGCTAAAGTCTCCAGAGTGCCGATCTTCAGCCAGTTTTCCGATGAGAACCGGATCCCGTGCAGCAACAGCACGCAGAGTTCGGCGGAACCGCTCAGCGGAAGTGCCTGTCTGTAGAACAGCGGCTGATCTCCGCAGATCTCCACCCGAACCGAACCTTCTGACATCTGAACCGAAGACATGGTACAGACGAGAGCGAAAACTGTCGAAAACAAACGGAAGAGCAAAGTTCACGCGCAAATCACTTCAAAGATTTACATAAACAAACGAAGTTGCAATATATTAAAGTATTCGATGAATTTGTTTTGTTAAAACTCAATGATGCCCCTATGAAGCAGAGACATAGTAAAGTATTTTTGTACCAGAGTAAAGGTTTGAGTCAGTCCCGGAAGACTCTGTCAGTTTTACCAGAGAGAAACACTGACCTCTAGCGGCGCTGTCAACCACTACAACCTTCATAATTCCTACATAAAACATTTACCTCAGAGATTTCTCATCGTAGTTACTAGTCGCCTGGCAGATTTTATGTTAATTTATTCTTAAATGACTGAATTACAACCAGCTTTTAAGCTTTTTTTTAAAGGATATTTGTTACTAAATAAATAAACGATCATGAATTAGCCTGCCAGGTGGGACCTTTTGATTATTTTTGAATACATTTGGTTGTTAATTATGGCAAATTGCTCACATTTAGCTTTTCAAAAGTTTTCTATTAGCAATGAGATGGAGATTGGAATGTAAAACGCTATTTACATATTACTCATTTGCATTGAATTCACTGAGAATCGGTTCCTGACGATCCAAAGGAAGCCATCTGAACACTATGCGTCTTGAGTACATTTACATATGGTTTTAATGTGGTTAAGTGTTTTATAAATGTGATCAGATCGCCTATACAACCTGTAATACCAGATGCAAATGGAAACCATCGTGTCAATTTCGTTTGTAAATGAATCTTTCAAGTGAATCGGTTTTTATTCACTTCCATCATATTTTTCGTTCACTGAGGTTTTAAAGTATAATAATAATATAGCTTTATCATTCATTTAGGCAATTATTTTTCTTTTCTGTAGTTTGATGAAAAGCAATTTCCTTAAGAAAATTGTAGAAATGAAGATAGATTTGGTTTTGGTCGAGACTGTATTTTTAACGAATCGGTTGAGCGATTCTATGACTCACTCAAGTGAATGATTTAATTATGTCAAGTCACGTTTACTTATATAGTGCTTTTTACAATGCAAATTGTGGCAAAGCAGCTTCACGGTAACAATTGGCAAATAATTTTTTCCCAAAGAAAACGTTGTCATTGTCCAGCTTATTCTATATATTTGTATTGATTCATTCCGTTGCAAAGATCAATAGTTATTAGTCTAGTTCATTTATGTATATCAGCACTGGAGAAAACAGTGACGTAATCGTCCGGCTCAGCTCAGTTCACATACAACGGCGCCAATGCAGGCAGACCAAAAACACTGCTGAATATCAAGCAAGTGTCCCCGACCAAGCAAGCCAAAGGCAACAGCGGCAAGGAACCAAAACTCCAACAAAATATATAAATAAAAAACCTTGGGAGAAACCAGGCTTATTCGGGGAGCCAGTTCTCCTCTGGCCAACAGTGAACACTTGCTTGATTGATTCAGGCAGAGTTACAGGTCATAAGTCCGATTTGTGATCGCAACAGTCAAAATATTTAATCCAGTTCCATCTAGTTTAAGATCTTTTTCATCACGCCGGTATGGGACGGTTTGTTGGGGATCTGTGCCGCTGATGTGTCGGTAAGGCCCTCACAAGGGATGAGCAAGTTGACACAGTCTCCGCCGACACCCCAGGGCCACGCGGGTTCCCCATCCGACCCGGACTCGGCCCGGATCCAGCCAATCACGTTAAATCACTCATAAAGAGTCATTTGTCTTTCATATAAATTAGGGAGAAATCCAAAACAGGATGATACAAAGAAAAAAAAACAATAGTAATAAATATTGATATCAAATAAATAGTAATTACTATTATTATTATTGAAGTATTAACAAACAGCGCAAATTATTATTTATTTATTATTCAGCTATTAATGATAGTTTTAGTGGCCTATGTTTACTTTAGCCAGATTCATTGGGAAATGTCTCGTTCTGTCAGCTCAACAGAGTAAACACACACCCACAGCACCCCCTTCATCAATTCATCCAGTCGAGAAGAATCAAAGTCCCTCAGATGAGCTCTGCTGCTGGAGGAACGCAGCTCTTATACCATGATTTCACTCTTCTTTCTCACAGCTCTTTTGCTTCGGCCTGACGCAACTCTCGGTGAGATCAATACTCTCAGAAATAATGCTTTCTTCTCACATTATGTATTTTGATTCATTGCATAATGTGTTTTAAGATGAATTGTTTTTAGACAAACAGTGCGCAGCTCAAATTGCAAGAGGTTCTCGAATGTGTTTACTCCTTACCATGTTTATACTTGGTTACCATGGTAACCACGGTTCTACTCTAACGCCATAATACGATTAAAGATCTTATAAAAGTTCATTATGATTTTAAAGTTACAAATAATTGCAGCAACTGTGCAATTTTGGCTAAAACTAAATACCATGGTATGTTTTTGTAAGGAACAGAGTTGATTGATTCATATAAACAAAGTTTATACAAATATGAAGTTTTAAATATAATATTTTAGTTGAGTAACTGTGACAAACAAGGTAAAATTACCATAGTAAATGAAAATGATTCGGTGCCATGGTGTGTATTTTAAAGTAAAATGCAATTTCTGTCACTTCAATAATATTCATTGTGGCAGAGTCACATTTTATGTCATTAATGGCCTTTTTTTGTTCATGTTCGTGTGATGGATTTGAACACAATCGTATGTGTTCCAGCTGTGAGCTGGTGGCTGTCACAGATTCTGTTTACTGTGTAGTTATTTATGCCACTGGGATTTTTGTGGAACAGATGTAGTTTACAGATCCAAAGGTCATGTGTGTTTAAGCACCTCTGAGAGGACACACATAACATTACAGCGTTTTAAGCCGGCACAAGAAGAATCAGAAAGACTTTGCTGGATTCACTAATAATAATGTGGTAAAAAGGTTACAGTTTTAGACAATGCATCATGGCAGTGGCATGTTTTTGTGCACGCGCTGTAAAAATGTTTTTTCATTTAATAACTGACACGAAAAGTCATTGGTTTGGGAGTTTTAAAGGGTTTGTTTACTCAAAAATGAAAATTGTGTCATTAATTCCTCTCCCTCATGTCGTTCTGACCCCGTAAGATCTTCGTTCATCTTCAGAACACAAATGAAGATATTTTTGATGAAATCCGATGGTTCAGTGAGTCTCTATTGACAGAAAGATAATGAACACTTTCAATGTCCAGAAAGATACTAAAACATATTTAAAACAGTTCATTTGACTACAGTGGATCAACCTTAATATTATAAAGCCACGAGAATACTTTTTGTGCGCCAAAAAAACTTTCCAACAATATCTAGTGATGGCCGATTTCAAATCACTGCTTTGGCAGTTTTATAAGCGAACTGAACCACTGATTCGAAACAAAAGATTCGTAAAGCTTTGAAGCAGTTTTGAAATTGGCCATCACTAGATATTGTTGAAAAGTCGTTATTTTGGGGTTTTTTTTGGTGCACAAAAAGTATTCTCGTCGCTTTATAATATTAAGGTAAAACAATCATACTCACATGAACTGTTTTAAATATGTTTTAGTATCTTTCTGGACATTGAAAGGGTTCATTATCTGTCAATAGAGACTCACTGAATCATCGGATTTCATCAAAAATATCTTAATTTGTGTTCTGAAGATGAACGAAGATCTTACGGGTGTAGAACGACATGAGGGTGAGAACTTTCATTTTTGGGTGAACTAACCCTTTTAGAGTTTCAAGTTGATTTTCTTTATTACTAATTAAATCCAAAGTAATAAAAAAGTGAAATGATCTGAATAGCATGGTACATAAATATTTAGTACTATATCAAAGTATACAACTTTTATTTTATTATAGCTATGAGGAGTTGAACTGGTTTCTCCCAAGGTTTTGTTCTCCATTCTGTCACCTGATGGAGTTTGGGTTCCTTGCCACTGTCGCCTCTGGCTTGTCTAGTTTGGGACACTTAATGTTCAACAATATTATTGATTTGACTGCTCTGATACTATTGGATGGAAAAAACTGAACTGAGCTGGACGACGACAACTGTTTCTGCAGAACTGCTTATAGATGAAATTAACTAGTTTAATAATTGATGATCTTTACAACGGAACTGAATCAACACTGAACTGACTTCAGCTACTGTTGAATGCGCCATTTATCACCGTGAAGCTGCTTTGAAACAACCTGTATTGTATTGCAGCGCTACAGAAATAAAGGTGTCTTGACTTAAAGCGTGTTGGTAGTAATGGCTGTGGTGTGTTTTAACAGCACACCGCAGCGCACTGAATGATTTCCAACGATCTGAGGGGAGAGAGCTCGTTCTCAAATCCTGGAACGTAAGCCGTCTGACCGAACTTCCAGGAATCACTTTAGAGGATTGTGCTAAACGCTGCACGGAGAGTCCAGAATGCAGGTCTCATTTCCTCACTTTTATTTACAATTATATGAAAATGTATTTACTTTAAATGTAATATCAAATTATAATCAGAAACTTTACAGCATAAAAAAAGATTATTAAAACATTGATTTAAAATGCACTTTAAAGTAAAACTTCTAATTTGACATTATTACAAAGTGCACTTTTCAAAACGAACATGAAAGTGTAATATATTCATATATTATCTGTAAGAACTTTTTTTATTTGAAGTACTACTAGTGCACATTCAATACATTTAAGCACACAATAAGTATTTTTGACTCTTTTTACAGTATATATTTGAGTGCAACTTTCTGACAGAAATATGAACTTTACAGGGCTTTCAATTACGAGTTTCGTCCGTCTGTGGTGTGCAAACATCTGCCCTGGGTGGGAGACGGAGACAATGCAGATGTCAAGAGAAATGTGAACTGTGACCTGTATGAGATGAAAGGTGAAAAATTGTTTCATAAAATATTAGAAAGTTAATGTCAAAGATTATAAGGATCTATCAGACATTAAAAACCCACACCGCTCATGATGTAAGTTCCTCTCAGGGTTGGGGAGTCACGAAATACAAGTAACTTAGTTACGTATTTAAAATACAAAATTTGAGTAACTGTATTTCATTACAGTTACATTTTAAATGGGTGGTAATCAGATTACAGTTACATATGAAAAGTATTT
This sequence comes from Zacco platypus, assembly GCA_038088235.1. NCBI lineage: Eukaryota > Metazoa > Chordata > Actinopteri > Cypriniformes > Xenocyprididae > Zacco > Zacco platypus. The sequence continues at coordinate 30,612,271 of CM076074.1, read as the reverse complement.
TAGATTACCAAAGTGATTACTTTGAATTTTAATGTCATTTAAACATTAATGTAAACATTACTGGATGATCCACGACTGTTTTCATGTTTTGTGATAGTTGTTTGTGAGTCATTTTATAATTCACTCGTCACTGCAACTTTTTCTCACAATTTATTTTTTTCCCTCACAATTGTGAGTTTGCATTTCACAATTCTGACTTCTTTTTCTCAGAATTGCGAGATTTAAACTCACAATTGCAAGTTATAAAGTCAGAATTGGGAGATATAAACTTGCAATACTGACTTTTTTTCTTGCAATTGTGAATTTAGTATGTAAGTTTACATCTCATAATTCTGACTTTTCTCAATATTGTGAGTTTATATCTCATATTTTTAACTTTTCTCAATATTGAGAGTTTATATCTCATAATTCTGACTTTTTTCAATATTGTGAGTTTATATCTCATAATTCTGACTTTATAACTCGCAATTGCAACTTTATATCACGCAATTCTGAGGGAAAAAGTCACAATTACCTTTTTTGTGTTTGTTCCACACTTATTAGTATTCCAAAGTATTCTAAAGTATTTAGATTAAGTTTCTAAACTTGAAAAATGTAACGAAATACGTTACAAATGACTTTTTAAAGCATGTATTTTGTAATCTGTAGTGAAATACATTTTAAAAGTAACCCACCCAGCCCTGGTGCCTCTGTAGTTACATGTTCATAATGTTCTCATGTGCTCAGTCTATGTAAGGAAGTGCATTGTGGGTAAAGGAGAAGACTATCGAGGGAAAGTGTCGACGACTATGAGTAAACGAACATGTCAGCAGTGGTGGTCGAAATTCCCTCATGACCACAGGTATGAGTCAGAAATCATGTGTGACATGTTACAAAAATGTAGCTTTATGTAAAGCATTTGTATTTGAAATGTGTTGTTTTTTATTATTTACTTGCAAGATAGCAATACTATATATATGGACACTCTTAAAAGTGTCTGAAGGTCATTGCATTAGATACAACATATCAAATCAAGTTGAATCTGCAAACAAATGATGCTCAAGCTTTTCTCAGAATTAACTTTTGGAATAGCAAAATCATACAAATTAAGATTGTGTATTAAAAAAGTAAATAGGATGTTTTGAAACTTGAAAGAGACTCTCATGCTCACTAAGACTGCATTTATTTAATTAAAAATACAGTAAAAACAGAACAATTGTAAAATATTATTACAATTTAAAATAAGTATTTTCTGTTTGAATATATAGTAAAATGTAATTTATTCCTGTGATTCAAAGCTGAATTTTTTAATTTTCATTACTCCAGTCTTCAGTGTCACATGATCCTTCAGAAATCGTTCTAACATTCTGATTTGCTGCTCAAGAAACATTTATTATTATTATTATCAATGTTGAAAAAAGTCACTTAATATTTTTGTGGAAACCATGATATGTTTTTTTCAGCATACTTTGCCGAATAGAAAGTTAGAAATATTTTGTAAAATTATAAATGTCTTTACTGTCACTTTTGATCAATTAAATACATGCTTGCTGAATAAACAGTGAGTGTTTATATATATATATATATATATATATATATATATATATATATATATATATATATATATATATAAATATATATATAAACACACATATGTATATTAGAATGACGTCACCACTGTTTGGAATAGATGGACTCCGTCTGCCACTAACGGCCTGGAGCTGAACTATTGTCGTAATCCAGATGGCGACCACATCGGCCCATGGTGTTACACAACCGACCCTGAACGCAGATATGAGAGCTGCAACATCCCCCAGTGCAAAGATGGTAAGGTTCAATCCTCACACTGGCATCACATTGTCATTTTAAGAGTGTTCAAACTTATAATTGGTTAGTTTTGAGTGGATGTTTTTGTGTGTTTCTGCATTAGAGGTCTGCATCACCTGTAATGGAGAAGACTACAGAGGTCAGGTGGATCACACGGTGAACGGTAAAGAGTGTCAGAGATGGGACCAACAGTATCCTCATCAACACATCTACCAGCCAGAAAAGTAAATATAACATAATCATGTGCCATAGCTTTAAAGTCACACTGAAACAGAAGTAGTGATGGACTTTTCTTTCCTATTGTGACGTATATCTGAGGGAAAATGAGAACAAATGTAGGGCGGGGCTTGATTTTGTCCATGAGGAATTGATTGGATGGCTGTGGTTTGCTATTGGTCGATCTCATGTGAGTGACAGGTTGCTCCGCCCTTGGGCCAGTAAACACATCATCAGAGAACAGATAGGAAAAGGAAGATAGGAAATTATTTTAATTAAAGATTATGAAGGCACATGAATTTTGAAAAAATGACGTGTACAGATAAATCATTTATAATTAATCCTGCAATATTCCATAAAAATAAGAATTTTGATTTCATGGTGATCCAGAATGTAATTGCATGGGATGACAGAATATCAAGGTGTCTGTATCAAATGCTGCTGGAGCAACTGCAATTTTCTGAACCATTTAGTGTTGCAGTAATTTTTAGTGGATGCTGATATAATAATGTAAAATGTCTTTGTATCTGATGTTTGTGTAACCAGATATCCTGATAAAAGTTTGGATGATAATTATTGCCGTAACCCGGACGCGTCTCCGGTGCCCTGGTGCTACACCACTGACCCGACGGTGGAGAGAGAGAGCTGTGACATAAGCAAGTGCCGTAAGTATTCCTGCTCCTTACCACAAGGATAAATATTTCATTTCATGGTATTTTAGAATTTTTGTCTTGTATTAATCATAAATGTTTGATATAGTTTTTTTTTGGTTAATTGCATGACTTTTAGTATTTGATTTCGACAAGCAGATAGCCTTGCTGCTGGCATGTCATCAAAAATAAATAAAAAAGTAATTAAATAAGTAAATATCATTTACAAGCCTCTAAAACTAATGCGGCACTGGTAAAACAACTATACTATAACAAAATATTAGTGCTTGGATAAAAATGTATCTTGTTTGAATGCACTGCTATTTTTAATGGTCATTAAAGCAAAGACATGCATTTTATACCAATGTAACAATCTTCGAAGAAAAGGTTCTATATAGAACCTTAAAGGGTTCCGTGGTTCTGTCAGGTGCTTCAACCTTTGGGCTTCGCATCATGGGATTTTGTTTTAATTCATTTTTAATTAAATTTTATGATTGAAACAGCTTCTAAACATAGTTTATCACAAGGAAAAAAATTGAAATAACCCATTAAACATGAAAGCGTTGTGCAATCATGAACATATTTCCCCTAATTTAGAATCTTTCGGCCATAAAGTGTTCTTTACAAATGAATCAAGAACCCAAGGGTTCTATACTGAACCTCACTGAACCTTTTTTTCTAAGACTGTGGTGTAGTTAGAGCAGCTGACCTGCTGCAGGGGCTAATGGGTTCATGCTAAACAGACGAACCTTGACCTCTTTGGTTTTATCACCCCTTAAAAGATTAAGAGTGCAAACAAAAGCACTTGACATGGATATACAGTAAGGTTAGCGGAGGCTATGAGAGGAGGAAGTAAAAACTCTGAAATACCCATGTGTTCATGTAATCCAGAAATAGCAATTCTGAAACCTTATTTTAATAGTCAAAGTTAATATAAACACATAGCAGAGATTAAATTGTTTTGATGCAATGTTAACTTTAAAGGGGATCTATAATGCCCCTTTTCACAAGATGTAATATCAGTCTCTGGTGTCTCCAGAATGTGTCTGTGAAGTTTCAGCTCTGAATCCCCCACAGATCATTTATTATAGCTTGTTAAATTTGCCCCTATTTGGCTGTGAGCAAAAACACGCCATTTATGCGTATGTCCCCTTTAAATGCAAATGAGCTGCTGCTCCCGGCCCCCTTTCCAGAAAAGAGCGGAGCTTTAACAGCTCAACGACAACAAAGCTGAAGAATCTCACGCAGCCAAAATGAGGATTGTCAGTAACGGTGTTCATCCTTACATTGTTCAAACCGGAGTCGACACTGATGGAGAGACTCAGGAAGAAGTTACAACTTTTAGACGTTTCTGAACGGTTAGTGGATAAATTTATGTGGAGTTGATTCAACTCATCACTAGCATGTGTCGTCATGTTCATCTCAATCTTAAACTGACCCTCGTTTGTAAAATGACGACATCAATAACACTCTACTACAACAACTCTTCCTCTTCTCTAAAGCAGCCCAACATGGCCCCGCCCCCTATATTGTGTGTTCTTGGGGGTGGGGTTTATGTAAATTTCAGGGTTTGTGATGTCACCAACCCAGGAAGAAGCTCATTGTAGTCCCTACCAGCCGTTTGTTGTAGTCCTTAAAAAGCGATTTCTGTAAAAGAAAATATCTCCCTTTGCATTGAATTTTGAGCTTCGTAACTTTGCAGATGTTGTTTCTGCTCAAACAGCAACATTACACACATGAATTTCAATCTCCATGCAAATGGTTTGGATTATTCATTCAGTCTGTTTAAAGGACACAGGTCTTCATCTTCCCAAGGACATCGCTGTCATTTCCAATCGCATCAGTGCTGTTCAGAAAGACAACTAAATAATCGAAAGTCAGAAACTCACATGTGGTGTTCCGTTTGAGAGCACAACAATAAGTTTCTTGCATTAGATTGGACTACAGTATTATTCTTTATGAATATGCAATGACTGATCTTGACAACAAGGACAGCATGTGTCCAGTATGCTAACTACTAACTAAAGTCGTTGTAACAAGTAGATACTCTCTTTTCCGTTCTTTAGCCGAGTCTTCCAAGCGTCGTTTACGCTCCAGCTACACCACTAATTGTTTTCGGGGTCGTGGAGAGGACTACAGGGGCAAAGTCAACGAAACAACCTCTGGAATCCCTTGTCAGCGCTGGGATGCCCAGAAACCCCATGAACACCCATTTTTCCCCAAAACCTACGAGTGCAAGTGAGTCGAGAGGGGCTTGAATGTGTCTTGAAAATCTATAGAACTGATATAAACTTGTTGATTGTGACTTTTCTCTTTCTTTCCTCTTTCCACCTTCAGGGGTCTGGAGGAGAACTACTGCCGTAACCCGGACGGTTCGGAGGCGCCCTGGTGTTTCACATCTGTCCCTGCGATGAGGACGGCTCTGTGCCTGCAGATCAAACGCTGCGCTGATGACATTGAGGCTGAGGGTACAGCTGGCGCCCGCTAGTGATTAAAAACATCAACTGCAGTTTAATTTTTTTTAAAAAAAGATGTATTGACTGTGCTTTGTGTTCGTGGGAAGAGTAAATGTCTCATCAGCGCACACTTCATAATGACTGTATACACTACTGTTCAAACATTTGGGCTTTTTTGAAAGAAATTAATATTTTTATTCAGTAAGGACTCGTGAAAAGTGACAGTAAAGACACTTATAATGTTACACAATATTTCTATTTCAAATAAATGCTGTTCTTTTGAACTTTCTTTTATCTGAAAAAAAAGTATCACGCTTTTATACAAAAATATGAAACAGCACAACTGTTTTCAACATTGATAATAATGAGAAATGTTTCTTGAGCAGTAAATCATCATATCAGAACGATTTCTGAAGGATCATGTGACACTGAAAACTGGAGTAATGATGATAATAAATTCAGGTTTGAACTTACAGGAATAAATTACATTTCAAAATATATTGAATTTAAAAAAAAGTTATTTTGAAGTGTAATAATATTTCACAATATTGCTATTTTCGATCTCATAAATGCAGCATTGGTGAGCATAAGAGACTTCTTTTAAAATACTGTATATATAAAAAAAAAAAAACATACTGACCCCAAATTTTTGAACGGTATTGCAAATAACCTTTTTTCTTCTTCTTAAACTAGATTGCTATAATGAAATCGGCAAAAACTATCGAGGTGTTGTCCGCAAGACTCGTAAAGGTATTCTCTGCCAGAAATGGAGCGTCAATACACCTCACAAAACCAAGTAAGACAAATGTTCATCACAACATCACACAAATACAGGGAATTGCATTGAGGGAAAAAAACTAATTGAACATGTATTATACTTTGGAAAAATCACAAAGTAAGAATAAATATAGGCAAATCCCATTCTTATTCATCTCATTTAAAGCAGGTCTGTAGCTCTATGATATATTTGATATAATTTCTGGACATATATTTGCAGGATAAACCCCAAAACACACCCAGAGGCCAACCTGACCGACAACTACTGCAGAAACCCCGACGGAGACCACCACGGACCCTGGTGCTACACCTCTGACCCCAAGACTGAATTCGACTACTGTGCCATCAAGCAGTGTGGTGAAGTGACCACGTTTATAGATGCTCTTTTCAGTCCAATTCAGTCACGGCTATATAATAATTTATTATTAACCCTTGTGTGCTGTTCGGGATGTTTTCATCCACTATGGGGAATTTTTGAGTCTTAATTTGGCCATAACTTTCTCCGTGTTTCAGCAAATGGAATGATTTTTGGTGACAAATCTTATTTTGACACATATTTTGGGAAAATGCTTTGAAAATTTTCAAAAACTCAACAGTACAAATTCACTACCCTTTCGTTATGTTCGTGGCTGAAAACAGCCACTACTTTTAACTGCTTTAAAAATGTATCAGATAAATATTTTTTTCAATTTTTTTTGCTTAAATCTATTAATCAACCTCAGTCCTGATCAAAACTACTAAATTAAAAAAAAAAATCAGGATTTTAACTCTTTAATTGCCAAATTCATAAATGATGTCACTGATTTGGGAAAAAACGTGTCAAAGATTAGAAACAACATTGGCTTTGATGCGTTGTTAGTTTTTGTGCAGCATCAGATTTTAACGTTTTAAAGAGTTAAAATCCTGAATTTTTTTTTTTAAATTTAGTAGTTTTGATCAGGACTGAGGTTGATTAATAGATTTAAGCAAAAAAAATTGAAAAAAATATTTATCTGATACATTTTTAAAGCAGTTAAAATCGTGGCTGAAAGGGTAGTGAATTTGAACAATGCACAAGGGTTAATAATTATACATTAATAATATTAACAATGATAAATAATTAAATGACTTACAGTATGATAATTAATTGTTCTCATTCTTTTTTGTGTGCTCCTTTATATTGTAATAGCCGGAGAGAAAGTGCCAATCATCGGGCCAACAAGTAAGTCACAAGCATTATACAGCGAGTAGTAAAGACTCAGATGTGTGCGATCGTGCTTCTAATTGAAATACCGTCCGCTGTGTGTTAAAAGCGGAGGTTGTGTTTAACGAGTGTGGAAAGCGGGACGACCGTCATGCGAAGTCCAAGTTAAGAATTGTGGGCGGCACACCTGGAAACTCTCCCTGGACCGTCAGCCTTAGAGACCGGTTAGTCGTACTATTTTTTGCCCATATAAAATGACCCATGGAAGTAAAATAGGTTTATTGTAAGCAACTGCATGCATTCTGAATTTCTTTATCTTCACAGGAAAGGAAATCACTTCTGTGGAGGATCTCTGGTCAATTCTGAATGGGTCATCAGCACCAAACAATGCTTTTCTTCCTGGTAACTCACAGTCTGCAGTGATTTGTAGTTGGACAGTAAGGGCGTTTTAATAAATGTTCATGTGCTTGTTTGTGATTGTGTGCAGTTACGTCGACCTCACGGGATATAGTGCTATGATGGGCACCTTGTTCCGTGATCCAAAGGAAGGCGAACCGGACAGACAAACCATTTCTCTCACCAAGATCGTCTGCGGCCCTTCTGAATCCCACCTGGTCATGCTTCAGCTAGAAACGTACTTCATTCCACACACAAACACATTTAGGTGTACCATAGTATCTTGACTCCAAATTTGCCCTCTAATAGACACATATTTCGCTCTTCTTCTGCAGTCCTGCCCAGTTTAATGATCGTGTGTCTCAAATATGTCTTCCTCCTGAGCGCTACATCGTACCAGATGGAACCACCTGTGAAATTGCTGGTTGGGGAGAAACAAAAGGTGATAGGCTTGTCTTTTATATCTACAATACCTCTTAAAAAATATCGTTCAGAAGTTTGTAGTCAGTAAGATTTTTTTTTTAACAAAAAGAAATTGATACTTTTATTCAGCATAAATGCTGTTCTTTTGAAATTTTTATTCATCAAAGAATTCCAAAAAAAAAAAAAAGTTTCAGTTTTCACAAAAATATAAAGCAGCACAGCTGTTTAACATTAATAATAATTATAAGAGATAAGAGCAGCAAATCAGCATGTTAGAATGATTTCTGAAGGATCATGTGACACTGAAGACTGGAGTGATGATGCTGAAAATTAAGCTTTGATCAATATTTTAAAATATTTTACCATAGAAAATCGTTATTTAAAATTGTAATAATATTTCACAATGCAAGTGTTTAATCAGCAGAGAGGATAATTTACCCCTTAAAATGTTTATTCTATATTCTATAAATATTTATTAATTTTTCTGAAGTAGGAAGCTAGAAATTATGTCTTTATGAAACGCTGCAGAATTGAATAGAACACATTAACATCATGTAACTTCAACATTTTCACTCTCATTGTGCCCAATGTGGTTAGATGTAAAATCTGAACGCTGAAAATACTGTTTTTTTGGTTCTCCATCTTCCTATCCATGCAGTGCTGCATCCTTTTCTTCCCACCATTGATCCTCTCTTCTTCTCTCTCTCTCAGGAAAGGGGGACGAGACTGTACTGAATGTGGCTCAGATGCCTGTACTGAGCAATAAAGAATGTAATAAATATTTCAAAGGTCGTGTCCGTGAGAACGAGATGTGCACCAAGGCCTTCCAGGCTGGAGTGGGCGCCTGTGAGGTACGGATGTGCTGACCTGTTTTTTGTATTTTAACTGCATATACGCTAAAGTCGGCATGAAACAGAAGTTGCGGTAGTCTTTTCTTCCTTATTGTGACGTATATCCGAGTGAAACGGCTTCTCAAACAAGAACAAATGTAGGGTGGGGCTTGATTTTCTCTGTGGGGAATTTATTGGATGGTTTGCTATTGGTGGATCTCATTTGAGTGACAGTTTGCCCCGCCCTCACACGTCATCAGAGAAGAGATGTTGCTGCAAGAGAGAGTGGAAGAAAAAATAATGATGTGCGTGGATAAATCATTTATAACAAATACTGCAATATTCCATGTTGATTCTAAATTCAAGGTGGCTTTTAAGAATCACTACATATTAAACGCTATTAAGCTATTACATATAAATATATATATATATATATATATATACATATATATATATATGTATATGTGTGTGTGACGAGCAGGGCGGGCGAGAGCCGTGAGGGAATGGCGCGAGGCCGGTGACGTGATTGCTAATGAGCGTCATCTGCTCGGTGCACCGGTCTCGTATCTCTCTAGGAGCTCCGGAAGCATAAAAGAAGGAGGCGGGAACTGGCGAACGTTCAGCCATAACTTTAATAAACTCAAAAACAAACAAAAAAACTAAGTAAAATGGCGGCAGTTCCTCACTGCGACTGCCGCCCACACAAACAAAATAAAACACAACATAAATCCAGGCCTGGTCCTCTCTCGTCCTTCACTATCGCTCCTCTTTTATGCTTCCGGAGCTCCTCCGTGAGTGAAACGAGACCGGTGCACCGAGCAGGTGACGCTCATTAGCAATCACGTCACCGGCATTAGCAATCGTCACAATATATATATATATATATATATATATATATATATATATGTACTGTATATAAATTAATAATATAAACATAAATAAGCGTTTTACTATATATATATATATGTGTGTGTGTGTGTGTGTGTGTGTATATAAGCTTTTTTTAAAGGAGAAATGCATCCCATTTGTTGTTGACATCAAAGACTGTGTGTTCAATACTTCTTAATACCATACTTATAAATTGCTCTGTATATTGTAAATAGGCTAGTGCAGATGTAAATTCATCTGTCTTTTGGTAGATTTTTTATTATTATTATTATTATTCTTATTATTATTATTTTAAGGATTTTTGCATGATAAGCAATTTTGGATGGTAAAATCTGGTTGTTAAAGTAAAACTAGAGAACCACTGATCTAGATGCCGCTTAACTTGCAAAAATCTCGCTCAAAATGAGTACGTGTTCAAAAGTGAAGCATTTAGTGCTTCAAACATTTCCTTTGTACGCATTTGTGCTGCTGTGTGAGTTATGAGAGCAGCTTTTGCAATAGATGTAAGTGGGGATTGTGAAATGAGTAAGATGTGCAGGTGCACTGTAACGTTCTTTTCTTCTCGCTCTTTCAGAGAGACTACGGCGGCCCACTGGCCTGTCAGAACAGCGATTGTTGGGTCCTAGAGGGGGTCATCATACCAATGCGCCGCTGCGGACACCCCGGCCAGCCGAACATCTTCATCCGTGTGTCTGTGTATGTGGATTGGATTAAGAAGGTCATGGAGATGACCTAGCTGACAGACCAACTCATAACACAACAGCAGCGTGTCTTTTCCGAGACGTTTCACACTGCCTGATCTACTAAAATATATATATTAAGTGGATAGAATGTAATATACTATATATAATATATATAAGATTATGTAAGCATTTTTATATCGTTCTGAATGTGGGGGTTTAATTGAAATAAGATGTATGCTTGCATTTGTGGAACATATACAGGTACACACAAATTTATATTAAAACTGACATCAGTCTAAATTATATAGAAGTTTGTAGAATTTAAAGTATTCAAAATTCTATTTGTACCCTCCATCATTCATATATATATATATATATATATATATATATATATATATATATATACCCACACTTTCTACACATAATTAGATTTTAATCCTTGATCTTCAACTTTTCCCTTTCTTACTACAATCTTATTTTCTGATGCACTGTGGTCACTATCATCAGTACTTTCTAGCTTTTCCTCTCCGTCTATAAAACTTACTGCTATCAACCTAAAACATAAGGCAAAAAGACTGTTATACTTCCTGCCAGTGCTGAACAATAATGCCAGTTACATGGAAAATATCTATCTCCTAAAAGGACTGTCATTTATGCATGCTGCACAGATTTGTTTTGGTCGTTGAGTGATTGTTTTTACACGATGTGCATTAAAATGGCCAAAAACTTTAGAAAACACATTTGGATGTACAATAATATTTTTTAAATTGAATTTATATGCATTTTCTATGTTGCATGTGACCTAAGATGTGCTAATGTCACCTTCACTTCCTTTTTGCCAAAAATGTCAAGCTAATGGCAAATAAACCAGCCTCGTCACTGTCTTAATGAGTCATTGAATCATTCAATTCCTTCAGAAACGAAACATGACACGCGCAAAGGTTCCGATGTGGCTTTGTTTGAGGCTTTTTATCGTTGAAGGAGGAAAAACAGAAAATTTAAGTTAGTAAATATTGACTTATTGTTTGTTTAACTGTACTATAATATCAATATCACATTTGTAATATGCTTTAATATTCTTGTAGACAACCCTGTATAATTCGTAAGTTCAAAAATATATGGCTGAATTAAACCAATGTTTCCACTTTCCAGTTGTGATTGACTGGAGGCGGGGACCAATTTGCATATTCATTTGCATAATGAGGAGTTACATTTAAGCTATTTTAAGACATGAAGAAATTATTTTGACATGATTTTTTTGTAATACGCAATTATTTTGATTATCAAAGATGAGTTTTAAGATATATGAGGTATTGTTTTAAAATAAGGTTCATTAGTTAAAATGAACTAATAATGAACTGCACTTACACAGCGTATTACGGTGGCCGAGAGAGCTCAACGCGCTGCAATTAAGAAAACGAATGCAAATTAAAAAAAAATCGCATGCAAATAAAAAAAACACATGCAAATAAAAACAAAACGTGATCATCAGTTTGACAACACATGTGCTGCAAATCCTCACAAACAAGCAAACACAAAAACGCGCTGCAAATACACAAACGCGCTGCAAATAGCACAAACCACAACGGAAATGTTTCAAGGGGACCCCAAAAAGTGACGTACTCTACTTGACAACTAAGAAATATTAAATATATTATGTTGGCATTAACTCAATGTAAACAGAAAAGTGTTTTAATATGTGGCATTGTTGTTAACTCATAAAACTTTAAGAGATGATAATTTAGTGGATGATTTAAAAATATTCGTTCATCTGTAGCGTACTAATGTGACGTCATCATAACGGCCGTCTGAGGCGCACGACGACCACGTCATCAGTGAGCGTGAGCTTCTAGCAAACTAAAAAACACTTTATTAAAAATAATAAATACATGACATAATGTACACTTATTCATTTTTGTTTGCAGTTTTTATAGTATTTAATGACTGTGAACATATTGTGCACTCAAATGCCGTACACTATATCAGGATTAGTGAATAAGTGAACGGGTGAGTTGAGCTGGTTTTGGACACAGCTAATAAGAATGTCCTATTAGGGTACGTCACTTTTTGGGGTCCCCCTTGAAACATTTCCATTGTGGTTTGTGCTATTTGCAGCGCGTTTTTGTATTTGCAGCGCATTTTTGTGATTGCGTGTGTTGTGAGGATTTGCAGCACATGTGTTGTCAAACTGATGATCACGTTTTGTTTTTATTTGCATGTGTTTTTTTTTTTATTTGCATGCGTTTTCTTATTTGCAGCGCATTGAGCTCTCTCGACCACCGTAGCATTTATTAATCTTTGTTAATGATAATTTCAACATTTACCAATACATTATTAAAAATGATTAGTTAATGAACTAAAATGAACAACTGTATTTTCATCAACTAAAGTTAACGAAGATTAGTAAATACAGAAACAAATGTATGGTTAGTTCATGTTAGCTAATACATTACCTAATGTTTAACATTATTTGCTAACACTTTATTTTACAGTGTCATTGTTACATATGTTACATGTAGTTATGATAGTAATAACTATAAATTATCCATAATTACATGCAACTAACCCTAAACCAACCCAAACCCTAATCCTAACCCTATAGTAAGTACATGTAGTTACTTAATAATACTCAGTACTTAAATGTATAATTACAGTGTAACAAAGACCCATTAACCCATTATTTTAAAGTGTTACCAAATACAATTATTGATTGCGAGTTGACTTTATTAATATTGCATTATTTTATAAATAAACAAGGATAGGCTATGATATTGTTTTATATGGTGCCACAATGATTTTTTTGTAAATAAATATCATGGTATGTGAATTTCAGTAGTCCTATACCACCATGAAGATGTATCAAAACACCTGTCTCATAGTAATACCATGGTACTTTTTGGTACTTTTGTTAGTCCTTTCTCATTCTTCTGCCAATGACTAATTTTTGTTTTCTTGAAATACTTTTTAGGGAGACGGAAAAAAAACTGATTACTCATTCCCTGCACATCGTTTTATTCGTATTTTTGGTCGTGTCTTCACTGATCTCGGCTGATAAACTGCCCGTCGTGTGTGTTTGGTGACAGATCGTGTTGTTGGGTTTCATTGGCGTCATTTATGCTTGTGACGTACAGACGTGCTGTACAGTTCTGACAGAATGATTGACGTGACGATCTGGCGTAAAGGGGGCGGGGCGAGGAATGATGTCAATCATGTTTTGTTGATCTGCATACTCTCGGTCTCATCACACGAGAAGCTGCTGCTCCAGGTGAACGCAAAGTGCTGAGGACAACGTAAGCAAGGTAAAGTGCTCTGCCCTAAATTATTATCATTTTTTTGTCGTTACTTTATTAGTTTTGTTTATGCTTAAGCTGTGTTGTTATCCAATCTGAATTGGTTTTATATGAGTGGAGCACTATGAGTTTTTAATAAAGTGTCTAAAAAGGACATCTCTTTTCAGTAATTAAAATATATAATTACATTAAAAAACTGTTTAGGTATGCATACCATGGTAGTACCTTGTTATTCTTCAAAGTAAATATATACTGTACATAATGTTTCAGTATGATGCCTGATACTACTGTACCATGGTATGTTTTGTAAAAGAAGTGTGTTTTATAGTACTTTGTTGTATGCCATGATACACCAAAATACCATATTGATATACCATGGTATTTGCATCTTCAAAGAATACTGAAGAATTACTATGGTATATGCCCAGAAAATGTCATTGTAATGGTAATATTGCCATAAAATAAAAAAACATTATGCATGACATCGTGTCCACAAAAATATGGTAATACTATGGTGCTTTGTTTTGTTTCCTCTGTTGTTGTGACGTGTTGTAGTGTCTGTAATAATATTTCGTTTCTCCCTCTTTAAATGTTGCTAGGGCTGTATTTGCATCCTTAGGACACCGCAAAGTGTGTTCAATACACGCTGTAGTTCATGACCGCCGGCTACATTTTTCTGTAGGTCTGAAAGTATGTGAAAAATGTGGGCTGTCATAATTGCCCACCATATGGAAACATATTTTAAAGACCACTGAATACATTCCAGAACGCCAGAATTTATTCTGTTTTTTTTATTTTTCATACGTTTCAAAAAAACACACGATAAAGCCATACGTGTTTGAATTTGGAGGTGTTCCCAAAAAAAAAAATATGTCACTACTACGGTACATTTGGGTACTTTTCTGTTAGTGATACATAAAAAGTACCTTATTATTACCACAAAGTATACTTGGAAAAAAAACATGTTTTTTGTAATCTACCACAATGGGAATCGTGACTTTGACTGTTAAATACCGTATGAATATCACATGGTACTATTTTTGTAAAGCTTATTAGGTTTTCTTATTAGCAGTCACTGAGACATAGTTTATGGTGCAGAGCGGTTAGTTATATATGCATGAGAGGAACATGGAAAGTTGTGTTTCATGTGAATAGATGCCATTGAACAGACTCCTAGAAGATCCCTCTCTGCCAGCAGGGGTTAAATAAGCTGTCATTGATGAAATTCATGTGTATATACATTCACAGCCAATAAGTGACATATCATATGAACGTGCAGCAGTATAGGCCGAAGAGTCTGCAATGGATGTGATGATATTGAAAAAGACACCTGAAATTACTCTTATGTTTTTTTTTGTTTATATATGTATATGTATATATATATATATATATATATATATATATAGAGAGAGAGAGAGAGAGAGAGAGAGAGAGACTTTATATCTGTAATATCAAATTCTCACACAAGTTTTTACTGCTAAATCTATGACTAATGTCTGTCATTGTAGGAATGAAGATGATGTCAGAGCAGTAGTGACTGTTGAAGATGAGAAGTTGATTATGAGAGAGGATTTTGTTCAAATATAAAGTTATTAAACTAATGGCAGTATATGACCTCTCACGCATCAAACCACTTTGATTTTTAGTTCGCTTAACTATTTGTTAGTTAAGAAGTTTGGCTGTTTTCCTTTTAGGTGCATAAATATGCAAAAAGTATTAAATATTTGCTAGTTTCATGTCTTTTGTATCATTCTGTGCTCTCTTTCTTACTCACATTATTAAATAATTTTGAACTCAAATGAATATTTCATATCTATTTATAGTTGCACTTTATTTTACCGTACGTGCACAGTGTACTTTTCTAAGAAAGTACTGGGTAATATAAAGTCACTACATGAGGTAAGATTAGGTGTAGGGGTCGGTTTAGGGTTAGTACCATGTTATTGCAATTATTATTATAAGTACATAGTATATACATGGGGAACAGGACTGTAAAATAAAGTGCTAGCCTACTTATGTATTTATTTGGTAAGTAGCCATGTTATAAGTAGTGTAATATGCAAAATAAAGACTTCTCCTCCTCACTTTATTTTGCAATACACTCCAGCTGACTGTACATATTCTTATCTTTTGCGCCAATTTAAAGCTCTTTCTTCATCCATCAAATTGTCCATTAACTAATTCTCTCTCCGTTTCTTCCTGTGTCCACTCAAGTCTCGTTCAGATTGTGTGTGTCCATGCATGTGTGAGGTGTTCTGGGGTCAGGATGGACGTGGAGGAGACCGGAACAGGTCAGATGGAGGCAGCGGCCCAAGAGGAAGAGGCACCAGCTCCCAAACGCAGCAGAGGACGACCTCGTAAACAACCTCAGGTCAGAGAGATGGAAGGAAGGATGGAGAGATAGATAGATAGATAGATAGATAGATAGATAGATAGATAGATAGATAGATAGATAGATAGATAGATAGATAGATAGATAGATAGGTGGATGGATGGATGGATGGATGGATGGATGGATGGATGGATGGATGGATGGATGGATGGATGGATGGATGGATGGATGGATGGATGGATGGATGGATGGATGGATAGATGGATGGATGGATGGAATGGATGGATGGATACTTAATAAATTTATTTAATTCCCTCAGGAGCCTGTCGAACCCTCAGCTCCCAGGAGGCCGAGAGGAAGGCCGAGAGGCAGTAAAAATAAAGGCCAGCGGGTCACAGCCAAAGTAAGACAACCTGCTGTAGTGGACTTAAACTGAAGCTCACTGATGCTTGTTCAGACATACAACATGTGCTCTCATTCCTTCATCTGTTTTTGGATGCAGGTAGAGCCAGCTAGAGAACGAAGACCTCGAGGTAGACCACGGAAATGGGTGAGAATCCCACACTTTCCTTCAAACTTTGCAGCATATACTGTACAACATGTTAAATTAGCAACTGATTAACTCAAATATAGCAGGATTTACATGCCAATAAAAACATAAAACATGCACATAAGTACATATGAACATATGACCTCAAAAATATCATGAATGAGCAGTTTTTGCAGCATAAATGGTCTAAAATAGTTTTTTTTTCAGTTATGACCCCTTTTAATATGAAATCAAACATTACCCTATTTACTTGATTAGATATTAATGTTAACAATGCACGGGATTCCATTTTTCTTTTTTGTTAAATATCCTGTTGAGTTGGCAGAAATGTCTTTTTCCCCCTCACCTTTTTTCTCTCTAATTTATAGCCTCAGAAGACCGTTCAGGAACAGCAGGTAAAATAGATTTCACACATTAAGTAAATATATATTGTGTGTGTGTGTGTGTGTGTGTGTGTATACATTATATATATATATATATATATATATATATATATATATATGGTAACACTTTACAATAAGGTTCATTAGTTAACAACATTAGTTAACATGGACTAATAGTGAACTGCACTTATACAGCATTTATTAATCTTCATTAATGTTAATTTCAACATTTACTAATACATTATTAAAATCTTGTTAACATTAATTAATGCACTGTGAACTAACATGAACAAACAATGAACAACTGTATTTTTATTAACTAACGTTAACAAAGATTAGTAAATACAGTAACAAATGTATTGCTTATGGTTAGTTCAAGTTAGTTAATACATTAACTAATATTATTGCATAAATTGCGTGCATAAATTATATTATTATATTATTATCAATGTGCTGCTTAATGTTTTTGTAGATACATTTTTTTCAGGATTCTTTGATAAATAGTAACAGCATTTATCTGAAATAGAATTTCTTTGTATCATTATGATTTTGCTCTCACTTTTGATCAATTTAATGCATCTTTGCTGAATAAAAGTATTAATTTATTTAAAAAAAAGAAATCTTAAATATGTAATATTTATTTTAAAAAATGTACTGTAGAAACAGACATTTAATTGCTTGTCTGCAATTGGAATTCTCACATTATAAGAATACAACAGTGTTCATAGAACTGTTTTTCACTCATTTAAAGTGGCAAAGACTCGAATTAATAATGAAACTCGATTAGTCGAGACGATTATTTTCATTATTCATCATATTTATTTCTTTTTCACAGCCCTGCAACCCATAAAGAACAAAAATGATTAGTTGTGCTCATTCCGTTAAACAATAAACCTGATAAACCAGTCAAGTGACTATCAAAAGATGCAGTTCTTTTTTGAAGTGAAACCAGGCAATGTGTTCAGAAACCGTGTAGAAAACTCCCTGTTACTCATACAATTCACAGGTTAGCACAGAGCAAAATGACTCAGTGGGTTTAAGGGAAACCTAGCATAGCTCCTTACATTTCTTGGTTTCCTGTCCCAACTGTCATGATTCTCAAGTCACGCACACACATTCCTCATGTGTTCTCTTTCCTCTGTACCTAGACTGCTCATCCTGTGGATCAAGGGGCGGAGTCAGCCGAAGACACGCCCACTCAGACTCCGCCTGCTGCGCTAACATCACAGGAGAGAGACTAAAACTACCTCACTGATGACTTTGACACTGCGTCAGGGGTAATTCTCCATCTCAACTGCCTCGATGTACACTGTAAAAAATTTAAATGTGCCAGTACTCAAATTGCGCCCAAAAAAAAAACGAGACATACCCTTACTACAAGTGATCCTAAAATCTGTAATCATCACCAATCTTTATGATGGACACCAGTCTGGAATTTACATTGCCATTTTTATTTTCATCTTTTCATTTATCATCATTTTTTGGATTCTTAAAGTCAACAAGAAATCAAATTTGAACTTGTTTGGTGGCCAGAAACTGTTTTAAAAGTCTTAAGGCCCGTTTACACCAAGAACGATAACTATAATAATAACCTTATTAGCATCCACATATTGTTCTCTTTATAATAAACTCGCTGCAGATGTGTCAACTGCCACAAAAAAACGTTCTGAGAGTGATTCCAATGATATAGTTATCGTTATAGTTGTACTCTTCTTTTATATTTAGGATGATTTTTAGTTCTATATCTTTATCGTTATCATAAAGTCCAAAGTATAGTTCGCCAACGTTAATCTACTAACTCCTCTGACTGCTTTGTCGGATAAGATGGCGGATTCGGGGTTATGATTGGTCAGATCGCCTGTCAATCAAACCCTTCGCAAAAAGTTTGATTGACAGGTGATCTGACCAATCATAACCCAGAATCCGCCATTTTTTCAGACAAAGCAGTCAGAGGAGTTAGTAGATTAACGTTGGTGAACTTGAACTCGGACATAGCAACAGTAACTAAAGGGGGCGGGTCTTTGCGAAGGGTTAATTATCTTTAATGTAATTATGTGTTACATTTAGTGTTAAATGTCCAAATATTTCAGTTTTGAATAAAAAACTTAATGATGTTCAACTATCCACTTAATAGGCTATTATTATATTATATTTATTAATTAACACTTAATCAAGTGTAAGAAATTATTTTCACTTGGTTTTATTTATAAAATATTTTTGTGTATTTTAAATTAATATCATTACTTAGGATAATCAATATTATCAATATTATCATATACTTAGGATGATCATTAACTGACAGTTTGTAGAGACCCGATTTTAAAAAACGAAGTATACTTTAGGCTTTATAGTTATCATCCTTGGTGTGAATTTTATTCTAATAATAGCAACGCTCCAAAATGACAACAAAAAACATGAACTTGTTTTTTTCAACACGTTTATTTAATGTTCAAGATCTTGGGATGTAAAAATCAATGCACCACAAAATCTCGGCACATGGATGATGCCTGGAGGGTTATATTGAGTTTTGTTCTTCTCAGGATTCTGGAAACATAATATTACCAAAGCTTGAAATTATTGTTGGAACATGTTTAATTGATCTTTTAATGTATAATTTCTTTTTATTGTTTTATTTGAATGTTTAAAGAATAGATTCTATTGGGTCTGTTTACTCCAAACAGAAATAATGACTTCATCAGTGATGCAAATGTGCAACAACAATCATTATAATTGTAATTCAGTACCTCAACACCAGAAACCTCAGTGAATTTGTTTGCTCACTCTAGACAATGGGTTATTTGTCACTTGTTACAGTGAAATGCATATATTGTCAATGCAATCTTTGTAACCGTATATCATTTTGGCACTCTATTTTTAATAATTAGCATATTTTTACATTTTACTGCTCTGAATTGTGTTATTGTGCTGATATGAGGGTGATGTTTACAACATGACTGATGTTTAAAGCATATCCTATAGGTCAAATCTAGCTCAAGAAATAAGCTTTTTCTTATGAGGGATTTTTTTATTTGCATTGTGGTATATAATGCCAGTTTAGTCATTTACTTATTGAAACTTATGTGCCTCTTAAATACAGGCTCTTACCTCTTTTCTACATGCTTCGAAAGCCAGTCATGCTGTTTATGCAGCCGTCTGTTCATGAATAAAGTTACAGATGATCCAACAGTTATTGTCTTGATTGCATTAACCAAAAATAATTTCCTAGTTCTCAAGAACACACGTGCACATCATAGTGTAAATATCCTTTTTATTATGTCCTTCATTGTCATAAAAGTTAAAAACTTCTTTAAAAGGATCCAGCGCTGGTGTGTGGTGCACAGACGATTATTACATCTACACAAACACACAAACTCACACACACACACACACACACACACACATACATAAATCTTGTGTAATCAGTCAACGTTCATCATCTGTGACAAAACACAAGTCACATGGAAGATCTTTATAATACTGGCTGCCTGATGTCATGTCTGACAGTTCAACACAATTTAAATTAAACAAATGTAACTTTAAAGCTGAAATTCTCTGCATGGGAAAAGTTCATGTATCTCCTTTTAGTAAGCACAAAAGTTCACAGAATGCTTTCAGCTGTGAATAAATAATAAATCATGCGGTTCTCTCATTCACAAAACGAATACATTTCTCACAAACTAAAGGGGTTTTAAAGTTGCATTTGGATTCCTTTCTTAAAAATAAATAATCTGTCATTCGGATGAACAAGAAACACAATGAGCCTCATTCGGTGTTTCTAAAATCATTGTTCGCTAAATTGTCGCATTATGCCGCAATTTATGCCAAAAAGATTTACAGAGACGTTCGTTCTGCTCGTGTTTCATGAACCGAAGCTTGAAGTGATTCTTCTTTCAACTAGAGATTATCTAAAAAAAAATAGTTTATGATGCATGAGCGGTTGTAACTTGGACAGATCCAGCTGAATTTTGTAGTAATGAAGAACTTTTCTTTTTTGCAGTTTTTAATCAAGTGTGCTTAAAATATATAATTTCATATTCGTAACGTAAAAAATATTCTCGTCACTGTGTATTTGGTACAATAATTTTTGCTATTTGCACTCTGGGTTTGCACTAAATTCATTTAATTAAAATCAAAGTGGTCAAAAAATGGGATGATCTTAATACTGCAGATTGTAACTTTGGTTTAGAAATCATTCATTAAAAAGGCAGCAGTTTCCCCAATATTTCAAATTTAAGTGGGATTTTTTTTCCCCCCGCTATATTGTACCAAATGTCAATGCAAATATTCCCGAATCCCAATGTATCCAGTTGTCCAGATTTCTGTGTCCCTTTCTTCCTGTGCAGCATTGAGTGCCGTCATGCATTAATGGCATCGGCCACGTCAGTGAAAACAAGTCGACTGGGTTTTTGAGTTGTTCCCTGACTTGTGGTCAGTGTCTGTGGCGGGAAAGAGAGAGTGAAAGTAAGTAAATAACATTGGACATTGAAGGAAAATCATTCTAGAATCAAATTCATGCACATTTAAACCTTGTTCCACAGTGTAATATTCCACAAATATACATTTGCAAAATAAAACGAATTGTGTTGACAGTATGAGAATGAGACGAATGAAGTTCCCAGTGCCAGAACACAAATGAAGGAGTTTAAAGGTGGATTCAGTCACAGCGGCTGTTTGATGAGGAGTCATGGTGATATTAAATGGACATGTGGTACTGAACATGTTTACAGGGATGGATACTTTACCACAAAAAACAAGCCACATGGTCTTGTGTCAGAACTTAAGAGAAATGAGAGTGGTAGAAACTGAAATTAAGATAAAGCATTTAATAGTATATGGTAGAAATTATTATTGAAAGATGCCTCAACAATTATTCTATCCATCCATCCATTCATCCACCCATCCCTATCTATCCATCCATCCAAGAAACATTCTATTGTTCTACCTATCCACCCATCCATATCTATCCATTCATCCATCCATTCATATCTATCCATTCATCCATCCATTCATCAAATATTCTATCTATCCATCCATCCATTTATCCATATCTATCCATCCATCAATCTATATGTATTCAGCCATCCATCATCCAACCATCTATCCAATATTCTATCATTCTATCTATCCATCCATCATCTCCATCCATCCATATTTATCTATCCATCCATCCAACAAACATTCTATTGTTCTCTCTATCCACCCATCCATATCTATACATCCATCCATCTAACAAATATTCTATCATTCTATCTATCCATCCATATCTATCCATCCATCCATCTAACAAATATTCTATCATTCTATCTATCCATCCATCATCTCCATCCATCCATATTTATCTATCCATCCATCCAACAAACATTCTATTGTTCTCTCTATCCACCCATCCATATCTATCCATCCATCCATCTAACAAATATTCTATCATTCTATCTATCCATCCAACATCTCCATCCATCCATCCATATCTATCTATCCATCCATCCATCCAACAAACATTCTATTGTTCTCTCTATATTCACCCATCCATATCTATCCATCCATCCATCCAACAAATATTCTATCATTCAACCAATCCACCCATATCCATCCATCATCCATTTCTATCTATCTATCTATCTATCTATCTATCTATCTATCTATCTATCTATCTATCTATCTATCTATCTATCCAACAAATATTCCATCGTTCCATCCATCATCCATTTCTATCTATCTATCTATCTATCTATCTATCTATCTATCTATCTATCTATCTATCTATCTATCTATCTATCTATCTATCTATCTATCTATCTATCTATCTATCTATCTATCTATCCATCTATCCAACAAACATTCTATTGTTCTATCCATCATCCATCCATCCATCCATCATCCATCCATCTAGTCATCCAAAGACAGAAATAATAACAATTTTATTTTAAAAAAAGCATGCCCTAAAACTTATATGTTATTTGACAGCCTGTTTTTGCCTTCTGCCCGTGTGGTTGTACCCTTACTTTGGAGTTTGGTCCTGCTGGGCTTCCGTCTCGTCCGTGGTCCAAGAGTTCCTGCTCCAGATCATCCTGTTCTTCTGCTGGATCAAAGTTATACATGGGCATCAGCTGATGTCTCAGTTTTTCCAGCCTGTAGAGAAAAAACACAACACAGCTTCTATGTGGGGAACATCAGAGGGTTCCAATTAGAACCAAAAATGTTTTACAACTTCGTAATAAATATTCACTGTAGAACTTTCAATTTTTAAGACAGTATTGAGGCGATACAGGAATGCATGTTTTCTTACCTTTTCTTTTTCCGGATGTACAGAAGCTGGTAAGGAGAAGAAGAATGGGTAACACTTTATTTTACAGTGTCATTGTTACATATGTTACATGTAGTTATGATAGTAATAACTATAAATTATGCATAATTACATGCAATTAACCCTAACCAAAA
The DNA here is from genome assembly GCA_038088235.1 of Zacco platypus. NCBI lineage: Eukaryota > Metazoa > Chordata > Actinopteri > Cypriniformes > Xenocyprididae > Zacco > Zacco platypus. Next base: position 30,588,970 of record CM076074.1, on the reverse strand, counting down.
TCACCCAAATCCTAAACCTATAGTAAGTACATGTCGTTACTTAATAATACTCAGTACTTAAATGTATAATTACAGTGTAACAAAGACACCTTAAAATAAAGTGTAACCAAAAAATGTTATATCAGATACAGAAGTGTTACATAAAATTCACATATTACATTCTAACTTAATTAAAACCAACAGAATGATATTATAAAAGACCTAATAATTTCATCACAAAAATGTTGAGAATGTTACTCATTTTAAATCTGCTTAAAGGTGTAGTTTTTTCACCCAAAAATGAAAACCAAGCAGATCTTGCCCCCACTGACTACCACAGTAGGAAAAAAAAAATATGGTAGTCAATGGGGGGACGAGATCTGCTTGGTTACAAACATTCTCCCAAATATCTTCCTTTGTGTTCAGCAGAACAAAGACATTTATACAGGTTTGGGTGAGTAAATGATGAGAGAATTTTCATTTTTGGGTGAACCAAAAACCAAAAGGTTTGTACGATTTTTGAATGTTTCTGAAAAAAGTCTCTTCTGCTCACCAAGGCTGCATTTACGTGATCAAAAATTCAGTAAAAACAATAAAATTGTAATTTAAATTGTAAAACATTTACAAATGTAATTTATTCCTGTGATGCTAAGCTGAAATGTCAGCAGCCTGCTTGATATTTTTGTGCAATCCGTCATCCTTTTTTCCCCTCACCACAACAACAGCCAGCCCAATGACTGTGATGATGCCAAAGGGTACGAGCACCATTCCCATCCCCGCGCCTTCCACTGATGCGACGGGCAGCTGCGTGGAGTTGAGGCCGGTCTCGTTGGCGGACGACGTGATGGAGCGGAAGGTGGTCCTTGACGTGACGTTCTCCGGCTCAGTTCTGGGCTCTCCTGAACTCGTGAGAACAGGAATGAAGGTAGTGAGGGGGAGGGTGGGGGCTGGGAATGGGGTCAGGGTTTGGGTGGACGTGAACAAATCGGGTTTGGTGGTGGTCAGAGACATGGTTGTTGCAGGACGCCGTCGTGGAGGCGAGCCGAGTGCGTTTTGAAGGCAAACCTACTGGGAATCAATCCTCCAACATGGCGTCGGCCATGAGGCGCTCACGGTGTTCCTGAACTCCTGACAAGAATCCTGTAAAGGAACATCATTTAATGTTAGATACGGTTTTGCGTTCATGTGCTGTCTGCTGCCTACATAGGCAGCTTAGAGGTGCATGGAAAAGTAAAGAAAAAATGGCGAGTTTTGAAAAAATAATAATACACTTTTCATTTATTTTGATATTTTTTATTTCTATTCTTAATTTTTTTTTACATTTATGTTTCATTCTTTCTAAAGACTGGTTGAAAATAATGGAAATAATAATCACATTATTATTATTATTATTATGATAGCCATAGATTTGTTTCTTTTCAAATATCTAAAAATTTTCAACTGGTGTGTAGAAGAAAGAAACGGTGTTTCCTAAGAGAAACTTAAATGTTTTCCAGATGATTCTTTACACATACTTATTTTTTTATTTATTCATACATTAGCAATGGGTTCCTCCCTTCATATTTGGGGGTTTGTGGCATCTGACAGTTTGAATATTTATATGTATTATATATTTATAGAATATTTAGAAGTATTATAATATATTTAGAATATTAGATAGCAAAATAGCATTACTTACATGAAGCAAGCGAACAGTTGATTTCACTGTCATTTACTGTTTGCTTGATAGGCTAATAATGTGGCATTCATTAAGCGTAAAAATACAAATACTGGAGATAAATAACAGTTTATTTTAAAATTCGATTTTACTATTTTTGTTGATAGTTTCAGTGCTGAATGACACCGTGCAAAAGTTTGGGGTGGGTACGATTTATTTATTTATTTTTTGTTGAAACAAGTCTCTTCTGCTCACCAAGGCTGCATTTATTTGCAAAAAAACACAGTAAAAAAGAGTAATGTTGTAAAATATAATTACAATTTAAAATAACTGTTTTCTGTTTGAATATATTTTAAAATATAATTTATTTCTGTGATGCAAAGCTGAATTTTCCCATCACTCAGTGTCACACGACTTCAGAAATCATTCTAATATTCAGATTTTCTGCTCAAGAAACATTTGTATTATTATCAGTTGAAAACAGTTTTTGCTGATCAATATTTTTATTTATTAATTCCATTAATAGAAAGAACAGTATTTATTTGAAATAGAATCTTTTGTAACATTGTGTCTTTACTGTCACTTTTGATCATTTTAACTCCTCCATGCTAAGTAAAAGTATTAATTTCTTTCAAACTCTCTCAAAAAAGTTTGATTTGATCAAAATGAGATAAAAGGCCACATAGACTTACTCTTGAAAGAAAGTGCTAAACCCAATGAGAAGTGTTTTCTAGATAAAGTATCTGCGATTGAACCAAGACACTTTGAAATTTTCAGTCATTGCTTTGGAAAGCACCTAATTAATTTGAAACCCAAAATGGAAAAAAGGGAATTTTAGATGCATTCAGGTTTGGATAGCAGTAGAGAAAATCTGTGTGTGACCAAATGCTCTCGAGTATGTGTGTGTGTGTGTGTGTGAGAGAGAGAGGAAGAGTGAGTGTACATGAGTACAAGCCCTCTGGACGACATATGGATGTGTGAGCTTTTAAGATACTGTTGGCAAACCACAAGCTTCCTTCCACACTACAACCGTTAGGATCCGTGCGTACGCGCGTTTGTGGATGTGGGGGCTGGAGGCAGGAACGAGGCTCGACGCTTAAAATAGAGAATAGGAGAATCTGCTGTTGAGATCTCGGTGGATGTGAATGAGAGTGTAGAAATCTCTTAAACCGCAGACGGTCTCCATTCACAAAGATCTGCTCGTGCAGTTAAAGGGACATGTCCAAAAATAAAAGACGGTTATCGCCTGCTCACCTTAATAACACAACAAATCCAATGAATATTTCAAGCCGTATGATATCTTGGATTTAAATTTCATTCTGTTTCATAGCACAAAGTATGACTTCAGAAGACTCTGAATATTGTGCATTAGTCACAATTGTATGGACTACTTTTATGATATTTTTATGGTGGTTTGTGTCCAATCACTGTAAACTTTTATTGTATTGTTTATTATAATACCTTTCCAATTTTTTACAGAAGAAAGAAAGTCGCAAGTTTGGAAAGACAAATTCAGAACAGTAAAATTCCCCAATTTGGATTTGGATTTTGGAAAATATTCAAGACTTTCAAAACAAAGAACAACTTTTGATGGCATGGATGGCAACCTGCCATTTTAGTATTTAAAAGTTAAAATTGTACAGTTAAAATCTGTGTGTTGTTTTAGTCTCGAAATATACTACCGTTCCAAAGTTTTTTTAAAGAAAGATTAAAAAATTGGTTAAAAGTGCCAGTAAAGATAATTAAAATGTTACAAAAAGATTTATATTTCAAATAAATGCTGTTCTTTTGAACTTTCTGTTTCCTGAAAAATATGAAGCAGCAACTGTTTTCAACATTGATAATAATCATAAATGTTTCTTGAGCAGCAAATCATCATGTCAGAATGATTTCTGAAGGATCACGTGACACTGAAGACTGGAGTAATGATACTGAAAATTCAGCTTTGATCACAGGAAAATTATAAAAATATATTAAAATAGAATTCACTTAATTTCAATTGTAATAATATTTTAAAAATTAAAATGCAGCCTTGGTAAGCATAAGAAATTTCTCAAAGCTTGTAAAAAAGATTTTTCCCCAAAATAAAGTTTATTTTTAAGACAAAAACATATCCTATTTACTATAATTTAAAAAGAAAATAAGTAAATGGCATTCTTTCAATTAAAAATATAATAATGGTATATTTTATATATATATATATATATATATATATATATATATATATATATATAATTAAAATAATAATTTATTTATCTATATATATATATATATATATATATATATATATATATATATATAAAATTTACATAATTATCATGAATAAACTGCCACAATGATAAATATCTTAAAGGAATAATTCACTGAAATGTCATCTTTTGTGTTCTGCAGAATAAAAAACTGATACAGGTTTGGAACTAGACCAAGTTAAAAAAAAAAAAAAGAAGTTTTTAATTTGGAGTGATGTTTAAATTGGATGTTTTAATGAGATTCACTCATAGTTCTCCTGAAAGTGCATGCGTGTTTGTTTTGTGTATATGGGCATGCGTGCGTGCGTGCATGCGCGTGTGTTGTTGCCGTTAGGTACTTTCATCCCTCCCTGCAGCAGCCGGGCAGCAGTAGGTGTCGTGGCAGGATGTGGGTACAAGGGTGGCATAGAGAAAGAGAGACACAGAGATACAGCACTAGTCTGATACTCTACCTTGGAAACCAAGTACCCAGAAACGAGGCTCACGTTGAAAGACGTGCGTTTCGTAAGAGATGACAGAGATGTACACAGATGTGTTCTTGCTTGCCCTTGCTGTTTCTCTCTCTCTCTCTTTCTCTCTCACTTTCTAACAGGCCTGAGGCCACCTGCAGCTGAGACGCTGAATCTGTTTTCTCATCATGTAAATAAGGCAAACATCATTACTGTTGCTCACACTTGGTGATTTGAACAAACTCCAAACACTAAGAATTAAAATAATGTGTGCTGTTACTTTATTGATCAGACTCCATCTTTACTAAGTTTAATTTACTAAGTGTTCAGACACATTTTTGATGATACATTGAAGTATCTATCCAGAATACCACAGTAACCACTTTACATTATTAACCACATTATTTTTGTATAATATTTAGTATTATAGCATTTATCAATATTTTGAATTAGCTTTTATTTTTATATTTTCAGTTTTCATTTTAAGTATTATTCATTTTAAATATTAGTTATTTTGTCATGTGCTCTTGTCATTTATATTACTTTTAGTTGTTTTTACTTCTTTAGTTCATTTTTATTTCAAGTTTTGTTTAATTTTAGTATTTTAACTTAAATGTATTTTAGTTAGTTGCCAATGGAGCATTTCTTTGCAACAATTCTTGCATTTTTTTATCTAATGTTTATATTTTATTTTATTTAAATGACCCCCCCAAAAAACATTTTACCAATAAAGATTTTAGACTGCTAATCATCTATATTTTATGGAAGCTTGTTCCCCCTAAAAAAACAATAAAAAGGTAATTGTGAATTTTTATCTCACAATTCTGACTTTTTTCCTCAGAATTGCGAGTTATAAAGTCAGAATTGTGAGATATAAAGTCACAATTGTGAGATATAAAGTCAGAATTGTGAGATATAAAGTCACAATTGTGAAATATAAAGTCACAATTGCGAGATATAAAGTCACAATTGCGAGATATAAAGTCAGAATTGCGAGATATAAAGTCACAATTGCGAGTTATAAAGTCAGAATTGCGAGATATAAAGTCACAATTGCGAGTTATAAAGTCAGAATTGCGAGATATAAAGTCACAATTGCGAGTTATAAAGTCAGAATTGTGAGATATAAAGTCACAATTGCGAGTTATAAAGTCAGAATTGCGAGATATAAAGTCACAATTGTGAGATATAAAGTCAGAATTGCGAGATATAAAGTCACAATTGTGAGATATAAAGTCAGAATTGCGAGATATAAAGTCAGAATTGCGAGATATAAAGTCACAATTGCGAGATATAAAGTCAGAATTGCGAGATATAAAGTCAGAATTGCGAGATATAAAGTCACAATTGTGAGATATAAAGTCAGAATTATGTATTATATGCAATTGTGAGGGGAAAAAGAATTGCGAGTTTATATCTCAAATTTCTGACTTTATAAGATGCAATTTCAAGTTTAAAACACAATTCTGACTTTATAACTCGCAATTCCGAGAAAAAAAGTCACAATTGTGAGATAAAAAGAGTTACAATTACTTTTTTAATTTTTTTATTTAGTGGCGGAAACAAGCTTCCATAATATTTCATTCTGAACATATTTTACTTGAAAACATTTCAGAATCATATTGATGTTTTGTTTGAAAAAGAATACGTAGTTACTGCAAAATTTTACATTTTCAAAGAATTTCTCAATTTTTTAATTAATAAAAGGGGGTGAATGTAGTAATAGCATGGTAAAAATACGGTAAACATTCACTCATTAATGAAAAGTTACTGATCAGTTACAATATGGTTTTAGTTATGAGCGTGCAGTTTTTTATGCGTTACAAGAGTCAGCAATAACAACACTGGTCAGAACACCCTATAGCAACTGTGAGGCATCAACCACAAACAACAATTTCAACTCGTCACTCAGTTTGTAAAAACAACCAGGTCTTTCCAGGAATGCACTTTCAATAATCCACGGAGCAAGACTGAAGGGTTTAAAAGCAGAAAGTGCAAAACGATGTTATTTGAGATGTGAGATGTTGCTGGATGAAGTTTGCGCGATGTAAACACTACTGACATCACATCCCTCTTGTATGCTTGCACGTATTGTACAAACTTGCCATTTTTACTGACTTTAAAACACAGGAGTCATGGTGTCTATATATAGAGATGTAGTAAATCTCATGATTTTATTTTATGTTCACATTTACAGTGTACTTTCAAAACAGCCCCCAAAAAAAGTATTTCAATTTTTTCCTGGTGCAATGCATTGCTCCGTCTCTCATTGCAAGCACAATCCTGTAAATGTGATTTTGTTTGTTTGGATAAACTGAAATTGTCAACAACTTTCTGATGTTTTTCACTGTCAAAAAGGACATTGAAACACAGGAGACCAAAATATCTGCAGCTGATCCCAGTAAGCTGTGTATTTGAAGGTTGTCGATTAACTTCTTACATAATTATTTAAGGTGAAAGCTCTGTCTCGTCAACGTGTAAACAGTCTGCACGCTTAATGAAGAACATGTTAGTCCTTCGGCCAATCAGAACGCTCTGGGCTTTCTTAAGCCTGCCTCCTCGACCAATCAGAGGCCACCACAAGACAAAGATAGTCATACCAACATAGACAGCAAAATAATGTGTGTGCTCCTGTGTGTTATCAATTATAAATGAGCTTTTCTGCATTAATTGAATTGAATAGAACATTTAAAGAGTTTAAAATGCATGTAAATAAGCTGAAATCTGATTAGAAAATGTTTGTCTTTTGTCACAGGCTGCTAATATGAAAGACACAGACCTGTTCATGGAGAAATGGGACCACAGACGATGTCCTTCCAAGGTTTTCCAGGCAGCCGATGGAAAAAAAGGAGAGGGAATTTCTTCTTTCACCCCTCCTCCTTCGTTCCTGAGCTAGAACAGACCAGCTGAGAGGCTGTAAAATTGAAATGTTTTCCCTGCATTCACCACATTTTGTCCCACTGTACAAAATCACATCTCATTTCTTCCTTTTCAGCTGTTTTCTGTTTTTCTTTCATATCATTCTATTCAAAGACAAGACAAGAAGAGCTACAAGGATGCTACAAACCCAAGCTATGTGATCCAGCAACGTCCCTCCTCCGTTCCTGCTTTGCTATTGGTTGGCTGTGGGGCAGCTGAAGGCTGTGATTGGCTCAGCTGGCTCTCCGTCTGGCTTAGCAGGAATGAGGACAGGATTTAATGGTTGAACACAGATGCTGTGAATGTGTCAAGGGAAGAGAGTTCAGGGATGTTAACCCCTTGCTGCTTCACATGTGCATTATGTGAACTCAAATGTGTTATGAGTGATGTTTTGGGTCTCAAACACCTGTGGAAAAGCGTTTCGTAGTTCATTTTAGTTGTTTTATTTAGTCTTAAATAATTAATGTGTCAGCAACACAATTTTTCACCCTAAATTCACAAGAATCCCCCCCAATTCTCAGATTATTTTATAATATTGTATCATACTTTATCGTATATATATATATATATATATATATATATATATATATATATATATTTGCACTTTTCACAATTTTCTCAAAACTTTTCACAAATACATGTCCACATATTCATTTATATATCATCAGAAATGTGAAATGAACATAAATATACACACACATACAGTAAACTATATAATGTTGTTGTAAAAATAATCTTACAATGTAAAAATCTTAATGGTCTTTAGTATATTATAATAATTGATATACAAGTTAATAAACATATACATAAATTTCTAAAATAAAAAAAGGTTGTAACACTTTACAATAAGGTTCATGAGTTAACAACATTAGTTAACATGAACTAATAATGAACTGAACTTGTGTGGCATTTATTAATCTTACGAATCTTTACTAAGACATTATTAAAATCTTGTTAACATTAGTTAATGCACTGTGAAGTGACATGAACAAACAATGAACAACTGTATTTTCATTAACTAACGGTAACGAAGATTAGTAAATACAGTAACAGATCTATTGCTCATTCATGTTAGTTAATACAGTAAATAATGTTTATCTAATGAACATTATTTTAAAGTGTTACCAAAAGAGGTCTTTATCTTCTTATCAAAGCATTTGCTTCTTGATATGTTACCTGTCAAAACACATTTTAGTATTAACATTAATATATTATTAAACCACATTTTATCCAACATATGTGTCAACTATCCGCTGAATGTGGGACAACTAATCCCTCATTCTGAATTGTTGACTAAAATTAATCCAAAAGATGGATGGATGGATTATGAATGATGTGATTCTAAAAATTGGCCCAAGACCAAAGCACATCTGTTGCCTAATTTTTTGTGACAATTATTAAAGTGCCACTGTCTTGTGTTCATTACACAATCTGCAGATGGCGTCGTCCATATGCCATTTAAAATATCTTCCAGGCAAACACTGCCTTCTACTGGTGATAATGCATTAGTGCTTATCCGCTCTGATCCTCTTATTTGTCTGTTTATGAAATACAAGCCAAACTGCTCTCAAATTAACTGTCTAACATGCTAAGAGGAGTAAATATAATCCTTAGTTACAAGATAATAAATGTAAGCAACGCACAGTGTACCATATGTGATTTTTTTGAAGTTTTAATTTAATGTCCCATGTCTTCTAGTGCAAATGTTTTTGTTTTTAGATTTTTTTTTTATTGCAAATTATATTACATATGTAGCAATTTGAGTGAAACTTTTTCGTTAACATTTTTGTTAACACTTTTCATGTATTTCAGACCATCGTTTTTGTTGTTTATTTACAGGCTAATATGAAAATAGAAATACTGCACCACAAGCATTTAGAAATCAACCTGTTTTTTAGTATTTCTTTCTTAAGATGAGAAGAATAAGTCAAAGGCATTCACTAAAAAATTAATAATTCGTTTCATTTCCTTCACAGAAATAAACAGTCCTGCATGTGATCTGACAGCGCATTTCTCAATCGGCAGTGTTTTTCTCAGACAAATTATGTTTTAATCTAACATGTTGTTTTTAGATTACACAGTTTTGTGCATATTAAATAGTATAATATTCAATAAATATTGATGGTCATGGTATATGAAAATCATGCATTTATCATAACCTGAACAAGTTCTTCACAGGTTCTCAATAGGAAATAATATATTTTTATACAAAGAATATGTAGACTAGGGCTACTGAGATTTTTTGTTGCCTTGTGACATTGTTTATCTTTACAAATAAGCATATTTTCCCTCTTAATTCTCATGAAGTCTAAAACTGACTGTCATTATGGTATTTGTTCAGTCAGATAGTTAAAGATCAAAATATTTTTCACCAAACAGGATATTATGTGGGTAGTACAGCTGTAATATGTGAAATATATTACAAATAACACTTTGAGCCCATTGAAGTCAATGGCATTTGAAATACTTTTACTTCCATATACTGATGTATTTCTGAGTAAAACAGAATATTCATTGAGAGAAAATATATAACTCGATTTTATCCATTGGAAATTAATTGGATCTTCAGCGTCTCTAGGTGTTTTTAAGGGGAGGGGATGAACTAATTTCAACACTAAGATAAGTGTTAAAATGTCATGGTTATTTTTGTATATGGTACTTACAGTGTTGGGGAAAGTTACTTTTAAAAGTAATGCATAACAAAATTGTGTTACTCCCTAAAAAAGTAACTAATTACTTTTATGAAAAGTAATGTGTTACTTTACTTTTGTGTTACTTTTTCACACCTGGGCTGAGCTTGCTTGTTTGTTTTTTTAATAACAACAACAACAAAAAAGTTCAATTTTTGGCAAATGTAAAGGATTTTTCACACTAAAAGAGAAATGACTAATCCTCAGGCTGAAGGAAATGCAATGTATGGTTGAATTAGATCAGTCAGTGAAGACATTGGTTCATAAAGTGAGATTAAATACATAAAGTATATTTGTGTAATTTAATACAGTGAATTATTACAGGTTTGCATACAATTCTGAGATTGCATTTCGCTGTTTTTGTGCAAGTGAAATGAGTAAATGCATGTTCATATTTAGTCTAGAACTACAATACTGTAGTTCTCTGTACTTTATTTTTCTCAACATGCCAGTCAATAAATGTGAAAAAGTAACTTGCGTAACTTTTTTGGAAAAAGTAACTCAGATATTTTGTTGTAAATTGAAAAAATAATGCCTGACTTTATTAGTTACTTTAAAAAAGTAATCTGATTACGTAGCTCAAGTTACTTGTAATACCTTACACTGGATACGTAATATGATATTCTTTGAAGTACCTTGAAATACAAAGCAAATACCATGGTCAGTGACGGCCAACACACTATCAAACGTACCATGGTTATTCCATGGCTTATTGGACATGGTACCATGTTTAGCACTTACAAAACAAGTACTAAAATGTACTATGCGTTGATGTAACTCCCCTCCAAATCATCATTTTATTTCATTGCAAACCCTCATATAAGCAGCCTTCAAATATTGTGGTGCGTCCATGTCGAAAAGATCATATTTACGAGTTGAAGGCACATGAACGCCACCACAAAGTCGTAAATACCAGTGGGAAGCTCGGGATTTTCTTTAAGCCCCGATCTTTACGAGTCGGGGGCGTGTCAGTGAGAAATATGGCGGAAGTAACACAATGTTTAGCCGTGACATTGTCAGGCTTTTTTATTTACAACAAAATAATTTAAATCCCTGCACACATTGTATTAACTGTACAAGTTATAGGCCTAAATGGCTTCATAACTTAATTAAAAACATAAAAAAGCAAAACACAAATTTCAAAAACCTTTTCAAAAAACTTGCTGTATATTTGTCTAGTAAATGAGGAGAAGGTACACCACCGACGAAAGTGACTTGAACGCACCTTGATGTCGGAAACACAACTTCCCACTTGGAAAATTCGAGCTTCCGAGTAGGACTTGAACCCGCCATTAGTCAAATATTTCCTCAATATTAGTAGGCCTAGTTTAGTTTCATTTTTTCTTTTGTTGTGACTGTATTAGGAGACATTGGCTAGTTGTCACGCCAAATGTTGGTTTCAAACAGTACATAAACCATATAGAATTAACAGTTAAAGACTTCCATTGTAAAAGCCTATGCATTGCTATTGGGGCATGTTGTCACAAAATCCCAAATACTGTTAAATATCTTTTTTTGCGTGACAATATCAGTGGAAATGTTCAGTAATCATGTCTTTAAGTTACGTGTCCATAGATAAGAAACTTGCTATAGTAAAAAAAAAAAAAAGTATGACAACAAGCCGCAGTCTTCTCCACCGCAAGTCTTTAGTCAGTAAATGTAAATAAAATGTGTAAAGGAAAAAAAGACGCTTATCCAACAAAAATGTACATTTTGCGTGTACAAATGTTGCTAAACTGGCTTGGAAATGTTTCTGTCGATTCCATTCCTGCGTAAGAGCGCCGCTCGTTCGCTGCGGCGTGGGGTTTCCCAGGGCAGACTGCAGGGTTACCGCGCCCATCTCCGTCTGATGGCCGGATGAGAGGTGAACTGAACTGGAGAGAAGTGCTCCTTCAAGGAAGGCAACGGGAAGTGGCCACCGACGGACTTATTCGTTGACCAAAGTCTCCAATCGGACATTTATGACTGCATTTTTTCACCACAGTTGAGCTCCCCCCTCAAACAGGCTCATTTCCCGCCCGCTGGAGCGAGTTTTGTCGCTGTGGAAGTGGATTCGGTACTTCTCCCGCTGCTAGTTAGCGAGCTAGCTCGTCTTGTTCGTTGATGCGTGGATTTGACAGCCACACCATCGTTTTTTTCGGTCAATGCCATATAAACAAAGACCATTTACGACTGAGAACAGGTATGGAACACGATATGCTCATTTCAAGTGTGTGGAACAGGTTATTTGGCCTTAAAACGGGTGAATTTGTTGGATAAAATGCTGGTCACCATAGAGAATGAAGGGGGGTGGGGTGAGGCGCAGGTAGCGGCTAGCCGACCGATTTACATACACAACAACGCCAGGCAAATTGGCAAAAACAGTTATTTTAAACGGTTATTTGTGCTTCTACTGAACGATTGAGCCTTTCTTGGGGATTTAATCGCTCGTTCTGTGATTGTAGTGTGAATGAAGTCGGCTGACTTCACTTGAGGCCGTTTTGCGCGAGTCGGCTTGCTAGCACTTAAAAACGGCTTTACCTCAGAAAATAAACTGACCGAGGATTGCGGGAACTCGGTCTTGTGGTGATTAGGGGTGTTTTAAAAGCAATTAAGGTTGATTTCGACATGGAGTGGTACGGGTTTTGCGTGAGACTCAGATGTGTGAGCTAACTGGCTAATTACTAGAGCAAAATATTCGGCGTTTCAACCCAGCTAGGCCTTCCTCTGTCTTACAGAATCGAGGATTTTTGCTCGCCAAAGGCTGGTTAACACATTGCCGTGTCCTGAACGTGAATATTGATCGAATTGCAGTCGGTAAATAAGGATTAGTCATTTATTTGTTCACCCGATCGTGTAGTACAATCTGCACCATCTGGCTGAATATTACAAGCTATTCCAGTGAGCGTCTTTCTATATGTATTTACGTGCCAATGGATTTATAATGTGGCTTAACCTTAAATCCAGTGTGCATTTAAGCGACTTGGCGTAGAAGTGTTAGTCTTTATTGCATTAAAGACTTTTTAGTACTCTTTAAAACAACCTAATTGGATTCCATTAAGTATCTATTTAAAAGGCCTTGCCGTTCAGGTAAATCTCAGTGATGCTCCACTACGATCCTCCCTTTTCCTGATGATCAAAAAAATGTGTTTTCTTCTGCTAACCGGCAACATTTATCACAGTAATGCAGCAAAAAGCGCTGCAGCTCTTCAGATAGGCGAAATGAATGGAGCCTGATGGCCTTTATTATCGCTGCTGGAATATTTTAAGAACGGGCGAGCAGCTCAGTATTGAGGTCACTATTAAGGGATTGGTCGGGGAAATATAGGCTATGGGATAAATATGTTGCGCCCCCCTCCCTTTTCCCCTACCGATCGAGTTTGCCTTTCTCTTCGGCTGGCATTTAGATAAAGGAACACCGTTCATGAATAAATAAACGGAATCAATGAATTCTTCAATGTGGGGCCCAAGAACAAGATGGCGTCCGTAGCCTCTCTCTCCGGCTTTCCTCTCCGCACTCATATCAGCCTGTCGTTGATTTAACCCGCTGAAACGTCGAGGAAATCCGCTATGAGCACAGCGATTTGTTTTCTAAACGAGCTCTGGTGAATATTTCGATGCAAATATTGATCAGTTTTGTCATTAAAATAGTCGCCTAATGCAGTAAACCGGTCATTTTACACGAAATGAATTGTGAAGTAATCGCGTATCGAGTAGTATTTCGAGTACGCCGTGACGTAATTTCAACTTGTTGTTTTATATGCTCTGAACTTCTGTTGGTGTTTTATTTGAGGAGATTTCTGTATTTCATGCTCACAATGGCATGTTGTTTTCATTGTAATGCATGGTTTATGTTCATTCAAAACGAGAGGAAAGTTTGCAAATATTGATTTTATAATTGTCAAAGTCAGGCAAATATCCTGCATTTTGTCCATTCGTATTGGTTCATTGACATTCATATTCATTGAATGAGTATTGTCATTTATTTATGCATTGTTCGCTTTTAAATTAACATTGCATTTACTAACGCATTGCTTTTAATCCACATGTTGAAAATGCTTCTGAATGTCTAATCATCTGCACAGTTTTGCATTGAATGCTCAAACATTTATTTTTGCAATTGTGGGTAGCTAAAAGCATCAGTTTGATTCCCATTGGACGCCGTAGAAGCCGATAAGTGGAGGGGTGTGATGGCAAAATTGATTTCTGTTCAGAGAATGGCGTTTCTGAATATTGTTTTTCATTTTCATGTCGACACCCATTTGTTATGCAGTTGTTCAGATGATATCATCATGTTGAGATTGTTTGTATACAATTACTATATTTTTGTCTCCTAATTCATGGTTTGGAGCAGTGGAGTTTTCTAAAAAAAAAACAAAAAACTGAAGAAACTTTTTTTTTTTTTTGCAGGAACAATATGTAGAAGTCATTAAGATAAGTAATAAAAGTTGTGTAAGTGGTTGAAGTCAGATGGCAAGATCTTCTGAAAAGGTACTACAAATTCTTAGACGGCAATCCCAGCTCTGGACAGCTGTTTTTTCATGAGTGGTGCTGAGAGGGATTACAGATTTACTGTACGTGGATTGTAGCTTTTAGGATTACGGGCTTGGATAGTGATAGTGCTGGTTACTGTCTTTTCTATGATCCAGCTTTAGCGATATGCATTTTATTTTTCTTCCGTTAATGCCTAATAAGCCGCATTATCCTCAACATTCGGAGTAATTCATGTTTGACGGAATAAAGTTCTGCCTGGAGAACAGGGGCGAATAGTGTGTGTGTGTTATCAAGTCAAACATTTTTAGTGTCTTTGGATCAATTACAAAGGTTTTGGTAAAATAAATGTTTTCTAAAAGGATCTAAGGAAGAGTTGCCCTAAAGTGACCTGGGAATACGCAGTCTGTGACACCTTTAGGCCATTTCTTACAGCTCTCTTTTTGTCCTGCAGTCAGCTGACTCTGATCAAGTGTTTGTTGAGAGGGTGAGATTGAGCTCTGCTAGCGCATATGTTGATGCCATGCTGCATTCAACCATTTGACTTTGTGCTATCTTATACTCTAGCCTTTGGCACAGAATATTCAGTAATTGGATGTAATGAAGTTTCATTTCAGCAGACAGTAAAAGTGTGAACCCTGTTCATGATGTGGCTTTGGAACGTCACGATTTAGTTCAGTGTTAGATGTTTGTATATTTTAATGACAAATCTTCTTTCTTTTTTTAATGATCGGCATGGTCGTGTTTAAGCTGATACTGTAAGCTTGGAATATCTGGGCTTATTTTTTATTAAGTTATTAATTATTCATTTAGTTTTACTCTTTTAGAATTGATCAGCATTACTTTGATTAGGTCAGCTGTTAATCTGCTTTTATTTTTTGCTGTTAGTTTTTGCGATATTGAATATGTGAAATCAGGGTCTTGTTTTTCAGTTTAACCCAAGACTTTCTATGCAGCTTTTAAAGAAAATAAGCAATTATCTATATTCATATTAATTACCTTTTTGCTGGGCTGCACAATATATCGCTTCAGCATCATTATTATGTGTGCATCTGTGATAGTCCCGTCGTAAAGTGTAGGGAACGTAGGCCCACAGTTCAAAATGCACATGCTTCGCAGGTTAACTCACCCTCCGCCAGGAGTTTTGACAGGCGATCTGACCAATCATAACACAGAATCCTCTTTTATTTTCTGAGAAACAAACCAGACAGGAGAGTTATAGACTAACATCGGTGGACTTGAACTTGAAATATTGTGTATTGACGTCTTTCCACGGTTGAAACAATACCCGTTCTGATTCTGATGTTCATGTTTATTTCATGCAATAACTAGGAAGAGATGATCAGTTCACAAGGCGCTTGAACTAAGGCACTACAGAGATCTGTCGTACCACATCAGAGGCATTTATTGTTTGAATTTCTAAAAAAAAAAAAAAATACAAAATTTCAAAGCTAAGACTTTTTCGTAGCAAAAGTAACCTCTGTCGACGTGTTGTCAGTGTCCTCTTTGCCCCGCGATGTATTTTTCACTGCGTGAGAACATGAAGTGTGGTGTGAGAGACACATACACGCTAAATTAAGGTAAAATGTATGTCTTAACGGTCCAGTGTGTAATATTTAGGAGGATCTATTGACAGAAATGCAAAGTAATATATTGTTTTCAGTGGTGTGTAAAGACCTTGTTATGTTTTTATTACCTTTAGAATGAACCATTTCAATCTACATACACCACGGGTCCCCTTACATCGAATTTGCCATTTTGCGCAGCCATATTTTTACAGTAGCCCTAAATGGACAAACTGCCCTACAGAGCCTCATTGCTTAAATGGCTACTCTCAGCTGTCTCAGACTTCTTTGTCCTATGTCGGCCACCGTAGTGTGCTAGGAAAGGGAGGGGTGAGCGGTGGACTGAGCCGTTGGTTGAAATGCGCATCCTCAACACTAGATGCCGCTAAAATTTACACACTGCAATTTTAAGTGAACGTAAACAGCTGAGAAGGAAAACAAATGCGTATCGTGCATTCAGTCTTAGTTTATTAGTGACAGCAGCCTAATAAACCTGTTGCCGTACAAAGAGAAAATCACATTTGTAGCTTTAACAAAGATTATATTTAATTTTGTACAGTGAAGATTATGTAGTTGTATTTTACATTTGATTATTCAATTTCTGTACCATAATGCTGTAAAAACATAAGGCATTGTTCATTTCCGTAGTATTTATCTATGCTTGCAATTTATCGCTTTCTATGCAGATGCACTCCTACAAAATCAAACCAGTCATTCTAGAATGATTCATTCTTTCTAAATGGTGCTCTTCAAGTCATCTGGTAAAATTTTCACATCGCAGAAAAACGAAATGTCGCAGTGTGTAGTATGGTTACGTGTTATTGTTAATATTGGGAAGCCCATAATAGTAGTTCTCTCCCACCCCCACAATTCAAGTGTATAGTGTATAATAAATTTGCGATGACGATTTGGTATCTATACCCACCAGACTTTCTGTCTTGGTCCCTCTCTGGTATTCTTGTTGGGTTGTAGTTGCTCTGTTAGAAGAGAATTAAAGGTGAGGTGAGGGACTTGCCTTTTGTAACCATGTCATTTTGATCAGCAAGATTAGAGGACTTAGGCGTATTGTCTTGATGCAGACCCATTTAAGAGGTCAGCCAATCAGGAGGAAGTAAGTGTATAGGAAAGGATGAGGCTTTCACCAAGAGAAACATTTTCTGGCTGTCTAACACAAGGAGCCTTGTGCAAGCCACATAAGGTAAGAAATTCAAGAGTATAACTTGAAACTTAAGGAACTTTAAAATGTCTCTGCCACATTACAGTGATTCCGGTGTCTCAAGGAATTTCTCCAGCACGTAGCAGGAAGTAAAATTCCTTATTGGCTTCAACATACCTTTCCATATTTTTTCTCTAAGCTTGGACTGTATCCAATTTAAAGTATGTTTCCTTGTCTGTTGTCGTCTTTATCATTTTTTCAAGCTATGCTTGCTCTGCATGTAACTTTTCTAAACCTTTTTTCAATCATTTGTTCACCCAGTTAAACGCCTACATGAGGTGAATTATTCTTTCGTTGGGTGACCAACTCAAGAAATCTTGTCTTCCTACAACGTATCCGCCTTGCTCGTTCACACCACTAACGTTCACATTTCAAACATGGAACCATTGATTTCACAATTAGGACGTGGCATAATGCACCAGAGGGCAATGGCAATTACAGGAAATGGATCCAACCAAATTTTTAGTGCTCCGGTTAGATTGCCTGACCACAGACATCTGGGAGTAACAAGCATATGTGTGGCTTCTCTGTTGTAGTGCTAATGTCACTCAAACATATTGATCATTACTTGATGGTCCTCAGCTGACCCATTCAGCTTGAATAGTGTGTGATTGTCATTATTTCTTCATCCTTTCTCCTCTCAGCCTTTCCTTGGTCTTGATGTTCATCTGGACTGTCTTTGCTCAAGCTTGAACCTGCATTCATCTTGCTCAATCAGGACAACTAAGACCAGGCCAATGGGAAAGATGACAGCTACTTGAGAATCAAGATATTGTACAGCTGCAAATTGTTCTATATTTGAAACAAGTCATTTTTCATGTAGGACATATAACGTTGGCCTAGAATGATCAACCTTTTCTAGAACATGCAAACATTATTGGAGTGTGCAACATGGCAAATTTTTAAAATTGGCTAAACAATGAACTGTTTGAGTTGTTTGTCTACTAAAGACCTGTAAGACAATGCATTTAAAGAGTGAAAGTGTTTTAGTTCATGATGGCCAAAACAATAATCCTGTCTTTTTTAGTACCATCATATACCATATACCCAACTTGGCTGTGGTTGCTCATCCAAATTTTCAAGTGTGCATAACCACATTTATACTTGCATTGACTTGAAAGATTTGTTGTTCATCCTGGCATCTCTTGCAGCAAGCAGATCCTTTCCATGCTCTTCACGTACCTCTAAAATTAATCCCATCATTAGCTGCCTTTCTCCAGCGTTAGATGCGTGCACTCCGATGGCCCATTAAAACAGCTGCCTTCAACAGCGTTTGTCTGAGCGCATGAAGGATTTGGGTCAGCAGGATAGGTGCCGCTCTTCCTATCAGTGTCCCCGGTGTGTCTTAACTGGATTTGCCTGAAGGAGCTGAATCAAGCGTGTCCCAGGATTATGTCAATGACACTGTGGAGAGAGAGAGAGGTGTGAAAACACTGCTATGGGCCGGGAACGCTAATAGGATGAGAACTGGCCTAGAAGGGCTCACGGTTGTCGGTCGGGCGCGCTTGCTCTAAATCAAGATTAAAACGGACAGGCTTTAAGGGTTTCAGAGTGCGTCTGGTTATTATTAAGGAATGGAATCAGAATTTCAAGCTGGAAACCAGTACTTTGTTTAGACAAACAATAGTTGCTTGTAGGACATTGCAACATATTGACCTTTAATGCTACCGTTTGAATGTAATAAATTGCTCCGTCTTTGTAACGACTTTCCTTTTCAGCTGTTGTCATCAAGCTCTCTTTTTTTCATCCCTCCCTACAACCACATGACCCCATTCTTGGATGTAGCACCCAGTTTTCATCATCCAATCGATTCCCAATGGATAAAATCGAGTCCTGTCCTACATTCTCATTGAATATCCTGTTTTACTCATTTATAGAAGTAAAATGCCATTTCATGTAAAAAAAAAAATTTTTTTAGTTTAGGTTAGTGTATTTTTTTTTTTTTTTTTTCTCCCTTGTTGATTATTGACATAATTAAAGGACAGAATCACGGCTCATTTCTTTCTGTTGTTCTCATTGTACTTCTGCATTTTTCATTAAGGAGCAGCAACTCATTTCACCACAAGAGGAAATGGTTCTTTGGTTGCTTTCAGTAGCTAATGTCGTGGGATCTTGATTTACACCCTTGTGAATTGATAAACAATCTACTAGCCAGTCCATTAACCAATGCTACATGACATGGTAAATGCCATGATTATTCCTCTTGTAGATGAAGCTAGCATGTGATATCAGGTGAATGATATGGTTGTTTTGATATCTGATGCTGATGCCCAGAGACTGTTAGAGAGTAGGAAGTAACATGTTTGAAAACCAGAAATATACATAATTAGGTTCAGACTTTTAATTGATAGTCTCAAAATGTCTATTGAAGGGATGACTTTGGAATTGGAGCCTGAATGTTTTTTTTTTTCCTTTTCTTTTTCTCTGCTGCAGATCAGAACGTGTCCCGGCAGTAGGAGTGAGGCAGAGCTTTAGAAGAGGAAAATGAGTGAACTGGACCAGTTACGCCAGGAGGCCGAGCAGCTGAAGAACCAGATCAGAGTGAGAACCTCTCTTAAATATAAATATTAGGGGTGTAACGGTACATGTATTTGTCCCGAACCGTACTGTACAAACATCACAGTTCGGTGCATGCAATCAGACGACAAATACAGTCAGTTACAGGTGATCCATGCTCCAATCCAGAACGGGGCGTACGGTAATACAACTGTTTGCTAACCGCCAAAACAGGGAAAAGAGCAGAAGAACAGCGCATACGCGAATGACTTGAGTGCTTGAAAACAAAGTCTGCTAGAGAGCGTGAACGCATAGAAACATAGCAGAACATTTAAGTAAAGGAGAGTTGGGCTTAAGCTTTGAATGTTTAAATATAGTTTATGTGGAGCAAATTGTAACACTCCTAATGCACAAGTTTTATTTTTCATTATTATTATTCATCATTACATATTTATTTTTGTACTTTTATAACATGAAATGTTTTTCAGTTTTGTAGCAAATTGTGACCATATTAGATATTAATGCCCTATTCTGCATGACCGTAATCTACATACCATAATTCTACCCAATACCTAAACTTTACAACTACTAACTATTAATAAGCAGTAATTAGGGGTTTATTGAGGCAAAAGTCATAGTTAATTCTTAGTCACTAGTGGAAATTGGACTCAACTAAAGTGTGACCATATTGTAACGAAATCGTACCGAACCCTGACCCCAAAACCGAAGTACATACGAACCGTGACTTGTGTACTGTTGCACCTCTATATGCATTTATTAATCCCTAATACATACCTGGATAATGCAGTATAGTGATAAAATTAAATGAATAGTAATTTAACATTGTATAAACTAAATGTTATCATTGTCTAAATTTAAAAATATCTACTCTAAATGTCCAATAATCTGAAACGGTCAATATCTACTAATGGATTGGACTGGTCAATATCAATGTTATTACTTTTGAAAATGGCGAAATATCTGCTGATTATTCAGCCTGACTGATTTGAACAAGGCATTTTAAATTGAGCATCGACTAGATTCCAGGCTGAAAGATAAATTTGGACCACCAAGACACTAAAGAAAAGTAATGCTCATAATCAGAGATTTAAAATATTACTTGCATTAAAATTCGATTATTTAATCTGATGTTTATTTTTTTTTTTTTCAACCTGATTACCTGGTATTCCGGAGTATTTTCATAACCAAAAGATATTTAAATAAAGACTTGTTTACATAGTTTACACAATGCAGGAAGAGCCTTTACTGTAACTGTAACTACTGTTCTCATTCTTCATAGCGTTCCAGAAAGAATTTTCACCTGATACTTCCTCCATCAGACCTCTTTACATATTATCCTAGCCAGAGATGTTTACCGATACTCAGCTGTTTTCCTCTTTTGTTTTAGAATAAAATTGCCAAATGTCTCTCAAATCTATAACCTTTAGCCATAATTGATCAAACAATGACTAAGTCAACCTTAACAGGTCATTAACGCTACCAATTTGGTTACTCAGTTTGTTCAAGGGGTGGATTATATAAACAAAGCTTTTATATGGAATGTTATGTCACTGTTACAACTTCTCATGTTACTGTATGGTTATTATATACAAACATTAACCCTAAATGTTTATTACACATTATTACACAATCGTAAAATAATGCCTCATTCCACAGCATCTAAACTGGGTTTCTTTTTTGTAGGATGCAAGGAAAGCTTGTGCAGATGCCACATTATCACAGGTAAGAGCCATGTTTTATTCTAATTGAGTGACTAATTTAAATGAATGTGTTAAATTCCCCTACCACTGCCATCTGTTTGTGAATATATTTTTTTAATTGCCACATGTGTTTTCAGATCACAGCCAACATCGACCCTGTTGGCCGAATCCAGATGCGCACAAGAAGAACACTGCGAGGACATTTGGCTAAAATCTACGCCATGCACTGGGGCACCGATTCCAGGTAAAGCATATTTCAGGACAGCGCAGTCACATGATTTGCATGGCAGCCTGACCTTTTTCGCAAGCCATTTAAAAACATCCTTGTACATCAGAATCTGACACACATGAGGGGTTTCCCTTTTGCTATGAGGGAGGACGGGTTCATGGCTCGTGTGGTGGCCACTGCATGCTCTCCCTGTTGCATTAAATCATGTTCTTTTATTGTGTTTGTGTAGGCGGTGACTGATGGTTGTAAGTAGGTGTTATGACTAAGCATGTTGTTACTATTATAGCCGGAGCCAAGAAAAATCCATAACTGTACAATTTTTGTGCTGAATGGTCTTGGGAATAGTTAGAGATTTGTTCTGGGAGACAATTCTCCTGATTGTAGTTGTTCAAGCTGTGATTTTTACTTTTGCAGTCCCTGTAGGGTTTAAAGTGCCCCTATTATGGCATTTTAAAGGTTCCTATTTTTGGTTTGAGAGTCCTAAAGAACAGGTTTACATGCATGCATTTTTACCTTATTTGCTCAACGACTGCCAAACGATTCGCTCAACGATTCATTTTTCCGAACCCCTGCTTTGCGTGACGCTACTCTGCGATGATTGGTCAGATGACTTCTGCTGGTCCGATCTGTTCTAAAAATAATGACTGAGAGGAAATAAGTTTTATGTTTGTTTTAATATGTTTTATGTTTAACAAACCTAGCCCATAGCTCGGTGGTAAACACCCAAACAGTCATGGTGTATGTGTTAGCCTATCGCAGAAACGTATTGATAAAGCGCTACAGTTGTACACCAACATATTGCTCTATTCTATCATAATTCCAAGTAATAACAACGACAAATATTTGACACATTTCTTGACAATTGTGAGCAAACACATATTGCTGTTAGCCGGAGACCTGCAAGCTGCGCGGCGCATACACAATACGTATTGTGCGTGCAACAGAGAACATAACAGCAATAATTATTAATCATAATTGCAGGTTGTTATTTGGAGGAGGAATAGGCTGGTCCAAATAAACTGAGTAGTGACCCAACTTTCAATAACATTTGGCTTGTGAATCCCTCATTGAACGCATTTAGGTTGAAGAAGCAGTCGTCAGTAAAGTGACGGGAACACGGCACAATGAACTTATACCACTGATTCTTCACGTATTGGCGGTGTTTGAGGGGTTTTCCCTGGTGTCTGTGTGCTCAATAAGTGTGTGGGCAATGTGCTAATGTTTCGTCGTGACATCACAAGAAAAACGGCTTGGGATTCATTTTACAAACAACTCGTTTAATTGACAGAGTCAACTCTTACTCTTAAGAGACAATAACTGTATAAATGGTGCACTTTCAGATTTAAAACTTTGCAGGACTTTTCGTTCACTTAGAGCTATGTTACACACTACAGGAAAGGTCATTTTCAAAAATCCATAATAGCGGCACTTTAACGGTCTCAAGAAGTAAACCCCACTTACCTGCCATCTTGTGTTTTCTGTGCAGGCTGCTTGTCAGTGCCTCCCAGGATGGAAAACTCATTATTTGGGACAGTTATACCACAAATAAGGTATGATAACTTTCATTCTTTTCTTTTTTTATTATTTGATTTCATATCGAGAATTCCATTATCAGTATCTCAGTGTTGCTCCACCTTTTTTAGGTTATTTGCCCATATTTGCCTTTTTTATTTAAAAAAAAAAAAAACTCCTTAATGTATTTTAATTACACATCTTAATATAAATACGTCTTAATTTTCAACCTCAAAAAAAAACCTCACTAAAATAAGTCATTGACTTTTTATATCACAAACTAAGCATCACTATTACTTAAACTTTTTAAAGGGTTAGTTCACCCCAAAATTTAAGTTGTTACTCACCTTCACGTTGTTCCAAACCTGTAAGACTTCCGTTCATCTTTGAAACACAAATGAAGATATTTTTGATCAAATCTGAGTGATTTCCGTCCCTCCATTGACGGTCTATGACACTGACACATCGACACTTCACAAAGTTCATAAAGAGATTGTAAAACTAATCCATATGAATTGAGTGGTTTAGTCCAAATTTTCTGGAGAGAAGGTTTTTATTCACATTTAAACATCCATCAACTCACACATCAGTTGTGGTAAACAGAAGCTCAAGCATGTTCGCTTGACGTACGAGAACCAATGAGGTTCATTCTCGTGTTACGCAGCACGTTTGAGCTTCTCATATTTCATTAAAAACATCTTCATTTGTGTTCTGAAGATGAACGAAAGTCTTACGGGTTTTGAACGACATGAGGGTGAGAATTTTAATTTTTAGGTGAACTAACCATTTAACTTTGTAACTTGTTGTGCAGATGATTACGGGATGGCCATGATTTAAACCTAAAATGCTCGAACACTTTAGCAAATGAATTTTTGCATGTGCAAGCAAATCTAGTTTTTGATATCGTATAAATGGTGCTCTTCTTGCCTTAACAGGAAGTCATCTAGAAGCTGTGATGATCAGCTATTTGAAATCCACATGTCACTTCCTGAGCATTCATGTTTTGCTTTTCAGGTCCACGCCATTCCTCTGCGTTCCTCCTGGGTGATGACCTGTGCCTATGCTCCTTCAGGGAATTACGTTGCTTGTGGAGGCCTAGACAACATCTGCTCCATCTACAGCCTCAAGACTCGCGAGGGGAACGTACGCGTCAGCCGTGAGCTGGCCGGACACACAGGTACAGGACGTGTCCTCCCGAAACACTTTCACACACTCCATTCTTGGCTCTTGTGAATGTACACAAGGTTTGTTGTTTGTCAAAGCTATAATTACGCAGTGAATCTGATGGTGCACTGGTGTTTTTTGCACCATTTTAAATAGGGGTGTAACAATACAGCGATATAGATCGATACATCGATCTAATGATACGATGTGTCAATGCGACGTGTAAAAAATCGATGCCTGTGGACAATTTATATATTTAAAAAGCACCTTTTGTTTTAACACTCTCCACATTTTCACACAGTCTATGCGTTAGTGCCAACACGTGCATTCTGGTTTAAACAACTTTTCAGAGCTTGTGAAAGACACTCGGGACAGTGGATGGAACGGTCACTGTCCCGATCGAGCCAGTGCTGAATCTTCACAAAAGTGTTTGCTCATGTTTAAAGCCTTGCAAAAA
The DNA here is from genome assembly GCA_038088235.1 of Zacco platypus. NCBI lineage: Eukaryota > Metazoa > Chordata > Actinopteri > Cypriniformes > Xenocyprididae > Zacco > Zacco platypus. The sequence continues at coordinate 30,564,197 of CM076074.1, read as the reverse complement.
GCAGCGCACACACATCTCGGTGTCTGTTAGATCACAACACTGGAGAATAGAGTGCTATGAATCGTTCTTCACGCACACACTAACTGAAATATAAAACCGTTACAAGAAAGTGCTCAATAATCTGCATGTTGTGACTCTATGCTGCTTCAAGTTCATCATTGTGCACACAAGATGCGCATAAGTGCTTTGTGGCGCTCTGTACTGTAGCCTTTATAATACTTTTGCACAATGAAAGAATAATAATAGTCTTGTTCTGTCCTACCTATATGTTGTTGCTTCATTAAAATACACTATGCATTTAAAAGATATATACAATATATCCTTGTTTATCAAATTTTTAGCATCACGCATTTTAGCACGGAAGCTTAAAATACTTTCTTGAATGTTATGTCATAAGCTGTCATTAGATTTCTGAGTGAATTTATTTGTGGATGTCCCAATCAGGGTGCAGGATGTGAAATTTTGAAATAATTGTTTGTAATATATTTTGGTTGCAGTTGTGAGTTAATAAAAATGTAAATGGTTGTGTAAAATAGGCTCATAATATCGAAATATCGATCGATATACCCGTGAATCATATTGTATTCGTATCACAGAACTTTGTGAGGTATCGGAAAATATCGTATCGCTGGCTTTAAGAATCGATATTGTATCGACTCGTGATGAACCATTCGATTTACACCCCTAATTTTAAAAGGATCTCATCTGATCGGCCTTTATGAGAGCATCAGCGATCACATAATGTCCTTCCAATCGGTTCTGTTCAGGTCATATTTCACACCTAAATCAAAAGAAATAAAGGAAAATATATTTAATTTAAATAAAATGGTTTATTTTTAGACCATTGTGATTTTTTTTTTGTGGGGGGGGGGGGGTATTCAAAATATTTTTCATGACAATTCAGCACATTTCCCCTTCATATTCTCATAATGTTTTAGCAATGTAAATCATCCTCCACATAATGAGACATTCTTTGGTTTTTAAGCAATATATATTTAATTTCTTAATTTTGGTGTGAATTATCATGTTTGTGACAGATGTGCATTAAACTTCTCCAATCTACAGGATACCTCTCTTGCTGCCGCTTTCTTGATGACAACCAGATTGTTACAAGTTCTGGCGACACCACCTGGTGAGTGTGAGGAACTGTATCCCAGCAGCCAAAATCTGGTGTCTCAGACACCAAAGTTCATATCTGCTATTAGGAAGGAATTGTACTATTAAGTTTAACATGGTTATTTTTATTTTCTTAAACAACTAAGTCAGGAATAAGGTTGTTATACATTTTAATTAAAATATTTCACGTTATTCATTTAAATGACCAAACCTTTGTATTTACCACAAATGATTTTGATTTTTCTCCTATTAAAAGGTCTCATTTAGGCTGTAGGTTAAATATGTCTAATATTATCTGTTTCTTATTTTTATATCATATAAAAAAAATTTGCAGTTAGTTTCTACATGTTTTGATTTCTCAGTTTGAAGCATCTAAATGGGAATGTTGTGACCTGTCTTGCAGTGCTCTCTGGGACATAGAGACTGGTCAGCAGACGACCACATTTGCAGGTCACACCGGTGACGTGATGAGTCTGTCTCTGGCTCCAGACACCAGGCTGTTCGTGTCAGGGGCCTGTGATGCCTCTGCTAAACTCTGGGACATCCGTGAGGGCATGTGCAGACAGACCTTCACTGGCCACGAGTCGGACATCAACGCCATCTGTGTGAGTGTTCCTTTTGACTAACAATATATTAAATCTAGATGCTGTGTTCTTAGGAATCGGTGATGCAGTGCATGTGATTTCCTGACGTATTGAATCTACAAAGAGCTCATATTCTCCCTGCAGTTCTTCCCCAATGGCAACGCATTTGCCACCGGCTCTGACGATGCCACCTGCCGCCTGTTCGACCTGCGCGCCGACCAGGAGCTCATGGTCTACTCCCATGACAACATTATCTGCGGCATAACCTCCGTGGCCTTCTCAAAGAGCGGCCGCCTGTTGCTCGCCGGCTACGACGACTTCAACTGCAACGTGTGGGACACCCTCAAGGCCGACCGCGCTGGTGAGATATGCAGACACAGATGGCACAAAAAATGTCTGTAAACATATGCTAGTAATATTTAATATCAGTGGCGTGTGCCCTAGTGACTGCCCTGAAAGCAAACAAACCCACCATACTGTTCACACACACACAATGGTGCTGTTTTACATATGGTGCAGTGCTTGCATGCTAGCACGCCACATTGGTTTGTCTCTTTTGCATACGGGAACATGAACAGTACAAGCAGGCTTTTGATAAACGGTCCACATTTTAAAGCCTTCATAATGTTCATATGTAACATTTTAAATCATCAGTTAGAGAGTCGAACTTGCAACCCTGAAGGTCGCGGGTTCAAGTCTCGCTACCGGCAGGAAATGTGGGGGGGGGAGTGAATGAACAGCCCTCTCTTCCACTCTCATTACCCACAACTGAGTAAGGCAAGGGCACCTTCACTGTGTGTGTGCACTTGGATGGGTGAAATGTAGAGCACAAATTCTGAGTATGGGACACCATACTTGGCTACACGTCAGTTTCACTTTTATGGTTTACCGACGTTTGGATTTTTTCAGGTGTGCTGGCTGGCCACGACAACCGAGTAAGCTGTCTGGGTGTAACCGATGATGGTATGGCAGTGGCTACAGGGTCCTGGGACAGCTTCCTCAAGATCTGGAACTGAACGCTGAAGGTGCTTTCAATACAACATGTCCAATACAGTAAGAATCAGCCTCTTCGAGCTCAACCTGTTGACAAACAAGTGATACTTTGTGTTTCACACAGCATGTAAATGTATCCTATGGAAGCCTGTTTCCGCCACTGAAAAAAAAAAAATAGAAAGAAGATTGCGACCTTTTTATCTCACAATTGCGAGTTTATTTCACACAATTCTGACTTTATATCTCAGAATTCTGTGAAAAAAAAGAAAAAGAAAAAATCTGAATTCTGAGATAAAGTCGCATTAATCTTATTCTTTTCAGTGGCGGAAACGGGCTTCCATAGTATCCTTATACCACCTCCTGCTATTTTTGGCAACACATTAGTGAAGATCAGAGGACCAATATGTAAAACACCCACATTTTTTGCAACTTTTTTTATTTTAATTTGTCGTAACCCCAATTTGGTGCCATGTAAAGTTGCTGTAGACAAGTTTTTATCTGTTAAAAGCTCCACTGCTCTTGAGAAGTGTGTCGTGCTTGTCTCTCATAAGCAATCGCTCCAGCAGCCTCGTTCCGCTCCAACACCCTGCTTCATACTACAGTAATGTTAATCCTGTAAATCTTTAATACATTAGCTCATCTATGAATATCATTTCTGCCCAAGTCTCGTCGGATTCTTTTCCGCCGGCTGTAGACGTGAAAACAACACCACCTATGATTCCGCAAAATCATGGCGTCATCAAGCTACAACAGTGGTTCTTAACCTTGTTGGAGGTACTGAACCCCACCAGTTTCATATGCGCATTCACCGAACCCTTCTTAATAGGAAAAAGCAGGGCGTGTCATCACGAATCATATGAGTCGGGTGTGTGTCTTGACCTCCGCCGAACCCCTGAGACTGACTCACCAAACCCCTGGGGTTCGATCGAACCCAGGTTAAGAACCACTGAGCTACAACTTTGTCTTGAATAAGCGACCTCTAGTGGCAAAAAATGGCCTTTAACAACTTGTAAAATAATTACTAGACTTATAAAATTTTACTCTTTGTATTTATAATGTAAGGTTAAAATGAAGTTGTCTGATCTATATAAGTCACTCTATGAATACCTGATTCATTGTTGTCTCTCTTTTTTTCTTTTTTTTTCCTCTCCAATCTTTCCACAGATATCATTTGAACTCCAAAGTTGACTGGAAGACCATTCCAACTTTAGAATGTTAAATTTCACAGCATCGTCAACAACAAAACACCTTATAAAACTGACTGACACCACCATGAAAAGAAATAAAACTTCTAAGGGAAAACAATGCCTTTCCTACACCAAGAAGAGCACAATTTGTTTTATCACCCAGCTTAAAAGAAAAAAAAAAACACAAAAAAAAAGAAGAAAAGAAGAAGAATTCCTGTGGTATCAAATGAATAACTTGCATTCCCTCTCGGACCATTCTGTGTCACCCTGTAAGAGAAAACACAAAACACTATCATCCCACGCTTATGTATCATGTGTCTAGAAAGCAAATGTTGGAGTGTAATTGTACAAATTATTTAACTTTTTTTTTCTTCTTTTTTTTTTCTAATAGTTCATCTTCTAGATATTTTTCCCACCTGTTTTTTCTGTTTAGATATGTTTCTGATTAGTAAAATCTTTTAATCCTGTTATTATAAAACCATGTGAAAACGACATGAAAAGTCATGTAAAATGCTGAAACTAGACCAGGATGGAAGAGCAGCTTTTTTTGAAGATGCCAATCATGTGTTTTGTTATTTTCATGTGCACTAGGTTGCTCTAGAGGTTGTGTAGTTGTCATGAACGTGACTCGAGCGAGAGGAAAAGTCCACGCACCCTCTCGCCAAAGCGTAATATTCATATTTTTGCGTTCACCTGAAATCTGCTCCGATTGTTAACGGTCACTGGGTTACTGCCGATCACTGGCTAATAAGAGCAGCCCTAGCTTTCTAAAACTGTATTCATGATCCTGTGCATTAGTTATCTTTCAGTGTGAATCCTGATCCTTTGTCATTAAAGAAAAAAGAAAATGCCATAAAAATGCCATATCTCTTTTAAATACTTTGCCATTTCTGAGAGTCCGAGGTACTCGCTTCATTTATCTACGAATGGCCGTTGTAAATATGGGTATCCGACTTGCACGCGAATGCAGCATTATATCCTAGCTAATGTTTCTTTCCAGTCTCGTCACAGCTTTGTTTGCACAATAAGAAACTTGACTAACGTTTTAAGCGTTAACTAACCAAGCACATGCCGTTAATCACATTGAATGCTAATTTTAATGTAGAAAATGCACAAAAAAAGTACAAAAAAACTGAAAAAACACAAAAAATACAATCCTCTTTTCATTGGATTAAAAACTTCAAACTAACCCCTTAGCTTATTTTCCGGTCTTACGTTTATACTTTTTCCTCGGTTACTTTGAGCTTTTGGCTTTAATTCCGATTTTTGGGATTGTTTTTGTCGGTGGGAGGTTGGGCGGGGAATGTTTTGATCTTTTTCAGTGGTGTCGGGATCGGTGTTTGGAAAAACGAAACCTTTTTTTCTTTTTATTTTAGCCCAGTTCCAGAGAGAACAGATAGCCCTGTCTGTGCTTGGAAATACAGTTACTACTATGTGAATGAAATGTTGTACAAATCAATGTCTGAAAATAATGATAATTCTGAAATTTTTAAGTTAAGCGTTTTTTTTTTTTTCATCTGCCATGAATTAACGTAGTCGCATGCTGTAGAATTTGCTTAAACAGGCGCTGACGTCTTTAGGCCCACTTACCTCCACTGGGACGGCGAAACCGATACGGAAATTTTTGACCATTGAAACGTTGATTCCAAATGTTTTAGACATGCTGTGCATACATCCTTTACTTTCACTGGCAAAGCTATGCACCTATGTGAGAAATCGCGAGGGAGAAACGACGTATATTTCATGCAGACGACCTGTAAATCATGGCCATGCTTCCAGAAATTGTTCCAAATTAAACAACAGTTACGAAACGTCCCATTTGAGACGCTCGAAAAACCGAGTTTTCTAAATCGATCGGAAATTACGAGAAACTCTTTTGGCTTTTCTTTCAATGTTTTCAAATGGCATCTGACATGGCAGAGTCCTCTGTTCTTTTTCCACTGTAAACAGATGCACTTTCTTTAATAGTTGTGACTTTTTTATTGTTTTTTTTTTTTTTTCCTTTCTCTGCGATAATGTACAATAATTGTGATGTATTTGTGTGTGCTGCCACCAGTAAAGATTAATTGCAGTTCAATTAAAATGGATTCCCCTTATTTTCTCTCTTCATTAATAACTGTAGATCTCAGCACTCCCTATCTCACCTTTTGTATTTAATTTCAGTCTGTCGGTGTACCACAGAAAGCTGGATGCAACATAGATACTATATTAAAATGTACTGTTATTTAAGATGTAATAAAACAAGTTTGAGATGTCTCTGATGTGCTGATGTTTTGCTAGAGAGTTTGCGACAGCAGAAGTAACCGTAATAAAAGCTTTTTATGAGGTCCATTTCGACTGGGTTAGCAGTTCCTTGTGTAAATGACACCATCGTTTTCTGATTTAGAGGATACTTGCTTTTACTAGAAATGAGTTCTTGTTTTCCTCCTCGAGTTGTATTAGTTAAAGGGATAGTTCACTCAAAAAAAATGAAAATTGTGTCATTTACCCTCCCTCATGTTGTGAGAAAGATGTTAATAATATTGGTAACTAGGCGGTTAACGGCACCCGTTGACGTCCATGGCATTTTATTAGTCAATGGGTGCCGTCAACTGGTTACCAACATTCTTTAAAATCTCTATTGTGTGTGTTCAACAGAAGAAAGAATCTCATACATGTTTGGAACAACTTGAGGCTTCGTAAGCGATGACAAAATGTTTGGGTGAACTATCCCTTTAAGGACTTTTTATCAGTGCGTTTGTTGTGGGAATTTGTGAAATCTTCTGTTCTGCGCTGAAAGACTCTAAAATGGTTAATCTTATTCAGTGCAATTGCTTTCTTATTACTTGTATAAATGTTTTTTTTTTTTATCCAGAATCCAAAATCTTTATCCATTGCAAAGGACCTGGACTTTCAGTGTGGGAGCCTTGGCTTTGGGTCAAGAACAGCAAACAAAATGTGTACTGTTTAGCCAAAAATGAAAGTAAATTATTAACATAAACATAAACTATTATCATGGCTGTATAAACAAAAGTTGTTCCAATGTTAACATCAGCGTTGTGTCCAAACAGATGATTTGCTTCTTCTGTACTTCACTGAATTATGATAGCAACTCGTCTGAAGTGCTTTTGGGTGAGTCTCCTTTTTTGGTAGCCTACTTAACACAGAGTCCTTCATACTTCATACTGGAGTTTGCATGTGGCCGTAAGTGTTCTCAGGAAATACACTTCCATGTAAAACAGCTGTTGTGGAAAACGAGTTTTTGATGGTCTTTTGTACTGCAGTATTATCAACTCTTTTCAATTAGAGTTTGAGTCTTGATGTTGACCTTGGTCTTGAGAGCACATAAATTCAGAGTCGGAATGAGCTTTATTCCCCGAGTGTGTGGAAACTAGGAATCTGTTGTTGTTTCAGGAGCTCTTGTATACATACATATGACACGAGAACAGAAAGAACATTTAAGACTTAAGGGGAAAAATAAATAATTATGTGGTATAAATAACTGCTGTGTGAATGAAATATGTATATGTATTTACACAATATCTAATTATTGCTTCTCAAGTATTTGACCCTTCGCCGGCAGTTTGATTGACAGGCGATCTGACCAATCATAACCCCGAATCCGCCATTTTGTCCGACAAAGCAGTCAGGGGAGTTAGTAGATTAACGTTGGTGAACTTGAACTTGAAAATTTGTGTGTCCTCACGTCTTTCTGCGCTTGAAACAACATTCCCTCTGATGTTCATTCATGTTTATTTGATGTTATAAACTAGTATGAAGAGATGATCGGTTCACGAGGAGCTACAGCGATCTGTCACGACACATTAAACACACACTAGACGCTATTTATTGTTTAAACTTCTTTAAAAAATTACCATATTTTAAATATGAAACGGTTTCATATCAAAAGTAATCTGCTCTGTCTTGTCTGTCGATGTGTTGTCAGTGTCCTCTTTACTCCACAATGTATTTTTCTCTTCATGAGAACATAATGTGTGGCTTAAGAGCGCATGGCTTGTCTGCATAGCAACTATAACTAACGGGGGCGGGTCTTTGCGAAGGATTAGCTGTGTCGCTTAGATGTTCTATTTCACAGAGATCTGCAACGTCTGCCTGAGGACAGAAGTGCAAAAGGTTGTGGTCAGGGTGAGAGGGGTCAGTGATGTTCAGTGTTGGGAAAATGTCTTTTAAAATGAATGCATTGCATTATTGCGTTACTTGGTTACTTTTTATGAAAAGTAATGTGTGTTTCATTACTTTTGCTTCACTTTTTCTCACCTATGTTGGGCTTGCTTGTTTGTTTTTTTAATAACAACAAAAAAGTTCTATTTTTGGCGAATGTTAAGGCCCTTTCATACCAATAATCCCTTTAAGAAACTCTGAAAGTAATCAATAATGGGTTTATGAACATGTATGTACAAGATTTCGACACATGCATTCTTTACAGATTCCTACGAACTGACTGTTACTTCTTATTAAGCAATAGTCTAGTTCTGACAGCAGCTGGCCTTCAGGAAAAGCAGATAAAAATAACTTCTATTAGGTGCATCTGCTCATTAATGCAAATATCTAACCAGCCAATCATGTGACAGCAAGCATTCAGACATGGTTCAAAAGTTCAGGTATTTTTGAAACAGAATATCAGAATGGGTAAGAAATATGATATAATTGCAGGTAATTTTAGCATGAATGTGTAGTCATCATGAACCTTATGTCTCTCTATGTATTGTAGTGCTCAAATGTTCAAAATCAGTGTTCTTGGTGGTCGAGAGTGTTTAGATGAGTTTAGAAATGAAACGCGTGCCTCATTCCGCCAGATATCCGTTTTCTCTTTCTTGTGTTTTGTTTTCTCCAAAGGAAGCGATTTTAGTCCAATTATGCCTAATCTCACAGATCTATTCCTGTTTCTTAGGAAAAGAAGCTATGAGTCTGGAAGATACCTCAGTTAAGCAATTACTTCCTTTGAAAACAAATCAGTTCACAAGATGTTGTTAGAAATCAACCAATTACTTCCTTTATACATTTACTAAAACACATATTAAAATACAAACAGGGACACGGTAGGGATTCTTCTATGATAAAGGTTTCAGATTTTGTACGGTTGTCATACAGAGATTCAGATGAGTTCATAGATTCCTACGGAGGGAAAATTTGCTAAATAATAGCATATGCTTTGTATTTATGGAAAGGAGCAAGTACACAGTCAGCATGCCAGTTTTTCCACACTGCTAAGCTCAGTGTCTGGTTTAAAGTTATTTTATACTTACTAAAACAAGACCAGTTTTGCTTTATGACTTTATTGAAACGGACTTCATAGATGACCTTCTTGCACATAGTGCTTTACAGAGAGATTTATACAAGCAGTATACCAAATAGAAATCAAACAAACAATAAAGAGTATATGAAAATACAATAATAATAATAACAAAAAGAAATAAGACATTTATCACAGTATTGTGCTAAAACTTCTTCAGTAGGATGTCTTCATTAATTGATATACATGCAAATGTTCCTGTTAGAGATGTATAATGTATGCTAAAAGACCGATTAACCTCATGATGTTGTTATTTAGACCCAGTCAGTGAAAATCTTAGTATAAATGAGAATAAATCACGTCCTTACACGCGCTTCCCGTCTTCAGTCATATTGACAACAGTTGCAGTGAGCCAAAAATTCCCCTCAAATGAGGCTGTAGTTGTTATTTTTGAGATAGAATGTTTATTTGAAGTCTTTGAAGTTTGGGAATTCTCATTTTTGGAACTTATATGATAGAATTTCTGATATGCAGATAAATGTTTCGAATGCTGCAATCAGCAGAAAAAAACTGCTTTGAAGAAAAGAAATCTTGACTAAAACGGCAACTTTTTTGCTCAAATGTTTCTCTTTTCTACAGCTTAGGAGAGTTCATAAAAAGTGAAACTTATACATTAAACAAAAGACACTGATCGGATACTTTAGTCTTGGAAGAAAGATGGGAAATGTTTGAGCTCATATTAAGATTTCTGACTTTTGATTGCAGACTTTGAGACATTTCTGAGAGTTGATTTCTAGCTATCTGACAAGAAGGAGATTTAAAGTCTCAGTTTAATCTCATTTCGATCTAGGGGACACGACGAAGAAACTCATTTGAGATTTTTCTTCCTGCAGGGAACAATGATTTCTGTGTTTAACATTATTATTCCTTCCTCTTGTAACATTGAAAAGTACCTCTATCAAATATCTTTTCAAACAAACTTTACTGGTTTGTAATGAAACTGAGCAAATAAAGACAGCAGTTTTCCATTACCGTGTTTTACTGTGTTTGTCCTGTTTTAATATTTATTTGGAGCTTGCTTTTTAATTTCCATGTTTTAGCAGATGGGCGTAGTTAACCCTTGTGTGACCGTCCGCACATTTTTGTCTTTTTCAGTTTTGTTTTTTTAGATGATTTTGCCTGTGTTAATGCCAACGGCATAAATTTTGGCACAGGTGTGCATTTTAATTGGAATTTTACTATTTCGCCCCAATTTCCTTTAATCTATTTTACACTAAGTACACAAAATACTTCTCCTACAACCTCTATACTACATCTCAGTACCTTAAGGACAAAAAAATCCCCATTAAAACCAAAATAAAATAAAATAATAAATAAAAAAATAAATTTTTTAATACCAGGGCCATTTAATACCAGGGCCATTTAACTATAAAAAATAATAAGCTTTCATTCCGTTAACAAGACTTCAAAATTAATTTTTTCTATTTTTTACCAGATTTTTTGACATTTTCTCGGGTTTGACCTGTAAAGCAAACACTCGCTTTATTCCTGTTTTCTGCTTATGCATATTATAAAACCAATTGGATAAATTATGCAACTATAATTGTGTGGGTGTGTTGGTATGGATGTAAGAATGTGGTTTATGTGTGTGCAATTAAACAAAAATGTGTGTGTGAGTTTGTGCTTTTAATATTTGAGAGGAAAACTGCACCAGTGGAGTTTTTCTGGCATCTAATGGGGGAAAATTTGGCACCTCGCCCAAACAAAACCTTACAGAAAGCTCATTTCTTGAGATATCAACCTCAAATTTGGAACACAGCTTGTTTAGATTTATGGCTTTGATTTTCTGGAAGTTTTAGAGTTCAACATGTTTCATAAAATATATATTTTATATAAATAAACTTAAACCTAAACTTTTTTTGCCTTCACTTTTTAAACCTTTTTTACTTCAACAATAATCTTCTTTAAATTGAGACTTAAGTCTGTGCTCCCAAGCTTCAAATTTTTATGACACGGACATTTTTGTGCACTATGTACCTATGTGTAACTTTTTTTAATTGACGCACAACGGTTAATGTCATTTGATCTATTTATGGAAATGTTTATGCAAATGTGTTTCATCTGTCACATTTATTGTATTTATTGATATCTTTTGTTCTAGGGATAGCGGAATTGTATGAATTTGCTGAACACAAAAGAAGATGTTTTGAAGAACATGGGTAACCAAACAGTTGATGGACCCCATTTTTTTCCATTCTTCAAAATATCTTTTTTTTGTGTTCAGCAGAACAAAGACATTTATACAGGTTTGGAACAAATTGAGGGTGAGCAAATGATGACAGAATTTTCATTTTTGGGGGAACTATCCCTTTCATCTTTTTATGTATTTATTCAAATATACAGAGAAGGGGTTATTTTATTGAAAATGGTATGTTCCAATTAAGTAAACACACGAACAAATATATCTGTACGGCTGCTAGTAGAGGAGTTTAGAGAGAGATGAACAAGGCTGCTGGAGTGCGGTAAAACTCCAGCTTCAATTTTTTATGAAGGGGACTTGATGCTGTTTTTAGTACATAACAGTTCTGTTTTTATTAATAACCTTTGTTTTAATCATGCTCTTAACACCTGTTTTTTCTTCTTCTTCTTTTTTTTTTTTTTTGCACATCCTATTTTTAATAAACGATATCTTGGACAACAGCGACAGTTTCCGTGTTCTATGAAGAACCTTTAAAATCCATGGAACCTTTCCATTGATCAAAAGGGAAAAGGTTCTTTAGATTATTAAAATTAGGAAAAAATCTGTTCACTGAAATGTGGTTTTTCTCAGGCACTGCTATGAAATCCCCCTTTGGGACATTTATTTTTAAGAGCGCACCAGAAGAACGTGTCCAGGATGCAGTTTACCCCAATGTCCCTGTAACTCAAACAGCAGGTCATGGGTTTGATTCCCAAGAAATGCATGATCCTGCAAGATGTATTCCTCGAAATTGCTTGGGATAAAAGGATCTGCCAAATGCATAGGAGCCATTCTTGAGGTTGTGTGAGATTCAACGACACTTATCTAATGGCCAACATCTTTAAACGTTTTAGAGAAGTGAGAGAAAAAAGAGATGTTTTGAGTTTGATTATCCAAGACAACAATAGAGACATTTCTTCCTCTGTTCTTTACTATCATAGACTTTCCTTTGTCAGTCATCAAAGCTTTTCTGCAGAGTCAGAAAGTTTGCATTGCTTTTCAGACACGCAACCATGAGGCTTCTTTTCGCTTATGACCTGACAGGAGCCGTCTTGGCGTACAGCAGTGAAGCTTCCCTTCCTCTTTTGGCTTTCAGTTCGGCTCTGGCGTCGAACAGACTGGTTGAAACTACTCTGGTTAAATGAACCACCGAACATTGTTCGACCCGACGCTCTACGGGCCGCCGTGCGGAAGGTCTCTCCCGCGAAGTAGTACAACAAGGGATTGAAGCAACTGTTGAACGCCGCCGTGCACAGCGAGATGACCAGAAGTTTCAGGAGGTAATCCTGGTTGTCCTGTTTTGCAACAATGGCATGAAGATGGATCGTGCGAATGACGTGATATGGTAGGAAACACAGCAGGAACGTGCTTAGGACAACCATGATCAAATACAACGAACGTCGGCGGCTGTTACCCTTTCGATTCCCGATTTTCGGTCCTTTGGCGAGTTTCCAGATGATGCAGCAGTAGCAGACCACTATTGTAATGAACGGAATGACAAATCCGAGCGAAACGCCCACATAGTTCAAGATAAATATGCGCTGCCAAGACTTGATGTTCGCGGGTTCAAAGCAGCGTATCTTTCCCTCCCGTTTGCAAGTGCCTGACATGAGGAACGGCGTTGACAAGAAGGCCACAAATATCCAGATCACGATGCATGCTATAGTGGCTCGCCGCACTGTCGCCAGGGTCTTGTTGCGAATGGGGTGAACCACGGCGATGTACCGTAGGACACTAAGGCCCGTCAGAAACAATACGCTTGTGTACAGGTTCACGTAAAAGGAAAATACACACCAGCGGCAGAACCAGTCTGGGAAGACCCAATGACCGTCCATAAAGTAGTAGACCAAGCGGAAGGGCAATGTCAGGGAGAAGCCGGCATCCGAAATGGCCAAGTTAATCATAAAAACAGTGTTGGCAGTCTTCTTAGGAGTGAAACGCAGGAACACAATCAACGCCACGAAGTTACTGATGAATCCAATAGGGAATACGACACTGTACGTGACGGTGTATGCCAAATATTTGAAGTCTTCGCAGTCCTTGCATGACTGGTTGTGGCTTTCACCCATTTGGGTGGTGTTGGGCCAAAACGATGTATTTTCCAGTGTACACATGGGAGCTGGAGAAAGAAAGATTTAGAAATTAAACAATTGTGTTGAGATCAGAAAAAGCCCTGTCATGATAAGCTTTAAAGGCTCTTCAGAATTGAAATTTCCTGATAATTTAATCACCCCCATGTCATCCAAGATATTTATGCCTTTATTTCTTCAGTCGAAAAGAAATTAAAGTTTTTTTTCTTCAGGATTTTTCTCCATATAGTGGACTTCACTGGGGTTCAATGGGTTGAAGTTTCAGTGCAGCTTCAAAGAGCTCTACATGATCCCAGACGAGGAATAAGAGTCTGATCTAGCGAAAAAATCCATCTTTTTCTAAAAAAAAATTAAAAATTACATACTTTTTAACCACAAATACTCGTCTGCGATGCTCCACACATCACGTCTGAATCACGCGTGATTCAGGAGGAAGTACCGAGCAAGTGTTTACAAAGTGAATGTGCAACAACTAAACCACGGCCTTTACAAAAAAAGGTAAAACAATGATGTCAGACGATTTTTTAAGTTGGAGGAGAAAATGAGATGGAGTTTTTCCCCATGCCTACGTCACGCGTGACCTTTCCAACGTGATTAGATAAAGTGTGACGCATCGCAGAGCTAATGCAAGACGAGCATTTGTGGTTAAAAAGTATATACTATTTTTTTTTTTTTTTTTTTTTTTTTTTTTTAAAATGACATCGTTTCACTAGGTAAGACTCTTATTCCTCGTCTGGGATCATGTAGAGCTCTTTAAATCTGCGCTGAAACTGAAGCTGAAGTTGAAGTCCACTATATGGAGAAAAATGTTTTCCTCAGAAACCTTCATTTCAACTGAAGAAAGACTTAAACGTCTTAGATGACATGGGGGTGAATAAATTACCAGGAAATATTAATTCTAATTAAAATGATGCATGCTTCTATTTTTACAAGTTAATAACACATAGTAATAATAATGATAACTGTTGAAAACCAACAAAATTTATTGAGCCAAGAGGTCAAGCATCTTTTCGATAAGCAAATTTGCAGGTCACTGAGCTTCAGCTGTTGTGTGCAGCAAATTTTAATAAAAACTCCTTGCTTTTGTTTGCCATTTTACTCTGAAGAGATGTGAGTCAAGTGCGGCCGCACCAAAAACATTAAGCGTACTGATAATGCAATAAATAAATGGCATTAGAAAGTGATTAACATCCTTTGCTCAATAATAGCTTACTAAACCAGGAAATAGCTGTGTTTAAAAACTCCCCTCGCTTTCCAGGTTAAAAACTGATATTGCCATGGAGTTTTAATGTACAGTATAATATGCTTTGCTTAATCTAAAACTATTTCTAGTCTTGTATAATTTATATGCATCTAGTTTTATATATTTTTATTTACTAATTTACTATTTTAATACATTTGAATAAAGAAATATATGTAATACAGCATGTCACGTCCTTGTTATTTTCTCAACTACCCAAATATCGTTATTTTTATCAAGAAGTCTGTTGTTTCCAGTACTCCCAGCCATAGTTCATATGCAAAACATATGCAAAAGAATATTCAGTGAGAGAAATGAAAACAGTTGCGGACTAATAATATTCAAATGACAGCTGTGTACATGGACACCCGAAAAACAAAACATGAACGTTGTTCTGCATAAAGAAAGGCATTGTTAATTATTAATAGGATCATTAAACCAGTGAAGTGCTGGAAGTAACTAAACAGGTCTGGTTGTGTCAAAGTAAATGTGTTTTCTCTGGAAAATCTCATGCAACAACTTTTATTACTATGTTTTTATACATAGGCTACCATAGTAATTCCTTACAAAAAAAAAGCACTATGAAGATACCATAGATGGATGTATATGTATATAGTGAAATAATATTTAAGTTTTCTGAAGGCAGATCCACAAATACCATACTGCCATAGTGCAAAATATATTTTTCCAAGTAATTCTTGGATAACCATGTCAAAAAAGAGCCATTATATACAATAAAAAGCCACAAATAACTACTATGGTATTCTTAGACATCCCTTTAAGTATCCTGTAAATCCCATTATTAATATTATACATTTAATTATATATTTAATACATGCATTGACGTCAAAATGCAAAATGCAAAACTCAATATGACTCATATGGCTGGAGATACACTCACCTGTCATTCTCTCTTAACCATCATCCTCCTCATCATCAGCGGACTGATGAATCCGGATGAATCAAGATTTATGTATGAAAGCGTTATGCAACAAAATGTCAAAAGTTCCTCTCGCGACAGTTTCAAGTGTCTGCTTCCTTTATAATGTTCATGAAGAATGCTCTCTGTACTTGGGTGTCCAATGCGTAACTCTAATGCCGCGTAATAACAGTCTTTATGCAAGAAGTACACCAGCTCTCCAATAGTAGTCGCCTTGCAAATAAAAAGCAATGACCGATTCGCAAACGACTCCTTGTTCAGAATGATTCGAACGAACCGATTCGCACAGCGTGTTCGACTGCAGAGATTGCAGCATTGATCTGGAAATAACCTAATGGAAAACATGTGGTATAGCACAGCATAATTTCAAAAAATAAATTAACTTCTGGGGACACTTTTGAATAACGATTCAAAAACAATCAGCGAGATGTTTTATTGGAGAGTTCAAAGGAATCGATTCGTTAAATTGAACCAAAACTTCGCAAATAATTCCAGAGAAACCACACCTTCAGGTGATTTTTTTTTCTTTCTTTGGGAGTTTCTCTGAGCAGATGTGCTCACGTGCTGGGAAACGTAATTGCGTAATTCCCTGAATCCCAAATATGGTTGGCCTATTTTCGATTATTTTATCTCATAGGCTATATGTTAAATATCTTGAAGCACGTGACCCAGCAATGCAGAGGACATTATATTTTATCAAATTTCTCTGACAACATATATGTCACAGTTTTAAGTCTAGATGTCCTGGCTTGGAGGTGAAACCATGACAACTGCCTCTCCTTGTTTTTTTTTTGTTTTGTTTTTTTGTTTTTTTAAATGACTGAATGATCAAATTTAGGACTCTTATGGAAATATGATAATATATTGCATTTTCCATTTAAATCTGACTAATTTTCAAATTGTTTTTCAGAAATCAGCATCTCAGGAAAATATTATGGGGTTTCAAATCAGATTATGAATCAGAGACACAACAAGTGAATAGGGAAAGAAATGATCAATATTCTGATGAAACAAGATATTCTTATATAAAAATATTCCCAATTATACTCCCATTATTACACATCTTTTTTCATTGCCCCAATATGTAAATTCGATACAGTGTGTGGATATATAGAATAGAATGGGAATGGCATTGGCCATGTTTACATGCATATTGCATAAATTAAAATGGTACATCAAATCATTCTGTTATATCTTTCATAACAATCATCTTCATACATAGTTTATATATTGATTGATGAATGAAAAAAAAAACATTTATGTCTTTTCATGTCTTTTAATTTTCTCAATAAATATATTTTTGTTACGATTATAATGCAAAAACTACCATGAAACAACATTTTGGTTTTCAGATAGTCAAATAGTTTGTTTTTCTCTATCACTGAACATTAGAGTAGGATGTCCAAAAATATTGCATTTAAATAATTTTATCAAAAAAATATAAAAACAAACAACAAAAATGAGCAGAATAAATGGCATATACCCTATTATAAATAATTTATAAATATTTTGCTATCTTCTGATCAAATGTCACAGAAGGACGTTCGAGGAGTATGTCCAAAAATATG
Source organism: Zacco platypus (assembly GCA_038088235.1). NCBI lineage: Eukaryota > Metazoa > Chordata > Actinopteri > Cypriniformes > Xenocyprididae > Zacco > Zacco platypus. The sequence continues at coordinate 30,547,007 of CM076074.1, read as the reverse complement.
GTTATGCCCATTTAAATAGTCTTGTTATCAAATCAAACAACAACAAGCATAGGCTAAATCACAAATAAATAATAAATGATATACTTCTAGATTCTCAGTTAGTCAAATAGTTTGTTATTCATTGATCAAATGTCACAGGTGGGCATTAGAGGAGGAGTTCAGCCAAAACGTCTGAAAGAAACTACATTTCCCATCATGCACCAGCAACAACACGCCACCATCCTATCAGAATGCATTATGGGAAGGAGAAGCTTGTAGACCATTTTAGCTGCAGATGACATCGAATGTTCTGATCAAGTGTGTGATCTTTTGGCGAGAGGTGATCTGTTTGCAGTCATTGCATTTCTCAATATTTGAGAAACATTTCACTGCAGTGTTTCGTTGAAATATATTTGGTAAGTTTTCGTTGCTTCGGGGCGTTTTTTGCGCCTTTTTCATCGACAACACGACGACACAGTCTCCATTTTGATGTGCCTTCCTGTAGCTTACTCAACTTCTCACATAACGAAAATGGAGACCACACGAACAAAATCTACTACGACAGGTTTTTTAAGACATGTAATATTGAAATAGCATTTGTTTTGGCCATATACTGATAATACCGTCTTTTACGGGAAGGTACCGTGGTATTCTTTGACGTACATTTGAATTACCGAGTAAATACCGCGGTATTGTAACGCATACACTTCTGTTTATATGTATTTCTGAAAATGTAGTGTTTTTCTTATAATAAGTGGTGTAAACTTATCAAAATGGTAATAATATGGTATTTCTAAGCATACCATAGTACATGCACAACACATTTGTACCATGTCACTATATAATTGAACCAAAAGTACATACATTTGTGGTTCTAACATTTTATACGTGATCATAATATGTGCAGCAGATTAACGTTATACTGTTACTAACTGTTCTATACCTTTGTTAACAGGCCTTGTATTGAGAAACGAAGATGGGCGCAGATAAACGGTCAGTTTTTTATGACTTGATGAGGTAAATATTCTCGCCAACTAGGGATGTGCCCTAAGCCCAATTCCGATTTCGGAAATGCACCGAAAATGAAAAACACCATTTACGGATCCTCTGAAGGGACATTACATATGCAGTAGTCGGTTACATCACAGTGCATTTCACAATTCACTGATAATGTGAAGATAGTAAGGAGAGATGACTGACAGGAGGATTTGGCGTGCAACAGATCCGAAGCATCGATGACAAATATATTATCTTGTAAAATGTGTGGTCAGTACCACTGCTCCCTATACACACACGTGATTACGAATTGGAAAGTGAAAAGCGAGCCTACGTTTCAATACCCAGCATATTAATAGAGGCTCTCTGATACAAGCACATTATATACAATATAATTACCCAACTATATAACGGTGAGAGGACCCAGAAGCATTGGAATATATTTTTTCCTCCCATCTCATATTCACATGTCTCTTTAGGGGCTCCTTAGAATGCGTCATTTCCTTTCCGAACATAGTGTTCGGCTTCTGGCACATCCCTACTCACAAACTTATTTTGAACGTCATAATGTCATAATCTTGTTGTAACTCTAGGGTTAGCCGTACAGAACGCAGCGGCAGGTACGGCTCTGAACAGTCTCGCGATGACGATCGAAGGGACCGCCGAGATCGCGACGATCGTGGATACGACTCTCATCGCTGGAGCGATGATCGTCGCAGTGACCGTTACGATGGTGAACGTGGCGACAGAAGTGATAGATATTGGAACAGGGACAGTCCTGAGGTGAGGACTTACCGATATGAATGTGTTTATTAGATGTTCTGACACAGAATGATGCTCGCTTTACTAATTCTTATCTGTGTAACAGCGAGGGAGGAAACGGCGCAGCAGCGACGGGTCCGATGACGGACACCACTCGGATGGTGATTACTCTGAGCATGATTATAGAGGAGACCCAGCTGATGAGAAGGAGAGCAAGACCATCATGCTCCGGGGTCTGCCCATGAACACATCGGAGGCAGATGTAAGTCTTTTTCCTCTAACGGTCAGAAGCAGTGTCTTATGAAGTTTCCATAGTAATAAAATCTTAAGAGTCGTAGATGTTGCTGAAATATAATTATCATTAATAAATAAATGTAGCAAATATTTTAGGCCCCAAATTAATACCATCGGATCATGGAACTTTCTGCAGTGAATATAACTAATATTAAAATGTAATGTTTATTTATTATTACTAAGTTTATTCACATATATCTGTGATAATATTTTTTAAATCAGTTTAATTATTAAATAATTAATAATACATAATTATTTAAATCAGGGCATGGAATATTAAATTACTTTATTATTTTTTTAAATATTCCTGGTGCTGAACTAATCTTTTTTTGGAAATTTCTGCGGTGAATATAACTAATATTAAAGTGTAATTTACTTTAATTGTATTTATTTATTATTACTAAGTTTATTCACAAATATCTGTGATAATATTTTTATTAAATCAGGGCATGGAATATTAATTTACTTTATTATTTTTTAAATATTCCAGGCGCTGAACTAATAAAATCTTATTTTGGAAATTTCTGCGGTGAATTTAAAAAATGATGCGGCTGCATTATAAATTGAGAATCACGATTTTTTGGGGGGGGGTTTAAAATAAAGATCACAAATCTTCCACGATTCTGAATAGATTCTGAAAGTTATTACAGATTTTGACAAAATGTCAATTGCTGCAGTCTACTTAAAACACTTAATTAATTTGAATTATTTCTAAAAATTGGTTTGAATGATTCAATGACTCACTCAAAGACTTCACTTGTTTCATTACTAGAAGAATCAGCGTTTTTGAACGAATCTCTTAAATGAACGATTCAATGACACATATGTTTTTTGTTTTTTTTTAACATATTTTGATCGCTGTGTTTATATCCGAACTATAAACTTTTATTCCAGTACTTCAGTGATATTTTGAATTCTTGTAACAGAAATAATGATACTGTGTGGTTAAAGAGTTTGAAGCGGTTTCATACCCATACATGACGACGGCTCTCTCTGGCTCAGCGGCAGCACCACGGCAGATCTGAATGTTTGCAGTGATCATATTGTCAAAGATTTAATAGACACAGGCGAATTGCTCTCATTTAGCAATAAGATCGAATGGGTGTTTGAATCGATATTGCAATCTTTTAACAATTAATCTTGCAGATCTAATAAATGTAATAAATATATGAAATAAAACTCAAATTACATAAATTCTAATTTTAAAATTTAATTTTTAAGCTTAAAAGTTAATAAATGCATCCTAGAGTTCACTATTATTATATTTTATCCTGGATTTCACTCTGAAAATCGAAATGAAATTTGGCTTGAGGTTAAACAAACTTTTTGACTTTGCCTTGTAATGCACAGATTCGAGCAGCCATTGACCAACTGGAGGGGCCAAAGCCGATGGACGTGAGGCTGATGAAAAAGAGAACAGGTGAGACTGATGTACCGCGGACCCTTCCCCTCCCAAACAAACCTGTGTCCGCTGGGCCAACCTGCTTCCGCTCAAACGCCTTTTGCCATAGCAACATGTTATCTGACCAGTTTTACCCTTCTGGCCACTGAGTTAAGAAATTTGTTGCACATTAGATACATATTTTGAGGTAAGTTTTTGTATGGATTGTGTGTGTCTCAAAATTGGCACAGTTTTATTTATGCCAATTGAAGTTACATGAGCGTAGAAGCAGTCATGTATCTTCTTGATCTTGTTTAAGTAGGTACACGTATAAAAGATCGTTCAAGTTTATCTGATGGCAGCATCTGTTCCGTAAAGATTACAAGAAAATGTTTATGATTGTTTGCTTTGTTTTTATTATTGATTCAACCTACTTGATCACGGTTAGACCAACAGCTAGAATGTTGTAAGGTCCTGTTGCTATGGTAAAAGTTTCCAGGCAACCCCCGTACATCTCTTTGGCCTCTCTGGGTCAAGGGGGTCACGAAGCAGTTTGTGACAGAGTTTGAATGTTGTACCACTGAACCATTTTAAACTAACACGCCTCCCGTCTGTATATCTGAATGCCTCTCTAGGTATAAGCCGAGGTTTCGCCTTCGTGGAGTTTTATCACTTGCAAGATGCTACCCGATGGATGGAGACCAATCAGGTTGCTTCCTAATCACCAAGTCTAGCTTTTGCCCTGGGGAATAATGCAATTTAAGTACAAAAAGACAAACTGAGGGAATAAAGCAAAGTTGCTGCCCCAGCAATCTGTATGGACAGAAATGGACTGGATCTCTTGTTTTTGAAGGCAAGATGTGACCAAAACATAGAAGAGCCTTTTGATGGATACACTGGCTTTTCACCTAAGTCATGTTATTAATTTTTTTACCAGAACTATGTTTGTTAGCACGGGTTAAAAAGAAAAAACACTGACTTTTAAGAGGGAAAGAGATAATACAGTTCAGGTGTGACTTGAATGATTCAAATGGGCTTTAAGCTATAAATTTTCAATGTTCTGAAAAATGTTTTGCATAGGTGATGTTTTTTTTTTTTTTAAGTTGTTCAAGTCTAGAAGTAGAAGTGAAGTGTGGTGCTATATTTATCATCCCATTTCATGGACATCAGCATTACAATATCTCGGCAGTTTTTAATAGTAATTAGTTCTTTTGCGCAGAGAAAGTAAATACCTCGTCTTGAAAGTCCCCCCCCCCCATCCCGTTTAAGAAAGGAGTGCCTTTTTTTTTACACTCTGTTCCGGCCCCATCCGGACACTCGGGTCCCAAACACACACCATCTTACACATTAAACCCTCCCGGGCGATCCTCACCCTAAACCCTCGTGGCTAATGTGGTTGTACTTGGGCTGAGATCAAGCCTTCGCTAGAGAGAAAATAACCAATCCCTTTCTTCCTTTTCCAGAAACTACTGACTGTTCAAGGCAAGACTGTTGCCGTTCACTACAGCAACAACCGGCACAAGTTTGAGGACTGGCTCTGCAGCTCAGTAAGTTAAATGGGCTTCTCAAAATGTTGAACTGAAGATACAATATCAGTTTCATGGTGAATGTTGTAACAATCTAATTCAAAAATTAAATTTTTTACACATTTTATTTTTATATATAATATATAGTTTCGCATGGGAAAATTTGAGAAATTCTATGAAACTGAAGCATGCATATATATTTATTATTATTTTAAATCACACTATCGTACAAAAGTTTATGGTCAGTTTTGTATTTCTGAAAGAAAATAATTCATCAGATCATCAGAGCAATTGATCAAAAGTGACAGTAAAGTTAGTATAATGTTACAAAAGATGTTCAAATGAATAAAATACAATGAAAAAAATTTTTGTTCATCAAAGAATCCTGGGGAAAAGTATAATTTTCTGCAAACTTAAGGATAAAAAAAGCATGAGATGCGTGGGTCTTTATAAAATATTAAGAAATCTTATTGACCCCAAAACTTTTGGACGTTATAGTTTATATAAGGTACAGTTGTTGTCAGAAATTTAGTTGTATATTGCATTTTTTCCCCCTGTGAACAGCCTTTGATTCAGATACGTCATTGAAATGACTATTGTAGAAAATAAATGACTTGAGCTAAGATCTTAAAAATGTTCTCAAAAACTTCTCTAGCTGAGCTTTCCTTTTGAAAAGTTGGTTATACACATAATTTAATTGTAGCATATCAATGTTTCAAATGGTCCACTTGGTGGGCGTCCATCACGGCAAGTGTTCAAGCCACTGTAGTGTGCTTGTTACCTGATGCCCCATAGCAGAAGTGTCAATTAAAACAATATGACCGGTTGCTTGCAGTGTGGCCTGTACAATTTCCGGAGGAGGCTGAAGTGCTTCAGGTGTGGCGCAGTTAAAGCGGGTAAGTAGATCCCTGCGCAGGAAACCGCTGTCTGCACCCATCCGGACGGTCCAGTCAAACACAGTCATGTCCTTTTTTGAACTAATAAGATGTATGTGGAGTTATCTATAGTTTTCTTTACTAATACATGATAGTTGTTTTTATCACTCATAATTGTTTGCTTTTTTTATTTTATTTTTTTTGTATCTAGTACCTGATATTATGGCTCCTCTTCAGAGTTCCATATATTTGTTAGTCAAATCAGGCATCATAAAATAAAACATATATTATCTTTTAAAGTATCTGGCTCATCAATGCCATTCATTTAAGAACAAAATACTCTTTTTGACCGATAATGATGTCACTATGGGACTGTAGGGATCGAATCATGATGTGCCCAAAGCTTTTTATGGGGCAGTGATGTGGTTTGAATCGGCTTCTGTGTTTTAAAGACTCAATGTGCATTTGTTCTTTTGTGTTTATTTTCAGATTCTGAGTCCAGCAGCACCACAGGAGCCACAGAAACTCAACCCAGTGGAGATTACTATGGCGATAGTAAGGACATTTCCTCTGAATTGGAGATGTACAATAAATATTTTCAGAAATATCAATTGCATGTTATCGGCTTGAAAAATTGGCCAATTTCTAGACTGATACGATTTAAATGCCAATGTTTGCTGATAGCAGTATGATCAAAAGTGTGATGTGCAATACTTGTTTTTGCATTCACATTGACATGTTTGCATGATTTGACAGCCATCATCCTGAGGAACATTGCCCCTCACTCCACTGTTGAAGCCATACTGTCTTCACTCGCCCCTTACGCCAACCTCTCGCCTGGCAACATCCGCCTTATTAAGGACAAACAGACTGGCCAGAACAGAGGGTTTGCCTTCGTACAACTTGCCTCTCCTTTGGTACCTATTTTCTCCCTTCCTCAGTCTATACAAATCTCTTTTGTTCAAAAGATTAAAGTCGGAAAATATTGTTTTTTTTAAGTGCTGAATGATACGATAAGCACTTTTGGGTGTTTTTTGCACATTCTGATTTTATTTGTGGATTTGCAGGAAGCGTCACAGCTCCTAACCATCCTACAAGGCTTACAGCCCCCTCTCAAGCTGGATGGGAAGACTATTGGAGTCGACTATGCCAAGAGTGCTCGAAAGTACGTACCTCACTCATATCCTCATGCTGTTATCTGTAGTAATCTTGCTCAGAAGGATTAATAATTCAATTTACTAAAAAGCCTTACCTCCCCCTCAGGGACCTGTTATTACCAGATGGGAACCGTGTGAGTGCCTTTTCGGTTGCCAGCACAGCCATTGCAGCTGCTCAGTGGTCCTCTAGTCAGGTGGGAACAATTTTATTGTAACCATGCCTCCAATGTTAAAGCAGAATTATGCATGACTGATTTAATTGACTACATTTCACTTTACAGCCTCAGCAGAGTGTTGAGCCGACGTCAGAATACAGCTACCTGCAGGAGGGATATGTATCCTACTCGCAGGTCAGCTGACAGCATCGAATGTCAGAAACGACACACAAATGTGCAGTACATGTAGATTAATCAGTTTTATTTTGAAGTTAAGATGAGCTAAGATGGTCTGTTTGTGTTTAGGAGTACCAGGCGTACTATCAGCAGCAGGCTGGAGTGGTGGACCCTTCCCAGGCTAATGGCATACTTGGAGGTAACGTTTGCCTGGCTTCGCCTCTATCCAGTTTAATTGGAGAATCATAATGGGTGGTGGGAGTTGACATTTTGCCAGATCAGTGTGATCTTTTGTATAAATAGTAAAAGGATTAGTGGTGCTTGCTGTTGACAACGTGATAAGCTGTGATGTTTTGATTTTTACAGCTGCTCCAGGTGTGAAGGTTCTTCCTGCCGCTACCGGAGTGGTGATCTCTCAGACTGCGCAGGTCTATCAACCTCATATCATCAGCCAGCCAGCTACTCAGGTGACACTTTTTATGCTTGGACTTGGCTGTTTTTATGTATGGATGGATGCATGCTCTGTTTGCACTGGTTCTCAACCAGGGGGCCCACATCCAAGGGGATGCAAGATAAATTAAAATGATTTCAAATAAGACAAAACAAACTTTAAAATAAGTTTTAATAGCAAAAAAAAAGAAAAGAAAATCAGGACTTTTTACTTTTTTTTTTTTCTTTTTTTTTTAATTCAGTCCTTCAACAACTGGCAATTTTAAGTATTAAGTTTACCACAGTCTTGAAAACCTGAATATGAGGGAATTTTAAGTGATTTCTCAACATGGAATGTCATGGATACAAATAAAATCTTAATCCATTTTATATATATATATATATACACACACACACATATATATATATACACATTTTTAGGTTTGTCAAGCTTAGAAATTCCTATTTGTGAATAGAAAATTTGTATTTAAAAAAAATGCAATCACTACAAAAGTCATATAAATTCATTATTGAACCCTAAACTTTGTAATTTTTGTATTTATTTATAATTATTTTAATGTTTTGCCATTCTTAGTTTCTGTAAACAAAAAAGTTAGTAAACTGGCACAGCAGTTTTGTCATTACCGCAAAGGTACCAGAACTATCACTGGGGTCCTTCAACTATTGTCTGTGACAGCGGGGGGCCTCGGAGTAAAAAAGATTGACACTGTCCTAGTGTTATGATAATACTAATATTATAACTCATTTTATTGTTGTCCGTTGCAGATTGAAGGCAAAGCCCAGCCCATCACTGCCGCTGCCACCATGTCTGCCCCAGCAGCCTCTGCAGTCGCGGCAACCGGCACAGCAACAGCTACCTCTCAGGAAAACCAAGCCAGTAAGATCAGATCATTAAATCCACACCATCCAATCAGAAGATGGAATGCTACAGTTCGTTTTCTGATTATTTTGCCATTTTTCCATTTCCTCTAGTCCCAGACACTTCATCCTATCAGTACGATGAATCTTCTGGGTATTATTATGACCCCAGCACTGGTCTGTACTATGACCCAAACACACAGGTATGTGTTTCATGCTGTTGTTGGCAAGATAATTAAATAATTGGATAAATAAGACTCTAAATGTTGTTTCTGTCTGTAGTACTATTACAACTCCCAGACCCAGCAGTATCTGTACTGGGACGGGGAGAAGCAGGCCTACGTGCCGGCGGTGGATGCCAACAATGCGGCTCAGAATGCCTCCACGTCCAACCCTCAAAAAGAGGGCAAAGAGAAGAAGGAGAAACCTAAGAGCAAAACGGCTCAGCAGGTAATAAAGGTTTGTTGTGCTCGGATGCTTTCAAAGCACTAATGTGTTCTACACTTTAAACTAAAAATCTTTTTCTCCGTGTGTTAGATTGCGAAGGACATGGAGCGGTGGGCCAAGAGTCTGAACAAACAGAAGGAAAACTTCAGGAGCAGCTTCCAGCCCATCAGTCAGGAGGAGAGGAGAGAGGCGGCGGCGGCTGATGCTGGTTTCACGCTCTTCGAGAAGAAGGTATTTCTGAAGACATATTGCATTCTCTGTTGATGATGATGATCGTTTTGCCATAATTCATAGGGTGTTTTCTTTGCGCATGTGCAGGCGGGCGCACTGGAGAGGCTCGTAACTGAGGCATCCAAAGCAACAGAAGAAGAGAGCTCCTCATCAAAGGTGCCAAATGCACTGTGCACACTGCAAAACACGTCAGGTTATCAAGTTGCATTAGTTAATTCGTTTACCTCACTTTGCTGCCCCACAGGTGGGTCTGGTGGCAGCGTACAGCGGTGACAGTGAGCCGGAGGAGTGCCTGGATGGAGATGACAGGGAGGACAAGTTGACCGACTGGAAAAAGATGGCGTGCCTGCTGTGCCGGAGGCAGTTCCCTAGTAAAGAAGCTCTGATCCGCCATCAGCAGCTCTCAGACCTGCACAAGGTAATTAGCCAGGGCCATTTGGGTTTTATAATTGTTTCTGTCACTTCTGAAAATATTCAAATCTATGTCTGTTTTCCAGCAAAACTTGGAGGTTCTCAGGCGATCTAAACTGAGCGAAGCAGAACTAGAGGAGCTGGAGAGGAAAGAGACAGAGGTGTGAAGCTTCATTATAAATACACGCTTCCAAACCTCCTCCTTTTTTAAAGATTTTTTCCTGGAATTTACTGACACACATGTCTCTTTTACCTTGTTCTGAGCAGATGAAGTACAGAGACAGGGCTGCTGAGAGAAGAGAGAAATACGGTATCCCTGAACCCCCTGCACCAAAGAAGAGGAAATTTACCCAGCCAGCACCTGTTGTGTAAGTTTTCTAACACAAAATGTTTTGTTTCATTCAGTGGAGGTGTTTACTATGACAGTAATTGCATTATCAATGTTAAAATGCATTTTGCACCATTTGGTTTTGCAGAAATTACGAACAGCCCACAAAGGACGGATTGAACAGCGATAATATTGGCAATAAGATGCTGCAGGCCATGGGCTGGAAGGAAGGCAAAGGTCTGGGTAGAAACCAGCAAGGCATCACGACACCTATCGAGGTACGACTCATTAATCTACTTGTGATGTTATGCTACATTTAGTCTTTGACATGATTAGTATGATTAGCATAAATGGGATTGTCAATGTTGGCTGTGTATGTTTATGAAAAATGCTTGCGTGGTCTAACATTTAAAGTTTGGCGAGCACCAATGAGGCTTTTACTGGTTGAATGCCACAAAAACTGAACATATTCTGAACAAAATCAAGATTTTAGAGTTCCTCTGAGAGGTTTCTCAGATTACCAGTGCTGTTCCATCTTTCAGAACAGCATTTTTCCATGTGATTTAAAGATGTTAAATAGCATCTGACTTCTACTCTCATGTTATCTTGATTTTCTCTTTCGTAATACCGTAAACTGTTGCTTAGCAGTCAACAATTATTACACATTACAATTATGTAATAAAAGCATTATAATATTATAATGCATTGCTTATGTGTGGGACTCATACTAGGGGTGGGAGAAAAAGAAATCAATGCATCGCGATTCTCTCTGCAACGATTCTGGATTGGTTCTAAAAATTTCAGAATCGATTCTGATCTTAACTGCAGATGTGTGATGAGTCTGCGCACACCACTCCATCCATCTTTAAAATAACCTTTCATGAAGTTCAGATAGGTTGACGCGAATTACAGTGACGTTCGTGGGCTTCATTGCACAGGATGCTCTGTGAGAAACACGCTTTGTTTGATGTTAGACTTGCAGTGTGCGGTCTCGCCTGCCGGTGTTCCTTACGAATGCTCATTATTTGTCATTTGGAACACTGTGGGTTTATATATTAATTATATGAGACTCACTAACGGAAGGTTACTTTAAATTTCAAAATATATCTGATGTGAAGTTTATGTAGACAGTCATAAGAGATTGAACAAACATTACAAATGAGATCCGAGCATTAATGCAGCTTATTATGATGTCATCCTTAAACTGAGTAGGAAAATCACTCCCAGCTCTTGAATGGAAAACGTTGAGATGCTCTTAAATATTAAAAGCGCTCTTTGTTTATTGCTTATGTTTCATTGTTCCGCTTATTTTCTAGGCTTCATGCTTTTGTTTTGCTATATTAGTTTATATAGTTTAAAATCTTAACACATAATTGCATTTAATTTTTTAACTGGTAATCGTTTAAAAAGTACTTATTACATACATAATTAAATAAAATAAAAAAAACGATTTTAAGATTTAAAAAGTAATAAGAGAAAAAAATTGGATTTGGATCGTGATTCGGATTATGAGGTGCCTAAAGATTCCCACCCCTACCGTGTACTGGTAAAAAAATTCCTTGCATGTTTTGCATACTTGGCCAATAAATAAAGCTGATTGGTTGATCTCGCCTGCAGGCTCAGTTGAGAATGAAGGGAGCCGGTTTGGGAACTAAAGGAAGCAGCTACAGCCTCTCCGCTTCAGATACCTACAAGGATGCAGTCCGGAAAGCCATGTTTGCACGCTTCACAGAAATTGAGTGAATGGGAATCTGTTATGTCACTTTGGCAAAAAAGAATTGTCATGTATTTATTTTGACTTCAGAAACTGTTGAACATTGGATATGTGACTAGAAGAATGTGTACATATGTAAAGTCCTTGAGAAATGTGAAGAAATGCGTTTTTGATTTTGGTTATTTGCTTTTTCCAAGATAGATCTTGAGCTCTGTAAAGTTTATATATGATCTCATTCTGTACATAAGAAAATAAATGAGACAACCTGAATTGAATTTGAGTGCTTTCGTTTTTTTTTCTCATGAGACTTTATTCTGATTGGGTTGTTTAGTTTGAGATGCATCAAATATTTACAAGGCAAATCCGAATCATATGTGTGTTGGACGCTAAACAAAATAATTCTGTAGAGAAGATTTTCCTGTTTCTCTTTACCACAATACCTTTCACTACTACAGGCATGCCAGGGTTTGCCAAAGGGATCCGTTGTCATGCTACCAAAAGTTGAAAATGTTTTAATTTCATTGCAGATATCTCTGACGCCTGTTGACCAAAGAATCCCGCCAACATTTAGTCAATTCTATCAAAAGCCACTTGCAGGCAGTCCTAGTTTTGCTTCTCTGAATCCAAATGCTGTGTTCTGTAAAATAACACCACCTTTTCTTACCGCACTAAATTTATTCAATATCTTTAACTAAACGGTTTAATAAAAGCCAGTCTCTGCTACATTGTGAATGCAGTCACGATCGAGAAGTTGGAGAGATAGCGGTGTGACTCTTCATAATGAAGCATGGCTTCTCACATCTTAATATTGCTGTTTATTTTTGCCCGTCAAGGTTCTAGCTTCTTGTAAAACTCCTGCGTGTTTGAACATGACAGCATGTTTGTTATACCGGTTTCATGCATTTGCTGCCTGTGGCACAGTTTTTCATACATGAGATGTTGGAATAACACCAAGTTCGCAGGAATCGGCCATTCTCAGGAGAACAATAAACTTTTAATGCAGCTGCTGACAGACAGTGTGGAGAAACTTGACATGTCGGTGACACAAACATCCACTAACACAAACGAGAGTTAGAAAGTTGTTTTTTTGCCACGCCTAATTCTAGAAAGTTATTCGCGATGAATGTGCTGCGTAATTGCACTATGTACCCAATATATATGCCACCTACAAAATATTAAATATGCACGCTACGTACGTTTCATACATGTGCGAAATTCGTGCAAACATCATATCCAGCAAAAATATTAAATCCTTAACCTCAAAGCAATATTTCATGCCCATCTATTTAATTTGTTCTATAATTAGTGGTGTAATGTAGAAAGCAACAAAATAAATGTGCTTAATAATACTACTAATAAATGATACTCTGAAAAATCCAACCAAAATTGCTCGATCATGGTGTTAATACTTAGAAAAATGTATTACCGTTCAATACATATATCTGTTTGAGTAACACTTTATTTTACAATGTCTTACATGGCACAATCTCATCTCAGTGCTTTTGATGAATGGCTACACTATTTTTTAATTTTGTCCATCATTTGTGCAATTTAGTCAGTCGAAACAGTTTTAAGGTTTATTGATCTAATTTTGTATCTCAGGAAAATAGTGACATTGTGTCTATTGTTCACTGAAGGATTTGTGCACACATGAATGTTTTTAGATTTGTGAAGTAAAATTAGACCCTTGGGGTAAGATGACCCACCAGAATTGCCCTAGTGTCGTGTTACTAGTGTTATTATTTTTAAATTCAAGAACTTTTGTAATTAAATGGTTATTATTCAGTTTTTCCTTGAAATAGATGTACATTTCAGACATTTGCTCTCATTAAAACCTACAGCTTAGTTGAGTGAAATCATTCGATTTGTGCAGTGTTGCTATTATGACGTGTCTTCCATTAAAATATGGGCAATTAAGTAAGTAAATGATGCATTGGGCAATGTTATTATGGGAAATAAATAGAAACAGTTGCTAATATGGAATATAGCACCAAATGTCAAATATCTAAAGAGGGATAAGATTTACATTTTATTCATTTGGCAGACGCTTTTATCCAAAGTGACTTACAAGGGGAGCAATTAGTTTTGTGTCTTGCTCAAGGGCATCTTAGTCATAGTATCGAACCTCACCCTCGATTCCTGCCAGCGTGGGAATCGAACCAGCAACCTTCAGGTTACAAGCCCGACTCTCTCACCCTTAGGCCACGACTACCCAGTGGCCCCTACCTGGGGTAAACATGACTTTTAATTTTAACTTTAAAAATTAAGTTTGTTCTTAATCTTCCACCATCCTGCCCTACTTAGTAAAAACATTAAATTATGCATAATTACATGCAAATTACCCTCAACTGAACCTTATTCCCCACGCCATAGTTAAGTACATGTTAATTATTGTTAATCAGTATGAAATTCATAATTACATTGAAACAAGGACACCTTAAAATAAAGTATAACCTTTTTTTGCAAGGGCACTTTGACATTGAGCCACATCTCAGAGACTGTGTTTAATCTTGTTGGGATGTATGAGAGATTCACATGTTCACTATTACGCTTTGCAGCTCCAGTTATTTCATTAAAGTTTCCCAGACAAGCGGCGCAGTGTCTGTCCCGCTGCCACGGACACGTGACGTATATGAATATCAAGGTGTAGTCATTTCCAGCCTCGGATTCATGCATTTCTGGTGAAGGCGTCAGTTCACAGTGGATGCATTCTTGGGAAGGTTAGTCAGAAACGTTATTTATTCTTTAGAATGAGTTGCATGGAGCTTGTCATAGTAAGCCTATTATTTAACAGGGCAGGTCTGAAATTGTTTGATAATTACAGCATTACATCAAACCAGAAAAACTGGTTCGTGTTGTTAATGAAAGTCTGTCTTAAAATACCAATTAGTGTGAACTGAATTCTAAGTAAGAAGATGCATTGATGTGTTTTTGGTTTCAGTCATGGGTGCAAGTTGGACACACATCTGGAGGGAGGAGTTCAAAGTTCACAAACTCCACTTTCTCTCTTCTAAACCAGAGCTTTTGCTTCAGCCACGGGTGAGTTCGAGCACTGACCCAACATTCTGTGTGGATGAAGTCAAATTAGTTCATATTCTTGAGTGCGTAAACCCTGCTGGACCCCTCAACTAATGATAATATCATTATCATATCAATTAATGATAATAATTTACAGGCCTGGGGTTATGAACCATGTTATATCATCTATGAGCAATGCTACTAGTTTCATTGTTATGATTTGTTGCTGGGGAAATTGAATGCATATGTGTATTAAACGTTAATTTCAAAAATGTGTTAAAATGAGGACTGAAATGTGAAGCTGAAGTAACTTCTCTTGTTTCCAGTGGGATATTCCTCCATTGTTGTGGCTTCTGTACAGATGTTTTATGCTGGTCTACACCTTCAGCTGGTTGATCTACACCGCTCTTCTCTTCAACACGCCTAAATTCCTCATTTTTATCAGCCATATCTCGTACTGTCTCATGGTCATCTACTATCTGGTTGCTCTCAGCAATCTGGCCTGGGCTTTCTTGGAGTTCAGATTCTCGTCTCACAGAATAAAAAGAGGTAAAATTGTTGCACAATGCATCACCCAGTTGAGCCTTCACAAAGACCCGCCCCCTTTAGTTACTGTTGCTATGTCCGACAAGACATGCGCTCTCACGCCACACATCATGTTCTCACGCAGTGAAAAATACATTGCAGAGCAAAGAGGACACTGACAACACCTCGACAGACAAGACAGAGCAGTTTCATATTTATAATATGGTAATTTTTTAAAGAAGTTTAAACAATAAATGGCGTATAGTGTGTCTTTAATGTGTGGTGACAGATCGCTGTAGCTCCTCGTGAAGCGATCATCTCTTCATACTAGTTCATTTATAGCATCAAATAAACATGAATGAACATCAGAAGGAATGTTGTTTCAAGAGCGGAAAGACGTGAGGGGACACATTTTTTCAAGTTCAACAACATTAATCTACTAACTCCACTTGACTGCTTTGTTGGACAAAATGGCGGATTCGGGGTTATGATTGGTCAGATCATCTGTCAATCAAACTGCCAGCGAAGGGTCAATTGATCCGAGAAACCCTGACCTCATGAAGTATCTGAATGGACGTAAAAATATCTGAATGTAACTTGGGACTCAACTTAAATTATATGTAATTATATGTAAGCCTGTTAAGGGTTTATTAAAATAATACAAGAATACAAATAACTTTTTCTAAGAAAACTTAGAACACCAACATCATCCCATCTTCAGGGGCTGTTTACAAAAAAAACTTTTTATGCATTTTGGCTGTTTATTTACATGACAACAACATTTTGGGGGCCTGAAAACGCAAACTTCCGAAAATGGGCTTCAAAGTGCAAGTTTTTGAAAACGATACGGTCTCCGTGTAAACTACAAAAACACATGCGCATGCACATTACGTGTTCAGTCTATAGGAGCGTAGTGTTTCTTTACAAAGTGACGTCGCCAATTACTGACCTAATGACTAAAAACGCTTCTCTGTATGAACTGCAATCGTTTTGACAATGTCGTCTGAACACGAAAAACGCAAACTAAACGTTTTCAGTACATCGTTGTCGTGTAAACGTACTCTCAGTGAGTTGTTGTCTTTCTAAGGGTGTTTACACGACAACAATGTGCTAAAAACAAAAAGACAATGTCGCACAGACGACATTGTCAAAACGATCCCGGTTCGCACGGATCTGCGAAAATAATTAAAAATCGCATGCCAGGCCAGCAGTTGGCGGTGTCACTTTGTAAAGAAACACTATACGCACCTATAGACTGAACACGTAATACGCATGCGCGTTTCACAAACTCGCATTTTTGTAGTTTACACAGAGAGAATAATGGTATCATTTCCATAAATGTACACTTTGAACCTGTTGTGAAAAGCTTGTGTTTCCATGCCCCCAAAACGCCGTTGTCGTAAATAAACGAGTTGTTGAAAATGGTGTTGTGTAAGTGGCGCCTAAAACACTGTGTATACACACTGAGAAGCTATAAGATAACAAGGGAAACAAGAAACACCTGGGGAACCAGTAACACAAAAGGACTACAAAGGGAGAAAAAATATCACAGGAACTGAAAATACACAATAATAATCCGAACAGACGGAGAACATGTAACAAAGCATCAAGAATGTATTTAAAAACAACAAAAACCCGTCACTAATGTTTTCCATTGCAAAAAGATGTTTATGAATTCAGGGAGTTACATTATAGCGGTATAATTTTCAGCTTGCTGCAATTAAATATTGTCTCAAAAATTTAAACTTAATATTTGATGAAGTATATAAATATTTTTGTCTTGCAAATATAAAAATGCATTGATAAAAAAAAAAAAAAAATAGATCATTCTTTTTTGGCGCAACCAGTGAGCAAGTAAAAAAAATTGAACTGAACAGAAAAAGCCATTGTTGTTGAGCCCTGATTAGATCACAGTATAAATGTGAAATGTCATCTGCTTCTTGCTTTAATCCTCCATTAGGGGTCAGCACTGAGTGTGAGAGCCTCCTCTCTCCTCCCGTCGCTCTCACCGCTGCTCTCTGTCTGCAGTGGTTCCTGCATTCTGTGGTGGGCTGTTGTTCATTTACCGTGTCTTTTCTCTACTGGATCATAATCCACCCCACTGACCAGCACTCCCTCACAGCCTTCAACATCAACATCCACGCCATCAACAGCGTCCAGACCGCCATGGACCTTCTGCTGTCCTCTACACCCGTTCATCTCACCCACTTCTTCTACTCTGTGCTGGCAGGAGTCCTTTATCTCGTCTTTGTTGTTGTTTATTGGCTATTGGGCTGTACCAACCTATTTGGTCAACCCTACATCTACAGCATTCTTGATTTCAGTGGGCACCCAGTAGTGGCAACACTTTGCATTCTGGGAGTTTTTCTGCTTTGTTTACCATCCTGTCACTTTGTGCTGTGGAACATGCAGTTACTGAGGGAGTGGATGGTGAGCAGGGAGAAAGTGAGGAGAATGGCTCTGAAGAGAGAGGTTTGGTGGTGGGTAAAGGTGTCTGGAGGAGCAACCTTTGACCTCACGCCTTCCCTGGATCCACCATCGTCTAGAGGACAGCCATGATCAATCGGTCTCGTTTGAAGCTACATTTTCCTTTTTTTTAGCAAGCATATCTTGAATTTAAGATTTTTCTGTGATGTCTCATTTAAAACTCACTCAAAACTTTAGTTTAGTTTCGTTCGTGGCCTAATGTCTAGTGAGTCAAACTGATAATCAGAAGGTTGTGGGTTTGATTCTCAACACTGACAGGAAATCAGTCACGAAGCACCAAACCCCCAATCACTCCCCGGGCGCCACATCAAAAACGGCTGCCCACTGCTCAAAGTGTGTTTCTCCACGGTTTGCAGTGTGTGTGTGTGTGTGTTCACTTCTCACTAATATGTGTGCACTAACTTGGATGGGTAAAATGTAGACAAATTCTTACTTTCACTTTTTTTCATTCACTTTATAGTTGATTTGACTCTGATCCAAGTGCGGTTGGTTGGTTATGAAAAATGCTCTCAAAAACTTTGACATTTGCTTGAGTGTTTACACTTTTCAGAGAAATCATCCCAAACTGTTTTAAAAAAAGAAGAAAGATCTGTGAACAGTAAATTGAAATTATTCCTGTGATGGCAAAAGTGAATTTTCAGCAGTCGTGTTGATGCGATGACCATGTTCAAGCACTAGAGGTCAGTGTGTCCTGTTGAAAATTTCAGATTGAAAGTGTAATTTTGGTTTGGAATGATTTTATTAAAGAAATATGATGCAACATCAATAAGAATGTGTCAGATGAATCCGTTTCAATTATTGTTCAATTTTAAAATCGATCAATATATATATATTTTTAATTAAAGTATATGTAAGCCTTTTGTGGACTTTTGAACCACGAATGGACATGTTGAACCACATTATATATTTAATTGGACTTGAAAGACCACTTTAAGAATAATTCTTGGTTGAATCTCAGGAAGAACAAGTGCTAATCATAATTTTGCTTTTTTTGTGCTATTAAAGTACAAAAAATCTTGTAACATTTTACTGGAACAGCTCAATTAATTGAGCTTGATTGGAATAATTCTCAACATAAAATCTAAGTGGTTCTAAAATGTGGCAAGTTTTATGATTGATAAAACCCAAACTGTCATTATTTACTTACCCTCAGGCTGTTCTAAACCTGCCTGAAGATCTTTCTTCTGTTGTACACAAAGGAAGATTTCATTTCATTTCATTTCAAAAAAGTAGCGAATACACTCAATTCGTCAAGGATAACACAATAAAGTTTAAGATAAAACTTGTTTCCATTGTGGTCCTTGATGTAAAGCACAAACTCCACTCCCAGTAACAGGTACACTGGCACTGCATTATGAATACAAAAATTACAATAAAATTCCACATTTACAGCGATTTACAATCATAAATAACGTACGTTATACAAATTCATCAACAAAAGAACCTACTTAAGAGACAATTTTTAGCTTTTAAACTAAAACTAACCATATTCGAAGTACCTTTAATATCCAGGGGTAATTTATTCCACAAAAGTGCCCCAGAATATCTAACAGACCTACGAACATACATAGTTTTAAAACGACACAACGTAATATCCATGAGACTTTGCCTAGTTTTATAACAATGGTGCTCATTTACCCTTAAAAAAAGTGCATTAAGATATGAAGGAGCTCTATCAATTTGAAGTATATGGGAAACCAAACAGTTGCTGGTCCCCATTGACTTCTGTAGTGTAGAAAAAAAAGTGGACACGAGACTGTAAGGTTTCCTACAATCTTCAAAATATCTTTTTTTGGGGGAGTAAAGGACAGAATTTTCATTTTTGGGCGAACTATCCCTTCAAGTTACTCTCCAAGTCAAAGCAAATGCATTTACTATTTAATCCCTGTTCCCGAGCAGCAGTGTTGGACTTTGGCCTGTGGTCTCCCCTCATATAGTCTGGTCTCGTGAAGAGAATTGGCGTGGAGTGTGTGTGTGTGTGTGTGTGTGTGCTGTTTGCCCTTCAGAGCTGGTACAATAACACTCGAGCTCTGTTGAGAGGGGTCGTGGCAGCGGCACACAACAGTCTTTTGCCTGAGTCACTCTACTTGTTTTTGGTCTCTCGTGTCTGGCATCAGTGTGACCCTCGCTGAATCAAAGAGTTCAGTATCTGTCTGTGTGAGTCAGAGCTGAGTCAGAGTTGATGCTACTGTTGCGTTTGTGTGTCTGCGTTTATGATTCATTGTAGAATCACATTTGCTCAACATTTTGCATTTATATAAATAAAATATATATACACTATCGTTCAAAAGTTTGGGATTGGTAAGAAGTTTCTCTGAAGAAGTTTAGTCTGCTCACCAAGGCTGCATTTATTTAACTAAAAATACAGTAAAAACAGGAATATTCTGAAATATTATTACAATTCAAAATAACTGTTTTCGATTTGAAAATATTTTAAAGTTTAATTCATTCTTGTGTTGCAAAGCTGAATTTTCAGCATCATTTATTCCAGTCTTCAGTGTCCCATTCTAATAATCTGATTTGCTGCTAACCCTAAACATACTAAAGTTTTATAAGCAAAAAAAATAATTTATTTATGCTGTAAAATTTTGATAAAAATCCTGGATGATCCCGCACTTTGTTACAACCTCCCTTCTGTTGTAATAATTTAAAGTGGAAAGGCAACATAACAACAAAAAAGTAGTGAAAGACGCAACTTCTTTATTAATCCACTCAAGACAACGTATAAACTGAATCAAAAGACATATGTAAACTTTAACATCATGGACAACAACTAATAAAAAGAATTGCTTATATAAAATATAAAGCATATATATATATGTAATATACACACACACATTTATATATATACATCAATTCATGCCTGCTCCTGAAATTCCCATAAAGGTTCATTCATTTGGAATGATTGATTTCCCTTGACATGCAAAATAAATTGGCAGATTTTCTTCCTAATGTTTCCATCTATAGTTTTCTCTTGGGTTCTACAAACCTCTTGTCTTGACTTGCACTCAAATTCACACATACTTCCCCAGTGTTTTTCTATTGGAAGGTTGTAATCAGGACATGAACATCCATGATAACACATTAAGACTCCTTTAAATTCATTCCAATAAGCACACATAACATTCTACAACATACAGAGGACATGTTTTTGGGAGGGAGCATGTTTATCACTCAGGGTTTGTTTTCCAGTGTGGATCCTCTGAAGAAAGACCCTTTAAAGAGCATTGATCTGTGGACCCACAAGACCAAGGTCTGTGTACATGTGTGTTTGTTTTCGATGAGAGGTGAAGCATCTAATACCGGTTCTGTTCGGTTCTACTTGGTTTTTGTTGTTGTTTTGTTCTCTCTCAGCTTTGATTTCTTAGAAACGCCACTGATGATACAACAAGGTTTGACCTCATAGTTCATTTACACTGGACGGACTCCCAGCTCTACCATACTGTACACCAATAGAAAGTCTAATATATATAACGAGCATTGTTCCAGATCCAGCCTTTGGAGCTGATTAGAATTTTGAGAATTTTTTGTTGGGAAAATTGTGAGTCGCTCTTCCTGCGTTCAGATTTGCAGGTTTGAAATAAGTTTTTTATCGCAGTCATCGAGTGAAAGGTGTATTTACTCAAACTTTTTGAACTGACCTAGAAGCCTTCCAGCGTTCCGAGAATCATATCGCTGAGTTTTCCAGTGATTTTTTTAATATTGTCATGATCCTATTGGAGTCAACAAGAGAAAATACTGCATCTACTTCAGGTCCAGGTCACTAATTATAAAAGACATGATATAACAGTTGTGGCACAAAACATCTGTTAGCTACTGTGTATTTGACAGCGCAGAACCTATTTACCTTAGTTTACATGTCAGTCGTTGTTTTAGCAGGTATATTATCTCAAAATTCTGGCCAGTTGATCTAGAATATTCAACAGATCCTATTCAACTCTGGAACAGTCTTCCTAACCTTGTTCAGGAAGCAGTCAGTTTAAATCAAGACTAAAACTCATCTCTTTAGCCTTGCATACACATAACACATCACATTTCTATAATTCATATCCGTTAAAGGATTGTTAGGCTGCATAAATTAGGTCAACAGGAACCGGGAATACTTCCCATAACACCCCATGTACGTAAGAAGAACAGCGTCTACGCTAATATTAGTCTCTCTGAGGTCACCCGAGGTTACCGTAGAAAGTTGTATCCGGTCCGTATCCAGATGCAGCTCGACACAACCACAACACAGCCCTGAATGTCAGCAGAGTTCCTGTCAACTAGACAATCCCCTGTAAAAGGCCTCGTCGAGACGACAGCCATCGGCGCAGATCCTCAGCAAGAACGATGAGCTTCGTCTCCATACTGGCGTGATGAATCCAATCTTCAAGCAAAAGGAACTGGATGAAATATTTGAACGCTACCGATCCACAATCTGATTTCTGACTTGTGATGCAACCTGAATCATATTCACACTGTTGATTCGTTGGCCAGAGGAGAACTGCCTCCCACCCCCGACAGAGTCTGGTTTCTCCCAAGGTTTTGTTCTCCATTCTGTCACCTGATGGAGTTTGGGTTCCTTGCCACTGTCGCCTCTGGCTTGTCTAGTTGGGGACACTTAATGTTCAACAATATTATTGATTTGACTGCTCTGATACTATTGGATGGAAAAAACTGAACTGAGCTGGACGACGACAACTGTTTCTGCAGAACTGCTTATAGATGAAATTAACTAGTTTAATAATTGATGATCTTTACAACGGAACTGAATCAACACTGAACTGAATCACTGAACCATTTTCCTGTTATCACTGGAAAGCTGCTTTGAAACAATCTGTATTGTATAAAGCGCTATATAAATAAAGGTGTCTTGACTTAATGTTTTTATGTGTAAATGTATGTATGTTATGTAAAGTAAAAACGCAAAGGTTTCTTTTCGTGCACAAATGACCTATTAAGAGTTTTCTGTTGTGTTTTGAACAGTGGATAATGATCAGTTCTGACAACATGAAGGTAGCGGGTTCAAACCCCAGTAGGGCTGCTTCATTATCTGAAGATTTACTGTGTTTCTTCGCCATCATCCACTTGAGCAAACCACTTCAGCCCAGTTGCTTCAGGGAAACTGAACCTGCACTTTGTGTATTGCATGTTTCCTACCCGCCTGTTCACACCATGGATGATAAATATATTGAGAAAGATGTAATTCTAAAAATCATTCTAAATATAAAAGAATAGAAGAGTCCACACCACAACCATAACAGTAATGGCACCGAGGAATGATATCGTTGGAATCACTTTCACAACGATTTTTTTCCACAATGATGAATGGTAAAAAGTTAAAACAATGAGAATCCATCTTGCTCTCAATATCATCCGCTGGTGTGGATGCTAAGTTATTGTTGTAGTTCTTGGTGTGGATTGGCCTTAAGTCAAACATTTCTATCCTTCAGTGTAAAGCTGTGGGATTTTTTTTTCATTTGTTTAATTATCTATTCATGTCTGTAGCACAAATGTTGGTATCACATTGGTAAACTACCAAATTGTCTTCTGTTTGGACTCAAGGAACTGTCGGCCTTCCCATGCATTCCCATCGCTGTGTGAGACCACTGAGCTTGTGACTGAGACCCCGCTGAAGTTTCACATTGTTGCTTAATGAACTGTAAGTTGACGAGTGATGCTGATTAACAAATGTAAGCTTGTTAGTCCTAAAACCTTGTTTGTCCTTCGGGTTTATAACTGTTGGTGCTGATTAGAGATGTCTGATTGTGTGCTACGCTCATTAACTTTATGCTACATGTAACGGAGGCCTAGCAAGTGACTCTAGAGGCTGTGGTCTTTAGCAACCCTTGTTAGTGCTCCCACCTCTCAAGCCGGAAATGGTGGTTCGAATCCTGCTCAGAGAGGGGCGAATAGAACTGGATGAGTTACATTGGTGCCGTGACCCAGGTAGGAGTGAGATTTAGCGGGGTGAGTGTAACGGAGGCAAGCTAGCAAGAGCTAAGCGAGAAAGCTCCTGGCCTCAAGAGGTGCCCTGCAGTCTTTACTGTCCTTGTTAGCGCATCTGCCTCCCAAGCCAGAAACGCCGGTTCAAATCCCACTCGGAGCGGGCCAAGTAGAACCAGAGGGGTTTCTTTGGTGCCGTGACCCGGATGGGAGTGAGGTTTAGGGCCTGAGTGTACCGGTGACTAGGTAGTAAGAGCTGTGTGGGTAAACCTCACTCCCCTAGCCTCAAGAGGTGCACTAGAGACTGCAGTCTTTACTGTCCTTGTCAGCTCATCTGCCTCCCAAGCCAGAGACACCAGTTCAAATCCCACTCGGAGAACCAGAGGGGTTTCATTTGGCACCGTGACCCGGATGGGAGTGAGATTTAGGGCGTGAGTATACCAGAGACCAGGTAGTAAGAGCTGTGTGGGTAAACCTCACTCCCCTAGCCTCAAGAGGCACACAAACGATTGATGCTAGAGACCTTGTTAGTGTGCCCACCTCCCAAGCCAGAGACGCCGGCTCAAATCCAGCTCGGAGTGGGTCAAGTAAGATGGTTACATTTGGTGCCGTGACCGGGATGGGAGTGAGGTTTAAGGGCGAGTGTAATAAGGCAAGCTAGTAAGAGTTGAGAGAGTGATATATAGATATATCAAGAGGTATACTAGAGGCTGTAGTTTTTAGCGTCCTTGTTTGAGCACTAGTCAGAGATGCTTATTACAATCCCGCTTGGAGTGGGGCGAGTGGAACCAGAGGGGTTATGTTGGAGCTGTGACCCGGATGGAGGCAAGTAAGAGCTGTGCTGATGAACCTCACTCTTCTGGCCTCAAGAGGCATACTGGCAATTGACGCTAAAGGCTATGGTCTTTATCGTCCCTTGTTTACCTAGTTTTATATTTAGTGCGAGTTTAAATTTATTATATATATATATATATATATATATATATATATATATATATACTTCCCACTTTTGCCCCCTCATAGCGCCCGGCCTGCATGGGACTGTAAGGTATCAAAGAGTTCTCTTCTACTAAACTAAGTTTTTTATGTGGTAGATTTTCTATGGTAATTAAAAGGGTAACACTTAATTTTAGTGTCATTCTGTGATGTCTATTTTTGCTTTTGTTTCATGTTCATATTTCATGTCTTTATTTTGTTGGCATTGTCATGTTTCATGTTTGTTTATCCATGTGCTCTCTCATGTATGTCATGTGATTCCCCTGTTTGTCATGTGATCCGACCTTGTCATGTGCCTCCCCTGTTTCTATTGGTTCATGGGTGTAATCATTGTTTACAGGTGTTCATTATTTGTAATTTAGTATTTAAGCCCTCATGTTTGCCTTGTTCATTGTCGACGATTGTCCCTGTAATGACTGTAGCGATTACCATGCCATGTGAAGACTTTGTTCAATGTTGGATCTACGTTTTTATGGAGTAAATAAACTTCACTTGGGTTCACACTACGACTTGCCGCCAGTGGATCCCTTAGACATTCTTACATATGTTACATGTAGATACTATAGTAATAACTATAAATTATGCATAATTACATGCAATTAACCCTAACCAAAATCAAACCCAAATCCTAAACCTTAAACCAGTACTTAAATGTATAATTACAATGTAACAAAGACACCTTAAAATAAAGTGTAACCATTAAAAATACTTTTTTGTAATTGGAATAGGAGAATTAAACATAACACTGAAACACGTGTTGTTTTACATGCTTGGGACATTATCAGTGTTTTGGTTTTGGGGATGTTAATAGGTTATTGTCCGGATTTTAAACAGGTCACCCAGTCAGGAGTCCATCTGAGCGTCTGCCCACAACGTTCTGCAAACAGTACATTACGAACGAAACCTGTAACTCTAAGAAACAAACCCAAAAAAATAGGCGGTTGCGAAATTAGTTTCACAATCAAAGGAGGGGATGGACTATGTTAGTCAAAAGTTCTGCTCCAAACCTGAACAATCTGCATTTTACAGACTGATGCTTGGCACAGAAGGTCTTTGTTGATCCTGGAACAACATTCCAATCAACTGATCGGATCTGAAGAACGTGTTTACAGTTCATGTCAAATTTAGGCTTCGGATGGGAATGTTGTTCCAGGATCAACAAAATATATCGATCCAGGAATGTCTTAATTGGCAAAATCATGGTGACGATAGATGGATTTCATTTTCTCTGTAGTCGTTTCTCTCTCTGTATATCTGAGTGATGGCACTGGCACAGGTGTGATAACATAGTTAGGAGCTCCTCCAAAATCAATTAATCTTTTCCCATTAAAATAAACCAGTCACCTAACAATACATCGCCATGGTTACGCTCAACACGGCGGTCGGAAAGAGCAGGTGAGGGATAACGTGACACTACATACAGACATGATTTGATGAGTTTGTTGTGCTCGACCTCGGTCACAAGACGAAGACGATTTCCCTCCAGCCGACATAACTCAGTTCAGTATGAACCTACTGCACCTGTGAGGAAGCATTAATATGAAGAACTATTAGGTTTCCTGTAGGGTGATTGGATTTTACGTAAGGTGAATTTGCTATAAGAAAAATAATCCATTTGTTGCATCACAGGAAAAACGTGTTGACTTCTAAAGATGTTTCAAAACAGCGCAAATGTACCAGTAGTAATTGAGCAAACATTTGTGGATTTCAGCTTTTGTTTTTTGGACTCATGACACATCAGATTTGCAATAAATGGACAGATTTCCTAACATCATCCGGCTGGATCACGTTAAACCTTGAACAGTTTTTGTATCTTTTCTACAATATCTGGCCTATTTGTTCATCACTCTTTAAAAAAAATGACACAATACATTTTAATTTTTTAAAAGTGTTTCATGAAGGACATTTTGTAAGTAGTTTTCATTGATAAAATATGAACTAAGGTGGTCCAAATAAAATATCTATATATTAAACTAGTACTATCAAATCTGTTCATCATGATTAATTGCATTTAAAATGAAAGTTTGTATATATATATATATATATATATATAATATACGTGTGTATATACACACACATACATACTATATATACATATACATACACACCTTTATGTTAGATGTGATTAATCAATTGAAAGCACTAATTTAAACTAGATAGAGTGATGCTTTTCCTTTTCCCATTCAAAACTCTCCACTACAGCAGCGCTAATGTGTTGTAGGTGGTTGCCAGGGTGTTGCTATAAGGTTGCCATGGTTCTGTTTAATTGGCTTGTTCATATATTATGGTACAGTAAGGTACTTCTGTTGTGTTTCTAAACATGGTATTGTTATACTTTTTTTTGTAATAGTATTTTTTTTATATATAATATTTTTACAAGTATATAACACAAATACATAGTGCATTTTTTTTTGGGAAAACCTTTTACCCAACTTACTATATTTTTTTCAACGGCTCTGATTTTTGATTTATTAGTGATTTATGTTTAGCAATATCCCCTGTTACCCATTAAAAGGACATTTAAAGGATATTTTAATGCTTTTTTTTTTTTTTTTACATTAATTTACAGTTTATTGCTCGAAAATAATGAGTTTTATACCATATTCAGACATAAAGAGCTTATCTATTTTCTAAAACAATTTTGATAATGGCAATTCTATTAATACATTGATCATTTGGTTTCACCAAGTACAACATGTTCCTGGATCAACTTTCCAATCAATCTGTCGGATTTGAGGGACAAGTTTACTGTTTGTGTCAAGTTTACGCTTATATACAACCATTTCCCTCTGCTTTTAGGGATAACTTATGGGTTGGGTTGGGTTAGGTTTAGGGGAATACAGGGATATGGTTAGGATTCATTTTTTTAGACGGGAATGTTGTTCCAGGATCAACAAAATATGTTGACCTAGGAGCGTGTTTAACTCAATCAGGACATGCTCATTTGTCTGCCTCTGCGAAAGGGAAAGCATTTGAAGAGTCTTCGCTCACGTCAACTAATGACTGTGTTCTCTGAGACTGTAATCCACTCTTCTGTCCGGGGAACTGGAGTGAGGCTCAGCTGCAGAGTCAGGAGGGCACGTTTACCCTCGGATTTACCCACGGAAACATTCCATTAAAGTCATTAGTCCGGTCGAGCGGAACTGTACAGAGCTTTTGACGGCACTGGCAGATGCTAATTTACCGCTCACTGTGACACATATGCAAAAGGCAGTGTGTTGATGGAAAAGCAGCTGCTTAGTGTTTTATTATTGAAGAAAAGCATTGAGAATCTAATGAACTGGCATTGCAACCATCTTATCAGGATGAACCTGATTTCACCAAGTACAACATGTTCCTAGATCAACATCTTTGTTTATCCTTCACAATATTTCAATTTCAATCAACCAATCAGATTTGAGGGACAAGTTTAGGCTTACAACCAGGGTTAGGTGCTTCTACATCGGTGTTATTCACCTGTCACCTGACCCAGGAACATGTCGTACCAAAACACGGTGACCATCTTATCAGAGGGTGTTTGTGGCTGTCAACAATTTGGTGGTGTTTACTAAGACAAGCATCGCTTGTGCTATATAACTTCAGTGTGTAAGACACAGTGTTATTTCAGTATTATTTTTTTTTTATTATTGTTTTTATTTTATTTATAATAATGTTGTTGTGTTCTTGTCATTTTTATTTTATATTATATAGAACTATTTCTTAATACTTTTAATTTTTTAAATTTCTTTTCTAATTTCTTTTTTATTTCAGGTTTATTTTTTAGTAAGGCAACATTTCTGTAACAAATCTGTAGCCTTTATATTTATTTTTATTTCAGGTTTATTTCAATTAACAAAAAGGTTTTTTAACAGTTTTCGTTTTAGTTAATGATGGTAAGACATTACTGGTACCAAATTATGTGTCTTTCTATTTTATGCAAGTGCCTAGCAACACCCTAGCAACCACCCAGAATGCCCTAAAATCATGTTGGCAGTGTTATTTCATAGTTTAGTTCTACTATAGTTTTGAATAAGCTTTTATGCTCATGTTTTCCCTTTAATTTAAGTTTAATATCTAATATTTTTGTTTTGTGATTTTGGCATTTTGTTGGTTACATTTATAATCAGTTTTAGTTTTATTTCCAGTTTGTTTTATTTCAATTTTTAGTGTCAGCAGGCTTGTTGCCAAGGCACATTTTAGATAACTTTGTAGTTAACAAAGATATTTGTAATAGTTTTAGTGTTATTTGTAGATTAAGCACACAATATCAACACTTGTGGCAAATCAAGCATGACTCATGACGTATTCTTCCGAAAGTAAAAATGATGTTTATCACAGACAATCATTAATAATCTTAACTGATTAATGAACAGGTCAATGACATTTCTACAGCATTGCATGTGTGTGGATCTCGCAGACAGCCAATGGTTTCTCTCCCATGGCACTCTAAATTCAGTTGGCATTCCATGGCGCAAATAGACGGAGTGTTGGTGAACAGCTGCGGTGGCCGAGGTAAATCTGCTAACCCCAGACACTCACGTACACACACACTTCCAGGACTATATTTAAACCTAATGGAGACAACAGGACACTGGACATCTGCTGAATACCAGTAGCTCTTTCACTACTCTGTTGAATGGCTCATCCCTACCTAATGTGAAAATGGACACTCGTTCACAGACGCACAGAGAGAGGGTTCTGTGCTTTATATGGCTGGAGGTATTCTCAGACACAACTGAAATGTTCTTTAGGGGCCTGATTGATTTGATAATGCTGTGCTGTTTAATAACTTAATTATAATGTAATTATATTTAATTGTATTCATTGTTTTATTTAATAAACTATATGTTTATTTTATTTTTAATTAATATAATATAATATTATTATATATTATATGTTATAATATATATATATATATATATTTTTTATTTTAATTTATTTATTCACTATTTTATTTAATTTTTATTTATTTATTTATTTATTTTTTAAAACATGAGTCCTGTATTAAATCAAGGAATTATTCTTATTTTACTCCTCATTCTTTTATTTGAATATACTATATGTTTATTTTATTATTATTTAATATAATATAGTATATTATATTAATTATAGTATATGTTATAATATAATTTATTTATTTTTTATTTATTTTATTTTATTGTATTTTTTAATTTATTTATTTACAATTTTATTTTATTTATTTTTATTTATTTATGTATTTATTTTTAAAACAGGAGTCCTCTAAGATTCCAGTAAGACTAGACTAAGATACACTATAGTTTTTGCTCTTAGACAGGAAGGAAATCAAAGACCTTTTAAAGTTCATATAATGTTTTCTTACATTATTTATTAACTAACTAACTAATCACTCTATAATTGACTCACTAAACAGTAAATTGTATTAAATCAAGGAATTATTCTTATTTTACTTCTCTTTCTTTTATTTGAATATACTTTTATCATGCACCAATGAATAGTTTTTCTCAAACAGGTTATCAATACAGTTCTTATTCATGGAAGAAGTGGGCGGGGCAACCGGAGGGTCTCGTCGGCTGCTATTGGACGAGCTCCCCAGAAGGCGGGACCTAAACAACCCCCCACTACTCATGCATACAGCCTGCATGAATTCACTTCATTTCTCAAAGCAGTGAGAAAAGCGCTTTGTCTCTATTGTGATCAAACCACACGAGGTGAAGAACTGCAGGAAAATAACACTGGAAACTTAAACCGAGAACTTTATTTCTCATTACAATCTCGAAGATCTTCATATCCAGGAGCTCACTGACTGGTAAATAATACATATTTATTAGCAATGTGTGAACTATTCGTTTTTATGTGGGTGCTTTTCATGTGCATTAATCTATAAGATTAGAAAATAACGAAAATAAGTGAAAGAAAATACTTCAGTTAAACTTAATTGATGTGGAAAATGTGATACTGTGGACGCAAATGTAACATTTTTGATTCCCTTTGTGATGCTCTTGAGAGCAGGACTGTATTGAATACGTTAATTATACCCTTCTCTTCTTTTAATTACTTTGTATATGAGTCAGTGACGTCACATTCTTCTTTTTTTTGTTCAGAAATACTGCTATTCATAAATGCATTAAAAATGCAGAATACGCCTCTTATGATGAGCATGCTTTCAATTTCTGATTTAAAGTGATTGATAGGTTTTTGTGTGGCTTAAATATATAAAAAGAGTCTTAATTAAAAATGTCAAATTAATCAAAAAGCTAAAATGTATGTTAGTAGATTGGCTATGATATTAATTAATTAATTATTAGTGGTGATATTAATTTCAAAAGCAGACGATTATTAACTTTGGTTAATTTGCTGATGTCCTTACTGTGGCACATTAATAGTCCTCAGGAGTCGTGAGGTGGCTGAACGGCATTAGGAGATTTAAGGCCAATCCTTCTGATAAGTGTTGAAAACGAGAGGTATAAAGATGCAGAAGTAGATTATTTTCATGCGTTTTATATATTCAATACCTGCTGCATACTGCCTATTTTTACAGGATCTCTTCCCACTTGTTGTATCCGTCAGTTACCTCTACACATGGGGTTTGTCTCTTAGCTGAGCTTAAGAGAGTTTTGAATATTGGCATGCCAGATGGCCTGTCAGCTCTGAATCTCTGGATCTTATGCTCATTAGTCAGGGAATGAGGGGTCAGAGGTCATGGAGAAAGTGAGAAATCAAGGTACTCTGTAAAACTTGAATGGTTTGGAGGTGTTCGTTTCACAAGCACAAATTCAGATTTTTATGAATGTATATTTTAATGAATGGGGCAGTACTGTAAGACGCACTTTGGAACGGTCAATCAATATTTCACATGGTAGCCAATATCAGAAGAGGTGTGACCGTGTGATGAGGGAAAAATCTGTTTTTCAGGGAACCATTGCAATCAATGAACGTGAGTAAACAAGAATGTCCTCGAATTTTCTAGAGACAAACGCGTGAGTCGTGACATCAGCTGAACGTGCCTGAACAATCCTTTCCTCAAACTTTGTCCTGGATGTAAACATTTGCACCCCGTGAGGTCAGAGCTTCTGAGTTGGTGCTGACAGACGAGAGGTCACCGATCTCACGTCCAAGGCCAGAGATGAGGATGGCAGGCATGTCTGATTTAAGTGAGGTCTTGCAATGTGACATTTGTATTTATGCTTTTGAGTCACAGGATCAAGATCACATGTGAATTCATCGAATCATACATGTCTGTATGATCTGCGTACGTCGCACTAACTCTTATGAGGTGGACGTTCATTTCTAAAAAAAAACATGTTTCCATACAAATGGAATTTTATAAATTCATACAAAATCCCCTCTTTCACTCTAAAAAGTAACTTTAAACAAGTTTACAAAAAAAGTAAACTACCGTAAAATACCGAAACAGTAATGTACCTTAAAAACAAAGCATTCTGGGTAATATTATTTGTCGTTTACGAGAAAGTAACCTATAGGCTGCTTTCTCGAAAATGACAAGTATTACCCAGAATGTATTGTTTTTGCAGAATATTACTTCGGTGTATTGCAATGCATTCTGGGGAATATTATTTGTGGTTTTCGAGAACGTAGCCTATAGGCTTCTTTTCTTAAAATGACAATTATTACTCAGAATGCATTGTTTTTACAGAATATTACTTTGGTGTGTTAAAATGCATTCTGGGTAATATTATTTGTGGTTTTCGAGAACGTAGCCTATAGGCTTCTTTTCTTAAAATGACAAATATTACCCAGAATGCATTGTTTTTTACAGTTATTTTTTAGTGTTGCAAAGTAGACTCTGTTTTGTTTCAACCCAAATTTGATTCAAATATGGACAAATCCAACTGTTGGGTTAAAAATTTAACCCAACGACTGGGTTTGTGCATATTTGACCCAAATTTGGGTTGAAACAACCCAGCATTTTTTACCGTGTAGATACGTTTTGTCAATACATTGATTACGTTGGAAAAAGACTGGATTTCACATTTATTAAGAATTGATTGGATTGGGAAAAGTGGGTGTTATGTACCAGAGTCCAGTCAGGTGGGTAAAGTGAGTTGATAGATGGATAGAAACAAACATAATACAGACAGAGTAAATATGTCACTGATCTTTATCGGTAAAATAAACCTCAGTTAGCCGTCTGGTGAAGAGCAATCATTGCACAGTGCAGGTCCTTCTAACCCCGTAGAGGTTGAGTCAGTCCGGACAAAAGTGTGCCAACACATGGTACTAGCCTGGTATTTTGTGAAGTACCTCGGGGCTAAAATCATGTTACATGAACATGGTATGAGTAAGTATCATAGTAACACCACCACAGTATTTGTTTTGAGGTGTACAGTTACCAAGTGCTCGGTGTGGTTAACATCAGGGCTGGCAGGGTTTCGTCTGAAGAGCACTTGTGGTGAAAGTGTTGAACCTCAGTTTGCCCCCTGAAGCCTCTGGGGCATTAATGTAAAATGGTGGGCAGGTGGTCTTTTAGCACTCAAATTGACTCTTGAAAGAGCTTGCTCATAAAGACAAGAATGAATGTTTGTAGATGTGCCACTGAAAACTGCCATTTGCTTTAGATTGATTTTTAAAATAATGTTTTGGAAAGCAAAGACTGGTTTGTAGTGGCTTTAAACGAGCAATCTTGTGCTATGTGAAATGTCAGGATCAATTTAAAGGTACAGACACCCTTATCTATTAATTTGGAAGCTCATGGAAGGAAGCGTTTAGTCTCAGTGTGTCAATTATATGTGAGTCACTGTTTGCCTGCCTAATTAAAAGCTCCCTTGTGCAAGGATGAATTTAATTGACGTTATCCACATGTCTTTCAGATTATTTCCTATACTCATCATCAAATCACAGTCTCTGTGTCTGCAGATGTTGACAGCCACACTTTCTACGCAACCATACACAACCGGTTAAGCATTTTAAGTGGTCAAAGCCTGTTATCTGCCTCCTACACGCGCACACACACACACACACACACACACACACACACACACTCACACTTAAGGTGACTGTCAATTATCTGTGGGAACCAGATGTGGGAGTTTTGTGGTCAGTCCAGGTCAGAGAATTTGAGAAGGGATGAAATGATGTGGAATAATTGTCTGTGAAATACATACACCCCACAAAATTACTTTGTTAATCACAAATTTGATTCTTAAAACTGTTCCTGGTGATAATGCACTATTAATAATTTTAATATGTACATCATATCTCTCTTTGCTTGCGGATAAATGTCTTTATTATTTTTAACATTTTTATTATTTATAATTTAAATGTTTAAAAATGTTATATAAAAACTATAATTTATAAGATAATTTATTATTATATCAATTTGAAATTTAAAAAGTAAATGTTATATATAATATGTAATCTAAAAATATAGATTAAATATAATATACATTATATATAAATATATATATAATTAAAATTCTTGTTTTGCTGTCAATATAAGTGTGTGGTGTTGTATATTTTATGCTTTTTATTTTATAAAAAACAAAACATTTTAAAGTGTGTTATATTTAATTTATTAAAATTTTACTTTTTAAAAAATATATACTAAATTATATGATTTTTAAAAAAAATAAAAAATGTATAATTTTAATTATAAGATAATTTATAATTATATAAATTTGAAACATAAAAAGTATATATCTAAAAATATTTAAGATTAATAAAAGATTAAATACAATATACATTTTTAATATATTTAAATATACACACACACACACACACTTGTGTTGAATAGTGAAACATGTATGAAAAAGACATTTTTAATTATACTTATAAAAATGCTCCTTACGTTCCTTCCATAATTTATCCATTGAAAACTCCTCAGGGAAAATGATGCTTATGGGACCATGTTCAACCCCAAAATGGTTTCAGACGAGTCATATCAGCTCCACTGTTCAAACGGGAACATCTAAACATGGTGTGTTTTGCACGTGTGAAGTGCCAGACCTTCCACACTAGCAGGCATGGGCTTCAGGAGCCGAGCCTGCCAACCAATCACAGCAGAGGTTGTGTTCTCCCTGCTATTGGCATCAAGAGCTCAGATGTTTTGGTGGAACATGGAACAAACTGGCCAGGGCAGACTTATCCCTTGTAAATAAAGATCCAGACCCATAACATTTGCACTTGTTGCGTGGGAAAAAGCATTTGACTGAGGAAAAAATAACAATAAAGTCAGTTTATAATTTAATCCATCTCCTTGACTCCAGCAGCCTCATAAAATAGATTGATAGAGACGTTTTACAAAGGTCATTGGCAACTGTTCTCTCGTTGTGCATGAGGCGTTTTTAAATGAGACGTAAAATGTGTCTGCAGATTTTGGCTAGAGTCAATCTTGTTTCTTGACCCTAGTTTGGTCAGCGTGACGTCTGTACAACTCTTTTGATAAAGCATTGCTGAATGGACGTCAAGGACAGTGCATTGTGTGAAACAGCTGCGAGAGATGATGAAAATTACTTAATACTGCGCTTTACACCCGAGTTATCGTATTTCGCTCATCTCAAAAAGTAGTTCGTTTTTGTAGATTAACCCTGTAACTGCATTTTATCCATTTCGCTAATTATTATTGTGTGCTTTTATTCTTTTTCTGACCTGACCGTCATGTGTCTGTCAAAAAGTTGGAGCTAAATTGATCAGATCAGACATATTTCATAACCTCGAGCTCAATCTTTGTGGGTGGACTCGGCATTAAGCGGCATTGGGGCTGTCAAAAACGTTTATCGCAGACAGCCGCGGGACTCCATACCTCACATATCATCGTCATGTGAAATTCAAGCTCCTGTTAGAATTTACAGCACCTTTGGACCCCAAAGAAGAGCTGCTGTTTGCAGTGCCTGATCAAAAGCTTGTCATGTTATCATGTTGAATCTGTTACTGTAAGTACAGTAATTGAACAATACCTCAGTGAGGATAAAATGTACATTCAGCTGGTCATTATCGTACAACGAGCATTGAACATGGTGATCGGGTTTATTTGGAGGGGTTTGTTTTACAATAATGACTGTTATTCCACTTTGTTTGGGTATTTGGTTGAATATAATTGTTTTTTCTGCTAAAATAATGTTTTTTAATATTAATGTTCACCAAAACACTTTAATATTGTGAAATATTATTACAATTTGAAATAATTGATTTCTATTTGAATATATTTTTAAATGTAATTATTCCTGTGATGCAAAGCTGAATTTTCAGCACCATTACTCCATTTTTCGGGGTCACATGATCATTTCTAATTCAATATTCTAATTTCTCATGCAAATATGCTAATGATTTCAAAATCTTTTTACAGTCACTTTTTGATCAATATAATGTGCCCTTTGCGGAATAAAAAGTATTAATTTCTTAAATTAAAAATCTTACTGACCCCAAACTTCTGAACGATAGTATAATTTTGATGTTTAAGATCACAGGGTACGGCTCTCGACACAACATGTTGCTGCTAGTAGTTTTAAACTTTAATAGTGCTGGAATCCAACCTCATGTCTGCATCAGACTCATTTGGAAAAGGACTAGACTTGAGACTTTCCTCAGCTATCAGGCTGTAAGTGAACACACTCTCACAGTTCTTCTTTCCCTCGCGGACGGTTGTTGTTGTGCACAGAGTGTGTTAAATTTATCAAGACAGCTGGGCGTCTCTATGGTCCTGCTATTCAGTGGACTAAAAACCTCAATCATAAAATAAACAGTGTCGTGGCAAATGTTATCGAGTCTCCATTTTTCCAGGGAATGTGAAGAGACTGTTCGCTGAAGAGAACATCTGCGGGCCTAAAATGACACCCTCGTCTCGTTGTCATTGAAAACTGACGGCGTTTAGCATGCATAAATGGAAATTATGTTTCAGGGGAAACTGGTGAAAGGCCAGTTACTAAATCCCTGAACAATCCTGGTGAATTTTTGACATTTTTTAGGCGATGCACTGCTATAACTGGATCAGGCTGGTTTGAGATGATTTCTAGAGTGATTTTGTGCATTACTGACAGGTGGTACACAATGCAATAATGCAGTGAAGATGAAACATGAGAAGAAGAAATTAAATTTTCCATAGAGTTAATTAACATGGACTAGATTGCTTTTGGAAATGTACACCAATTCCATGATTTTTATGCATATACAGTTATAAAAGCACAATGCTCATATGAGTATGCGTGGTATACATCAAAGTATATTATCTTCTGACCTCATTATGCTTTTAGTGTATATTTAATATATTAGTATATAGATTGGGACATGCAATATTATTTTAGTATTATTTATAAGCTATTATAGTATTTATTAATACTAATACATTGATGTATTTATTAATACTATTATATTTTCAGTTAGCTTTTAGTTTTACATTTTCACGTGATTTTTAAAAAAAATATTTCTAATTTATTTCATAAATATTTCAGTTTTAGTACATCAGCTTAACCTTATTTATTTCGGTTGATTTCCAAGGCAATATTTCTAATTTTCATGTAACTTACTCAGATAATATTTACATTTTATTTGATTTCAGTTAGTAGAAATGATTTTTAATAAGTTTTAGTTAACAGTAGCAATTATGAGACATTATGGTGTTTATAATTAATACCTATAGTTAATATTCATATAGTTGCATTTTTAAATTCTTGTCAAAATCTTTTATCCTTTTTTTTTTTTAGCGACTTTGACAACTCGCACGTAGAACTGTGGGATATCGACTGCTTCCACCATGGAACCTGCCAGATCAGAAATGAGTATCCTACCCAATGGGAAAGGTCATGACCTGGGAGAGGAAATGTGTATGCCGATGAAGACTATGATGGAGGAAGAACAGTAAGCACTTTTGCATCACTCTAATAATTCTGTTTTATCAAAGACTTTAGATATAGAAAAAGACGGTGCACTCATATTACTATGAACGGGAGTAAGTGCAACACGCAGAATGGCGGAATAAGTCCCGCCTTCTAAATAAAAGAGCCAATCACTGATTGGTAAAGCCATTGCATCACTGCAACTGTCATTAAGGTTGCAGTAGAAACAGTCAGTGTTTCTGAAAAATACAGTTTTTGAGCACTTAGAAACAATTTATGAGACAGTTGTTGTTAGATTTCATTGTTGATTAAGCGTGGTGAACAGTTTTGGAAAATTTGATGCTTCCCCGTTCAAAGAGATTGGAGGCGTTTCAAAAATGTCCGCCGAATGAAATGCCTAGCCTTATAGGGTTTTATGTACAAAATCTGGACATTTTGATTTTCAATGAGTTTTGGCAGTAAGATAAGTTAATTGCATGTGACAGAAAGTGTTTGCTTTCTCACGTACCCCCTGCATGGAGAACCAGGCCACTTTTTAAATAGTGGTTCTCAACTGGTTTTGCTTATTAGCATGTTTTCCCTGCTTTCCCAATCAGAACAGACCTGCAACACACCCGACTTATATCATGTTCATCGTGTGCTTCTGTACCGAGGTCAATGCAAACTTTATTGGCAACTTACTTGTGTCTATTTCTCAAAGCACGTTTATCCTTTGGCATGTGTGGGTTTGTCTAAGTGCATGTTTACCCTCTTTTCCGCTCCTGCTCGGTGATGGACCCTCTCACACTCTCTGTCAACCCTCAGAAATGGTACCCATCACGGCAGGTACGTCAATAACGGAAAAAAACTAGAAGAAGACGAAGTTGGCTGACGGTCAAGATCATTGTCAATTAAATGTCCACTGTCTTCCATCCAACAGATTTGATGATCCCGAGAGCACACTCGCCGAGAACATCGAGTTCCTGCCCAACAGCGAGGGCAAAAAGCCACGTTTCACTGATGTAAGTATGTGCAACATTTGCCGTGAACTTTAGCATAACCTGAAACTAGATGATGTGTTGATGTTAGTCGATGTAGCAGTACTGCTGGTGTTTTTTGTCATTTTTTATCTGTTTTAGTTGCTTATCAATCTCATTTCCTCTCTCAGTTTGAGGGGAAGACCTCTTTTGGCATGT
Organism: Zacco platypus; assembly: GCA_038088235.1. NCBI lineage: Eukaryota > Metazoa > Chordata > Actinopteri > Cypriniformes > Xenocyprididae > Zacco > Zacco platypus. The sequence continues at coordinate 30,508,388 of CM076074.1, read as the reverse complement.
CAGTCTTCAATTTGGGCAATGCCATTATGGGCAGTGGCATTTTGGGATTGGCCTACGCTATGGCCAATACTGGCATACTGCTTTTCTTGTAAGTGAAATACCTTCATTACCCTCTTAATGACAAATTGGCTGTAAAAGTAATCCATTGTTCTTTGTTTGTTCTGATGTGAAGCATCATTGAATCGTCTCATAGTCATGCAAATGATCCTGTCACGTCCAGCCCTCAATGAATCAGCATTTTAACTTCATCTGAATGTCAAGCATTTGGCAGCCCATTCATTGGCTGTCTGATTGCCATGGTAATTAAAGTATTGTTCTGCATCTGTTATTTTTCCAGATAAGCTTTTGAATAATTGAGTGTTTCCTTTTGGAGGATGTTAATGTTCATGAACATGGGTGTACCCGACAGGGTTTAATCTGTTTGGCCTTTTTTGGAAACCTCCGCCATTGGTTCAGGTGTTTTAACGTAAAATTGAAATTATAAACAACTCACACCACAGTCAAAGAGTTTGGGGTCGGTAAGGTAATGTTTTCTGAAAAAGCTCACCAAAGCTGCGTTTATTTAATCAAAAAATACAGTAAAAACAGTAATATTGTGAAATATTTTTACAATTTAAAATAACTGTTTTCGACTTGAATAAGCTGAATTTCCAGCATCATTTCTCCAGTCTTCAGTGTCACATGACCCTTCAGAAATCATTCTAATATGCTGATTTGCTGCTCAAGAAACATTCCTGATTATTATAAATATTGAAAACCTGATATGATATTTTCAGGATTCTTTGATGAATAAATAAAAAGAATATTATAATTGTCTTAGCTGTCACTTTTGATCAATTTAATGCATCCTTGCTGAATAAATAAAAATTGTTATTTTTTATTTAATGTTAGAAAAGCTTTCTATAAATGCTCTTCCTTTGAACTTTCTATTCATCAAAGAATCCTTATAATATAAACTATACTAATTAATGCTAAAAGTACAGGCTTCTACCATACCTCCTGTAGCTGTATGTATGCACAACTGAAGAATATTATATGTTGACTAGCAGTACTTATTAAATAGAGTATTTTTCCAAAGAGTAGAGGAGGAAAGCTAGCACATGTGTTTCTGTGACCTCCCATTTAATGTTTATTTCCCTCCTCCTTAAAATTTTCCACTCGTTAGCTCCACCCCTCTCGTCTATCCACGGCCCCAGAAAGGCCATGACCTGGGCTGGCCACGCCTCCTCTGTTCTCCAGACACTTCCTTCTTTTTAGGATCACCCTGCCCCCATCCAAATATAGTTGTTATATTTGGTTTCCTCTCGCGGCCTGTCTTGGTTTGACTGGGGGAGGAGAGCTGGGAGATGTCCGAGGCGTTCTCTGCTCCAGTCAGGTTACAGGGAATTTAATACTACTGATCAAATGACCTAACAGGTCGAGACCGCTTCCTCCAAAGATAGTCTTATTTCCAGGTATATACCAATTAATTAATCTACCTCATGTTGGTAGAAACGTCTCGGGAGGCAGTTTGATCCAGTGCTTTTAGTTTTACACTCCACAAAATACTCACATTGTTTAAATGCAAAAATAGTTTTGTGGTTGTAAGTGCAAGTTCGACTTTCTCATTCAGTAAAGCATGTTTGAAATAAACTTTTGTAAATGTACCTTCATATGCACTCTAGAAAAATAACATTTACATATCTCACCAAACCTGAGAAGAAAATGCATTTTAAGGAAAAAATATGCCTAAAAATCGACTTTTCCCTTATTTTTGTTAATTTTTTTTATCTTTGATTTTGGGGTACAGTGCAACCTGGTCGTGTTTTTTATACTTTTATATTAACATTATTTTCAAATGATTCTCAAAATTCTCAATATTTTTTGAAAATGGTGGAATTTTCTTAAATTGAGCTGAAAATTGTCATAATGTAACGGGAGGACAAAGTTTCGAATGTTGCCATTTAATATAAATAAAATACACATATAACTGCTAATAAAGAAACATTTGTGTTAACATCACATAGCGGTTAACCATGTGATGGTCAAATAAATCTGTCACAGAAATGAACGATGCAAATTCACATGCATAATTCTGTTGTAGAAGCGTCAGATCACAGACATTGAGATGACTTCTTCAGAATAGTTAGGCCACTGTTGAAGTCCTCCATCTCATTTGAATAGAGTCGTTCCAGGGTTCATCTCATGCCGTTTTTAATTACTTGCCATTTATCAGGTACTTGTCATCCAAGTAGAATGCCAATACACTGAATTCAAGGACAGTCTGCCTCCTGTGGTGAAGCATTGTGAAAGTATCCTGAAAGTGCAATAATCGCTTTGCAAGAGAGTTCCACTATTGTGTAGCCAAAGCTTTTATCAGCTATTTGCCTTCCTGGAAGTTGGCAAACTCAGACCTTCCATGACATAAGCTGAAAGCAAAGAGCTGGATGAATCATTAAAACTGGTTAGCGGTGTGTTTGATCACGGGCTTTCATTGAACTGATTATCAGCAGACGTACTTTTTTGGTTCCAACACAAATACTGGCGCTTTCCCAGGATTCATTCAGCCTTAAATCTTACTCAACAACATTAATGCATCTGGACAAAAAGTATAAAGTGCTGTACACTTTATTATAAGGCAGAACAAATGTGTGCAGTGCACTTAGAACTCCAGCTTTATATTTGTAATCTTAAATATCTGTGCTGGACTCCTATCCACGTGCTGCTCCAAAGGGATTGTCCTTGTAATGTGTGTCCTGCAGGTCATTTCAGATAAAAGGTCAGCTAAATGTCAGTTTGGTAAGTAGAACGTAGTACATTAAAGGGATAGTTCACCAAAAAATGAAAATTATGCCATGATTTACTCACCCTCAAGACATCCTGGGAGTATATGACTTTCTTCGTTCAGCTGAACACAGTCAGAGATATATTAAAAAATATCCTGGCTCTTCCAAGCTTTATAATGGTAGTGAACGGGCTTAAGATTTTGAAGCCCCAAAAAAGTACATCCATCCATCATAAAAGTACTCCATACACTTCTGACTTCTGAAGCAAAGCCATGGATTTTTGTGAGATATATACATATTTAAAACCATATAAACCATAATCACTGGATTCCGGCAAATGGTGGGTCAGAGCTGGGCTGCAAACTCAAGTTCCTCTTCTCTTGAATCAAAATCCTCTGACATTTCTCTTTAAAAATTGCCGTTTTATACTTCTAGTTTGTGACCGGTGTTTTGTTTTGCTCATCCGCGTTCGTTAATGCATCCTTGGGTCAGAGGTCACTCTTCCGCTGGGAACTAGACTCGCGTACGGCCGTTGCTGGAAGCCAGTGATTATAGTTTATAAAGTTTTAAATATGGATATTTTTCTTACAAAAATACATCTTTTATGACTTTTTTGTGCTTCAAAATCTCGAGCCCATGAAGCTAGGAAGAGTCAGGATATTTTTGAAATATAACTCTAATTGTGTTTTTTTGAAAGAAGAAAGTCATATACACCGAGGATGGCTTGAGGGTGAGTAAATCATGAGCTAATTTTCATTTTGGGGTGAAATAACCCTTTAATCTCCAATAGAGGAACTTTCTTCTGCTTGCAAGATTACTTGGGTGAACCTTTGAATAAACCATATATTAGCTCTAGCATGTGCAGATGGTGTTGTACAGCTGGGAAGTGATTGTGATGTTGTATTTTGTCTTCAGGTTTCTCCTCACGGCTGTAGCTGGTCTTTCCTGCTATTCTATCCACCTCCTCCTGAAGTCCTCTGGTATTGTGGGTAAGACAAGCTACACATCAGTTTGTTGTATTGTCATTTCCTAAACAGGTGGGCCTAAAAGTTACTGAATAACATTCTACATTTATTGTTGTAATTTGAACAGGAATTGGCTGAAATGGTTAAATATAGTGGATAAAATTCTGACACTAGACATACAAATTTTAACACACACACACATGTTGTGTTTTCATGTTTTATGGGGACATTCCATAGGCGTAATGGTTTTTATACTGTACAAACGGTATATTCTGTCCCCCTAAACTACCCCTACCCCTAAACCTACCCATCACAGAAAATATTCTGCTATTTTAGATTTTCAAAAAAGATAATTCTGTATGATTTAGGAGCTTCTTTCCTCATGGGGACCAACAAAATGTCCCCACAAGATCAACATTTACTAGTATTACTATACCTGTTGGTCCCCATAACATAGGGAATACCCGCCCACACACACACACACACACACACACACACACATATATATATATGATTACTGATGCTTCCATTTTAGGGCTCAGTTTCCATGTTAACTCAGTGGTCACTGAAGGCGAAGATAATCATAACATGAGATACAGTGTTTTGTGGAAACTTGGCTCTGGTGGTGAGATTTGTCTCTCTCTTCACTTTCATTTCCAGGAATCAGATCATACGAACAGCTGGGATTCAGGGCCTTCGGAATGACAGGGAAGATGGCTGCCGGAATCGCCATCACTCTTCAAAATATTGGAGGTAAAGAAAACTTGATGTGAATGAGACTTTAAAATTTGCCCAAATAGGCAGTTTCTTTATTCATAATTTCTATAGATGTGACTGATCTTTTTTTTTTTTTTTAAATCCTTTCCTGTCTTTCCTCATCATTCATCTCTAGATTTTCCTGTCTGGTTTTGCCACACACTTTCTGAATTGGCAACAATTATAGTAGACAAATTTTTTTTTTACTACACATACATAACATATAACAATCTCATTAATCACACTGACTCAGATTAATATTATTCTTATAAAAATGCACACAAAATTAGCCATGGATGTAAAACATCTGCAAAATTGTATGAATAGATAAAGATCCCAAGAAAAGTTTCATATATTTCAAAGTTAACCCATGTCATTCTAAACCCGTAAGATCTTCGTTCATCTTCAGAACACAAAATGAAGATATTTTTGATGAAATCCGATCATTCAGTGAGTCTCTATTGACAGCAAGATAATGAACACTTTCAATGTCCAGAAAGATACTAAAACATATTTAAAACAGGTCAAGTGAGTACAGTGGTTCAACCTTAATATTATAAAGTGACGAGAATACTTTTTGTGCACCAAACAAACAAAATAACGACTTTTCAACAATATCTAGTGATGGTTGATTTCAAAACACTGATTCAAAGCTTTACGAATCTTTTGATTCGAATCAGTGGTTCAGAGCGCCAAACTCAGTAAACGAAGCTTCGTTACCTCATAAGTGATTCGAAATTTTATTAGTTTTAATATGCACGTGACTTTGGCAGTCCGAACCCCTGATTCGAACCACTGATTTGTTGTTTTTTTGGCACACAAAAAGTATTCTCGTTGCTTTATAACATCAAGGTTGAACCACTGTACTCACATGACCTGTTTTAAATATGTTTTAGTTCTTTCTGGACATTGAAAGTGTTCATTATCTTGCTGTCAATAGAGACTCACTGAACCATCGGATTTCATCATAAATATCCTCATTTGTGTTCAGAAGATGAACAAAGGTCTTACAGGTTCAGAACGACATGAGGGAGAGGAATAAATGACAGAATTTAAATTTTTGGGTGAACAAACCCTTATATAGTTTAACAGGTTTTATAGACATGTTCTAGCAGTGTGCAACAAGCAAATTCAGCATAAAAACATGATGGTTATATTCTTTTTATTGTGCTTCTTCTAAATTACTCATTTTTATCTTTCCTATAGCGATGTCCAGTTACTTATATATCGTCAAGTCGGAGTTCCCACTGGTCCTGCAGGCGTTTTTGAAAACAGACACGAGCTCAGGGTAAGTACTTTAGAGCGTCATTGTAGAATGCTGAAATGAAATGAGAAAATCTCTTCCCTCAACGTGCAATTTTGTCAGTTAAATGTGAATGAACTGATACTCCAGCCACTGGTATAGACATGCACTGTCATTATCAGCTGACGTTGAGGTCAAATACCTCCGGTCCACCAGGGCAAACGCTCAAAAATCTCAACCTAGCTTCAACGGGAGGTGTGGTGGCTGCTTTTAACTGTGATTGGTCCGTTAATAAGAGAACAAAGGCTGATTGGCTGATGCTGTCTGTTTCCCACCATTCCTCTGTCCTTCTGTGAGTGACAGCTGCTTTAAACAAGCATACCGTCATGGGAAGTGCTTAACGTGCCGATGTCAGTAGATACAACTCGTTTCTCACACCTGAAAACAAGCGCTTGTTATAACTTTATTCAGCTGCTTGTGTTCTCAGGTTAGTTTAGCATCAAGATTAAACTGTGTGGAAAACAGACATCATAGTGTTTATAAGGAGCAAATAAATGCATATTTTGTTTTTAGTAAAAGAGACGTGATTTTAATCACTGGGCCTGTGAGTGTCGCTGTTTAAATTCTGGACACAACAAAGACACTTTTTATTTTTAATAGCTTAATAGGTGAAAGATCAAAATCTTGTGTCTTCTGTAATGCGTATTTCAAAATAACTGGATTAGGCTTTCAATTAACAGTGAAAGTGTGGACGGTGATTTATTGACCAGTGAAATACTCTCACAGGCTTTTCAGTGCTGTATATTGAACAGGTCAGCGGTGTTAGAAACTGAGTAAAGATGGAGGCGTGTGCTTCAGGGTTAACATTATGCATTGACTGAGAGCTTTTGTATAATTCCAGGGCCAGGTGCAGCACGAAGTGACGCTGCTAAATGAGAACACACACACACGTTGAGTTTCCATGTTTTGTGGGGACTTTCCATAGACATAATGATTTTTATACTGAGTTTGTACAGTATATTCCATCACAGAAAATCAACACTCGAACATTGGGTTTACTGGAACCACACACACTTATATTTAATGATGAATTACAATTCTGATGTAGTTTTACTGGCAAGATTTCACATTGTAACAGCAAAAATACATTATATTACGCATATTACGGATATATATGGGTTATATATTAGATATAATACGTTTTTTTGCGCAGGCAATTACCACATATTTCAGAAAATAAAACTATATAGCAGGTTATTTAGTGTTATTAAAATATTATTATTATATTTTCTATTTAATATGCTATTTTTTCAGTTTTAGTTTTAGTAATTTTGATATGTGGTTTTGTCTTTTAAAAAGAATTTTAGTACTTTAACTTATTTATTTCAGTTAGCTGTCCAGGCAACGTTTCAAATGTTTATTTTTAAGTTTATATTTCAGCATTATTTAAATTTTTTGTAAACAATTTTTAGTAGTTTTAATGGTTTTTAATATAAAAATAGCTATTTTTATTTTATATATCTATACTGTTTTGTCTCTTTTTTAAAAAAAATGGGACTAATAAATGAACAAATAAATAAAATTCTGTTTTTGACTGATTCTAATATTGTTGACACTACGTAAAATATAGTATATATGTATATAGTGTGCATATTTCTATGAATACATGTATGCATTATATATATATATGGAGTTAGACAGTTATATTAACATATTTCTGAATATATTAATTATTTTATGAATATATTATTTTAACCATTTTATATACATATATATATTTATATTAAAATATCGATGTATTTACATAAAATGTGGTATATATATAAATATATATGTGTGTATGTATATATACATTATTTTATGTAAATACATCCCTTATATATAATATTTAATGTAATTGCTTAAATATATGAATAGAAATATATTAAAATTGTGTGGATATGCATTTCTTTTACCAGTATATTGGAAAGTGTGTTTCTGCACTGCATATCTGTGCTGATATTTTGGTTCTTGCATGTTGCTAAAATTAATTCCTTTTTACATCTGCACATCCTCAAAAGCAGCCACCTCTACTGCAGAGGAATCTTTACGCCCCTAACAATAGCATATCTTATATAATGTGTGTATATGATGTTTCATTCCCACGTATAGTTGTCTACATACAGTCTGAGCGCCAACCCTCCCCGTCAGTGTTTGAGTACTGGGACAAGTGGGGAGGAGCGGAGAGGGTCGAAAATAGAGAAGTCTCAAACAAGGTCTGCACTTTACACTGCGCAACACCTTGTGACTCCGTGTGTGTGTCCGCGTGTTCACAGTGTGGCGGTTACTTGAGTCCAGGAGTGGGAACTGTGCCATGTTGCAGTCAGCTTTGGGCTATATTAGATGGTCTGTCTCGCTAGCGCTATAGCAAACACAACATATCTTCTCATAAATCACTCGGTCTGGAATCGGATGGAGTTAGACGGGTCCATTCCAGAATAGTGAACGTGTTTTCCACAGCAACAAGTGAAGTTGCTCGTGTTGGTTTTTCAGACAGACAGAGCAGCAGAAAAGGAGACCAGAAGACAGACTGGCTTTAAAATAGGCACAGGAAGTTATAATTAAATGTAGTTGCATTTTGTACTATTTGCTGGATTGTTTTGTTGCCCTTTTTAGTAATTTATGCATGCTTCATCTATAGCTCCCACTGAAAGTTAACCAGAAATAATCACAGTGTGTGTGTGTGTGTGTGTGTGGGTATTCCCTACATTATGGGGACCAAATGTCCTCACAGGTATAGTAATACTAGTAAATTTTGATCTTGTGAGGACATTTTTTTGGTCCCCATGAGGAAACAAGCTTATAAATCATACAGAATTATCTTTTTTGAAAATCTAAAACAGCAGAACATTTTGTGTGATGAGTAGGTTTAGGGGTAGGGGTAGTGTAGGGGGGCAGAATGTACAGTTTGTACAGTAGAAAAACCATTACGCCTATGGAATGTCCCCGTAAAACATGAAAACACAACATGTGTGTGTGTGTTTGGGGGGGGGGGGGTCACTAAGATTTTGTTTTCATTTTTTTTAACGGGTCTCTTATGCTATTTATTTGATCAAAAATACAGTGAAAATAGTAATATTGTGAAATATTATTACCTTTTAAAACAAATGTTTTCTATTTGAATATATTTTTAAATATAATTTATTTCTGTCAATTTTCAGCATCATTACTCCAGTCTTCAGTGTCACATAATCCTTCAGAATTCTTTCTAATATGCTGATTTGCTGCTCAAGAAACATTTCTGATTATTATCGGTAACACTTTACAATAAGGTTCATTTGTTAACATTAGTGAACGTGTTAACTAACATGAATTGACTATGAGCAAAACATCTGTTACTGTATTTGTTAATCTTTGTTAATGTTAGTTACTAAAAATCCAGCTGTTCATTGTTTGTTCACAGAGCATTAACTAATGCTAACAAGATTTTAATAATGTATTAGTAAATGTTGAAATGAACATTAATTAAGATGAATTAATGTTGTAGATAGCTCATGTTAACTAATGAATCTTATTGTAGTGTTATCTTATTATCAATGTTAAAAACAGTTGTGCTGCTTAACATTTTTGTCGAAAACGTTATGCATTTTTTAATGAATAGAAAGTAAAAAAAAACAGCATTTATTTAAAATAGAAATCTCGGTAACACAGTGTGATTGTTACATGTACTTATGTACTACAGTAATAACAGCAAATTATGTCTAATTACATGCAACTTACCCTCAACTAAATCCTAATCCTACCCTAACCTTATAGTAAGTACATGTTGTTGATTAATATAACTCATTACTTAAATATTTAATTACGCTGTAACAATGATAAGTTAAAATAAAGTTTAAACGAAATCTCTTGTAACATAAATGTCCTTACTGTCACTTTTGATCAATTTAATGCATTTTTGCTGAATAAAATATTAATGTTCTTTCAAAAACTTTCAAAAATTTTTAATTTCCACATATTGTGGAGATTGCAAGTTATGATCAGACTAAGAGTCAGTTCATCTTTCATTTCAGTGATGCTCTTTAACGTTGCATTCACAATGGGACGTCGACACTTGATGGAGGGTGTCTGACGCTCGGTGCTAATGCGACCGTCATAGTGAACAGCCAACTTTCCGGTGTTGCATGAACGCAGTTGACTAGTGTCTGCATTAGGGTATTAGCATAAGGCAATCTGATTGGCCGACGTCTGCCTTAGGGCTTGAAAATTTTTCATCTTCTGCCGCTAGCAACGCCAGTGATGCGATGCAACGGAACCCACAATTCAGTTCGGCACTGCATTACGTCACCCATTCAAAGTAAATGAGAAGCGTTAACGCAGACGCCCTGTGTGAATGCACTGTAACACTGTTACACTTCTGGCAGAAAATGTAAAGTTTTAAAAGTAATTGACCCTTCGCAAAGACCCCCCCCCCCTTTAGTTACTGTTGCTTTGTCCGACGAACCATGCGCTCTCACGCCACACGTGAAGACAAAATACAATTTAGACTTACCTCCCTAATTTTTTTAAGAAGTTTAAACAATAAATAGCGTATAGTGTCTCTTTAATGTGTGGTGACAGATCGCTGTAGCTCCTCGTGAACCGATCATCTCTTCATACTAGTTCATTTATAGCATCAAATAAACATGAATGAACATCAGAAGGAATGTTGTTTTAGATGCGGAAAGACGTGAGTACACACAGTTTTTCAAGTTCAAGTTCATCAACGTTAATCTACTAACTCCCCTGACTGCTTTGTCGGACAAAATGGCAGATTCGAGGTTATGATTGGTCAGATCGCCTGTCAATCAAACTATTTGCGAAGGGTCAATTAAGGATTGAGTTCACATTCAAAGCAAACACTAATCACCATAATGGTGACAAACAATTTTCAGTATTGTGCCAAAGCAGTAGTTTGGTGTTACCACATAAAAATAAGCTGATAAATATATTGATTTTACTGAAAATGAAATTGTTGCGTCCCTTAAGTGTGCTAAGAGTTTGACATTTCTTGAACTCTCTGTCTCTGTTTCTGTAGGGAGTGGTATCTCAACGGCAACTACTTGGTGGTGCTCGTGTCTGTCTCTGTCATCCTGCCTTTGGCTCTAATGAAACAGTTGGGTGAGTCGATCATTTCTACTTCAATCTCATCGCTCTCTTCACCTCATGAAAGTGGGTTTCATCAGCCCACAGAGTATACGCTTGACCCAGTCGAATGGACCGTTCATATTACTGAGCACTAGTTCAAGCACTTTAAAAGCATTTTGTTCTCATATGAAGCAATAAGTTAAACCAATAAATATCAAAAGTAGCGGCAAATGTGTTTTGCTGAGAGCAACGGGGTTTGCACAGATGTTTTGATGTGTTTTTTTAGTTATTGAGTCGTGTTGACCTTGTCAGTATTTCTGTCTGGTAAGGTCTGTCAGCAGAGATTAGCTCCTGATAACTCGCTGCGCTTTTCTTAGAACATGCATTTATAGTTGCAGGGATTGAATGCATGTAAGCAGCATGTCGATTCACAATAGCACTGTGACGGCATATTGACGCACCTCGCTATATTTACATTTTCAGGTTACCTTGGTTATTCCAGTGGATTTTCACTCAGCTGCATGGTCTTCTTCCTTAGTGCAGTAAGTATTTGCCATCATCGTAATTATCATCATCAGATATTATTAGAGTCAATATGAAAACTCATTCACCAATGCATGTTATTCCAAAAATCAAGACATTCATAAATCAATTATATGGTACAAAAATTCCTCCCAAAAGCTCACTACCATCCTGTCCCTGTATACTTATGAACATATTTCAGAGCGTGTTGATTCGCAGATTCACATAACAGTTCGCCCACACACTTTTCCCAGAGGTATTTTAGAGGAAGGAATATTATATCATATGCACACGCAGCAATGCTGACTAATGAAATACTGACTCAGACTGACTTCAAAAGAAGATGACTGAGGCTTTTAATTGGTTGCATTCTCTCGGGATAAATACGGTCTATAATGTTTCACAAGTGTAACGTTTGTCAAGGGGTGTTCGACCCTTTGAAGAATATTAATGTCTTCTGTTTTTGTTATTTGTGCTGCTGTTAGGGATCATTTTTAATACTGTCGTGGCTTTATATGTCTATAATAAGCTGTTAGGGATGGGCCTGAGTATTAAGAAATGACACAACTGTTAATCATGAATAATTGCACGGATTTTTCAACTTCAAAACATTTCAGTACAATTGGTTTGACGGCAATTAGAGTAATACACGTCATACTCAAGTTCACAGATAAATTATAAGTTTAGTACTCATCAAAATAGCCTAAATGCCCATGCTAGTAGTCTTTTTGTTCAATTTCTGTACTTTCAATTTCCACTTATGTAATGTTGAGGTGAACTCAGCAGCAGGTTCCAATGGCAGATAAACTTAATAATAATAATTACACTCAAAGAAACAAGCTACACAAGAAAACCTGTTCTGACAATACATCCATTTAAGGACAAGACCAGAACACTAGAAACACAAGGGCTTAAATACTCACAGAGACACACAATCATAAAAAGGACTAACAGAGACTTTAAAAGTCCAAACAAAACAGAGAACACGTGACAACTCCATTCTCTGTCCCTTTCTTTATGTTTAGGTCATCTATAAGAAGTTTCAGATCCTGTGCCCGTTCGAGGAGTTCTCGGCCAATAGCACGCTGGCTCACGCACATTCAAACGTAACCGTTAACCACGCCCACAGCTACCATAATGGACATGTGATGGAGGATGACTCCCACTGCAGCCCGCAGATGTTCACTGTGAACTCACAGGTATTGTATAGTTCAATATCACACAGAAAGAAGGGCACATTTTTTGTTTGTGTCTTTTCATTTAGACTAGGTGGTGGAAAATAATAGGCTGCATCCAAAATAGCATACTTCCCTATTATACAGTAGGAGAAAAAAGTATGTGACCAAAAGAAGTATGTCCAAATACATATAAAAATTCTATAAAAGAGTAGGCAATGACCTACTACTGGCGAGTTTCTGAATTGTGCATATGATGGACACTTTACAATCCCATGAGGCCATGGGAGAGGATTTGTGAATGCCAGTAAAGCGACACAATTGATGCTGGTAGGTCACATGACATGGTGACTGTAGTACGTCCAGATTACATTCATACTTTTTTTTGAGTAATAAGTTATTCGAGAGAGTATGCGATTTTGGATGCAACCATTAGGTGTGTTCGACTTGAAGCTGCGCCGAGCAGACCGATCTGTGTATGACATCAAAGTACCGCGAGAAAGATTAGAGAGCAGACGTCTCTGCATGCTTTCAAATCGCTCTCATGGTATGATGCCATACAGAGATCCGTCTGTGCAGCGGTCAACACACCTAATGTCTTAACGAGTGAGTCATTGAATCATTCACTCAAGCGATTCATTCAAAATGGCTGATTCAAATCACGTACTGTCTGAATAGGTGAACGTGTTCGAATTTGAATTTACTTTGCGACTGCAAAAAAAGTATGTTCTATATAGCATGAATAGGGGTAGTATGAATGAAATTTAGATGCACTACATCTGCCATGTTGTTACTGTCACATGACCTACCAGTGTCAGTTGCTTCACTTCCATTCATAAATCCCCTCCCGCGGCCTCATGGGATAGTAAAGTGCCCATCAAATGCTCACTTCAGAATCTCTGCAGCAGTAGTAGGTTATCCGGAGACTTTTCGCCGTCTGTTTTTCGAATACTATGTATTCGGACATATTACTCTTTTGGTGCAGTGTTTTTCCCATACTATATAGAAGGGAAGAATTCAATTTCGGACGCAGAGACTGTTTTTATGAGTGAGTCGTTGAATCATTCATTAGACCAATTTGTTTAAAAAAACAAACAAACAGATTCATTCAGTAACGAAACATTATAAAAAATGATATTTTCAGGGTAAAATGTCATTCACCCAGTATTAACTTCTTGTTTATTGAACTGTAAAATCAATATCATATTTGCAATCATGATGATATTCTTGCTCGTATTAACTATATCCTGTTATAAATATTAAACACAAAATCTCATACAGAGACATTTTTTTGCCCCATATCTTGAATTTTGGTGGCATTTTTGCCCCAAGCTCCTTTTAATATCCGACCCTGGTGTGTTTGTGTGGTGATGGCGGGGGCGAGGCTCTTTTTCGAGCACAAGAGGAGGCCCCTTCTGTTGAGCGGCTCTGTTGCGAGATGAAACGCAGCAAATGCCGCTACCGTTGACAGATAAATGTATCAGAAGGCACTTAAACAACTCTGTCTGTTCCACAGACCGCATACACCATCCCCATTCTGGCCTTTGCTTTCGTCTGCCACCCTGAGGTCCTGCCCATCTACACTGAGCTTCGCAAGTAAGTCATCTGGGTTAAAGCGGCACTGTAACTGTATTCTGTGTTTTGTGTAAATAGATTGAATTGGAATCTCATACTTTTCTCCCTGCAGCCCAACTCAGAGGAAGATGCAGCACGTTTCCAACATTTCCATCCTGATCATGTACACTATGTACTTCCTAGCTGCTCTCTTTGGGTACCTAACATTTTACAGTAAGTTTAACACGTCTTGTACATTTACCCATTACTTTGCTTACTTTGCACACTGGATGAGTTCTTGTATTTGGTACATGTTCAGATGAGATCGCCCTGAAATATTCAAATCAGAATGTACTGCTCAGGATGTGTTGTTAAAAACTGCAAGCTAAGTAGACAAATTCCTTTATTTTGCCCCAGCCAACGTTGAGCCCGAGCTCCTGCACACCTACAGCAGGATCGACCCCTACGACACTCTCATCCTCTGTGTTCGTTTGGCTGTCCTCACCGCCGTCACGCTGACTGTGCCCATCGTTCTGTTCCCAGTGAGTTTCGCATGTTCATATGTTCATATAGAGATTTTGCTGTACTGGTTTTACCACAATACATCCAAAGTGTGCAAAAACAGACATCAAGCAAAAAAAAAACTAGCCTGCTCTGTAAACTGCAATGCAGGTGAGCACTTATTTGATTATAAGCGAATGTAATTTTGACACTTTGTGCCAGTAATGCCTAAACAACCGAGAACTTCCTTTTGGTTGTGAAGCATTTAATTCACTTGATTATCAAAATCAATACTACTTGGTAATGCATTCCTGTAGCTCTAATTGTAGTCTGGCGATAGCAACGCCAAGGTCATGGGTTCGATTCCCAGGGAAAGCAAGAAGTGATAAAATGTAAATGTGTGCCTTGAATGCAATGTAAGTCACTTTGGATAAAAGCTTCTGCTAAATGCATAATACAGTTGTTCTCAAAGAGGTGGCTTTAAAATGAGACAAAATAAGTTTTAAGAGAAAGGAACTAAAAATCAAGATTGAAACTGACATCATTTTTGTTAAAATAACTTATTCCCCCTTGTCATTTTTATTTAAAAACCAGGTCTTGGACAACCTGGATATATGAGGGAATTTTAAAAGTGTTATTTATAGATGTGGAAAAGTCAAGGAAATTACTAGTTATTCTATTCATGTCAAGCTCTAAAATATTTTATCAGGTAAAAATAGCTGAGAAATAGCTATTTACGAGGAAAAAAAACAAAAAAATGTAATATTTAAAATCTCCACAAATGGCTTAACTTCTGGAATTAAATTATTTTAACTACATATATATATATATAATTATTTGATTTATTTTAATATATTTTAATATATTTCTGTAAATAAATGAAGTAGTCAAAAAGGTTGAGAACCACTGATGTAATATATGGACCATTTTGGGTTGAATAGTACAGCAAAAATAAGTATATTGTGATATACACCATTATTGTGATGTCAAATGACTCATGCCACCCACTCTTGAGAGGAATATTAGAAAGAGTAGACAGATTCGGCTTGCTGTACAGAATGAGCAAAAAGGCTCAAATGTAGTCATTATAAATGAAATAAAAATGATCTGCTACTTCTTCTCAAAGGTACGGAGAGCCATTCAAGAGATGGTGTTTCCTAATAAGACCTTCAACTGGATCCGACACACCGCCATAGCTGTCATTCTCCTGACTTTAATCAACATGCTGGTCATCTTCGCCCCCAACATCCTGGGCATCTTTGGCATCATTGGTGAGTCCTTTGATCCTCGCTGACCCAAAATCCAAACTGGTCAAATGTGCTTTCTGAGAACCTGGAAATGGAGGGAAACAGTTCAAACATGTGCCTGAAATGCCAAAGCAAAGACTCTTGTTTGTTTTGCTTTCTCAGTATGATTAAGGGACACTGACACTGGCGTGGCTTCCGTCTCTGGCCTTGAGAACGGCTTCAAATGTCACCGTTGCTTGTTTGAACTGATAATGTTGTGCAGTTAAATCAATATTTTTGTGTTTAGCTCATATTACTGGAAAGAAGGTGAGTGTCAAGGTTCCATTTGATCATAATGAAGAGGAAAACAAAACAGATCAATGATACTCTCTTTTCTGTCCAGGTTTATAAGCTAAAAATCATGCCATATTTTTTAAATTCTAAAAATATTATATGCCGCAAAACTATCTGATTGAAAGGCTGAAACACTTGAAAAAAAATGATTAGGCATGATCTTTTATTATTGTCTTGATATTTTTAAGCCCTTTGAAAGTGTGACGCTCGAGTTTACTCAGGGTGTAAGTAAAATGTGAGGATTTGAAAGATTTGACGTTTACGTTAACCAATATTTGTCCAACATGAGGTTCTGATTTAACTTTTCCATTCTGATTTTCATCAACAAAAACAACATCGCTGGAATTGTAATTTTCATCATGTTTTATTGCGCATCGGTGTCAGATTTAATTGGATTCAGTTGATTAGCTAATCTACATTTGTCCTGTTCTTCCTCCTCCAGGTGCAACATCCGCTCCGTGCCTTATCTTCATCTTTCCTGCTGTCTTCTACATCCGTATTGTTCCAAAGGATAAGGAGCCAATGCGCTCTACTCCCAAAATCTTTGTAAGCTGTGCTTGTATGATTTATGGCTACCCAGTAGGAGAGAGAAGTACATTTTGAAAACCGTTCATGCATCGCCAGGTGTTTGCATCACACTTATCCAGGGTTTATGCCACTTAGACTCTAGCTATGTTTCCATCCAAAGCTGCGAATTTAACTTGTGCACAAAATTGGAATATTGCCTAAAACATTTACGAATAAGCAGCATTTCCATCCCATGTGTTCAAGAGAAAACAAAACAAAAAGACAAGACAAAAATTGTGAAATTGGTACAAAATATCATAAAAAATGGAAGTTGCTGCAATCGGTGAAGCCACTGTAGCAATTTATTTGGTACATCATAAATTATTTGCACCGCAGACGAAATGCAATAAACGTTGTCATATTATCTTGCGTTCGGATGCCTGGTGTTTGGAAATGCAATTGCGTTGGACACTTCTGGGAGGTCATTATCCCAAATCATTCTGATGACAGACTTTGGCTAAGGCACTACCTACATTTGAGATGTTGTGCAGTTGTTTTTTGCGCATCGAGGGATTTATTCACTAAATGTGTTTCCATTGAATATTATGCACGTCTTCCAATAGGATCAGCCTTAATTAAGCACAGACATTTTTTATGTGCATTTTTAGAATTTTTGTGCATCTTTGCATTTCCATATAGTGTGTTTTTTATGCGATATCCCGAAAATTGTATAAAAATAGGTGGATGGAAACGTAGCTTCTAATATGGCTCAGCTGAGCTGTTTTCTTTGGCTCTATAGGCCTTGTGCACCAGAGAAACAAGTACGGCCATCTTTAGAATGAAAAAAAACGGAAAAGCGGAAACACTAAAATTAGCTGGTGAATTGGATTTACTTATTGTAGAGTTTAAGTTCACCCAAAAATGAATATTATCCCATGATTTACACTCCCTCAAGCAATCCTAGGCGTATATTACTATCTTCTTTCAGATGAACACAATCTGAGATATATTTAAATATATCCTGGCTATTTTTCTTACAAAATCCTGTCGCTTTGCTTCAGAAGGCCTTTATTAACCCCTCGAGCCGTATGGATTATTTATATGATGGATGGATGCATTTTTTGGGCTTCATTCACCATTAAAGAGCCAGGATATTTTTAAATATATCTCTGATTTTGTTCGTCTGAAAGAAAATATTCATTTACACCTAGGATGGCTTGAGGGTGAGAAAATCATGGGATAATTTTCATTTTTGGGTGAACTATCCCTTTAACGAAAGTTATCAAATGACATCATAACAAATGTCAGTAGACCGGGAAGATTTTAAAACGAGCGGATCATTCATAAATCTGTAAGATCTTACCTTCATGCTGTGGAAATACAAACCGGAGACAGAACACAACGAGCACAGAATGGAAAAAGGGGCAGGGCTACATAAGGTCTATATAATCACATTACATAACATTTATCTCTCTCCTACTGGAAAAAGACAGAGATGCATTGTAGAAATACTTGTTGCTATATCTTTTTTGGAATGTTTCTAAAATACTCTTTTTAATAGTTCAACTGATTTGATTAATGACTTCAAATGTTTTTCTCTTGCAGGCTGCCTGTTTTGCTGGACTGGGCGTGTTGTTTATGATAATGAGCTTGAGCTTCATCATCATTGATTGGACAACAGGCAGCGGCAGTGCTCTGGGTGGCCACTAGGAGACAAACTCTGATGAATGTGTGTTTGTGTACGTGGCTTTGTATGAGAGTGCGTGACGTATGTTTAGATAGTGATGTAACATACTGGAAGATGATCAGATTTATTTTTATCCGTATTTTTCTGCCTGTTATGACACAGAGAATGCACCGTCCCGCTGTAGGAAGGGAAAGGTGAGGGGGACCCAAAGCAACATCCCATTTTCCACAGATAACCTGCCATCAGACAATGGGGAGAGATGGCTTTATTTTAACACTTTTGATAAATTCAGACTATTGTGATATATTTTAAAACCTGTAAAGGTCAAATATGTTGACCGTGTCAATTATTTATTCAAGGTTTAGTACATTCTCACTTATCCTGTAGAAATATTCTGTTATGGCTTGTCATCATTTTTTTAGTCTCTCACTCAGTTTCATCAATCCCAAGCCCTTGTGCTTGACACGACTGTACTGTAGAAACACATAATCGCACCCGTCTAGATTTCTTTTAAGTGACAGCAAATGCATTGTACAAAAGTGACCAGATTTTGACATATTTAATCTGTGTATTACCCTACCCACATAGATCAATGAGATTGTAGTCGTTTTGATCGCTCTCTGGGAGTCGAATGAAGCCAGCTAGTGTAGTAAAGATGGGTCGGTAGATGGTTTACTCTCCAGCGGGCTGTGGACAATCATTGAGTCACATTACCACCTCTTTCAGGTACTGCACGATTTCAGTGTGCCAAAGCAAAGGATTTCCATAATCAAACTATCATAAAGTATATTATATGCACAGTAGGCATAGAATGCAAGGCTTGCCTTGATCACATGGAGATTTGAACAGTGAAAAACGTATTTATTTAAGTGTATCGAATATATTTTGCAGTTCACTGGATGAGTATTAGTGTATGTTATAGTATCGACATGTACAATGACCGTGTCCTTTGTCGTTTTTTGCGTTGAAGATCTTAATGGCTGGATGCAAGTTCCCGCATACTCGAGGCCATTTGCGCAAACGCTACACGAGGACCTCATATAGAAATACAAAACCATATTTTACTTGAAATAGACGTAATCTCCCCTGTATTAGAATTCCAACAATCATATTAAGCATTTCACTGCTGAGTGATTTAGTTTGGAAGCTGCTTTGGACGAAATATCTCACATGAAAACGGTTGTAAATGTTTTATTTTTTTCACATCCGTGTTTAACTTGTTCATTTTCTTATCTGAGTATTTATGGACCCTGCTTTCGGTATTAGCAGTAGTTAATGAACCAGCTGAAATGTAGAAACATGAAAGACGTCAGTGTTTTTTGTTAGTTTGAAGGAAACCGTATATGCTTGTTCTGTGTTTGAAATCTCTCACTCTTACTCAGTGGTTCACGCGACGCTTTCAAAACCGTAATATGTTCAAATTTTGCCAAAATACTATGCTGTGCAATCCTGGTATGTTGTGCTAATGTGATGTGCCGACTGATGACTAGCTCGGTTGATTGTGACAGATATTGGTAAACCATGAGCAAACATGAGTTATTCTGCAGCAGAAGCGACTATGCTTGTAATATCACCACATTATTGACATAAAACATAACAGAAATTATTAGCTGTGGAATTGACATGGCATTGACGCTGACATCGTAGTTCAGTTTGCACTGTCAACAAAAAAACAAACTGAACTTTATGCTGGAGATGGCCAGTGGCCCCCAAATGTCACTATTTAACATGGCAATGATGCTTGTTATGCAACTCTTGCTTTATTTTCCTTTATCTGATCATTTAATTGTTATTTGTAGTTTTATAAATCTTAATATCCTAAAGACAAAGTGCCTCACATTACAACCAGCTACCTTAAATACCCTTTAGATACTACCTAATTTGTTATTTTACGACTGATCACCATTTAGGTTCTGGTTAAATTGTGTACGAACTTTAACTTTTTTTTTTATCCTGGCTACAATGAATGCTTATTTGTAATTTTATTATTATACTTGACTTTATTTGAAATACTAGTTAAGTTATAGCTTTGTGTATTATATTTGCTTCAACCAAAGTAGGATTAGATTGAAGGTAAATTCAATTGATAATTCTGTATTGTGATTCATAATGCAAAAATGATAAATCCTGTAAATGTTATTTTGTCTCAACGCTGCCCAGTACATTTTCTTCAAACAGGTATTGCTAATATTTGTTAGATTTAATCTGGCACAGATCATCTGGAACTTTTCCTCTCAATAAGGAAACACATTATTTACATCTACACTTATTTTATCGATGCAGTTGGGTTCATATGATAGATTGTTTAGTTCATTCGTACATATTGTATATAAATGTGAATCGCTTTTGTGATGCATATTTAGCTTGTATAGTGTAAATAGCAGAACCACTTTGACAATAAAAAAGCTGTTTTTGAACCTTTATGTGAGTTTTACTATCATTCCTTCCCTCCAAAAAACATGACTTTCTGGTGGGTCAATATCAAAACTAGATCATGCATTTACAAGATACTGTGATTAGTTTTTCTAACACTTGAGGGCGATGCTTGCAGATCCAACTGACCAAAATCAGAAAACTTGCATTAAGTGCATTTTACATGTAGCCTATTATTCTTATTATTTATCTGCATAAAAATGTGTCCTTATTGTTGAATATTTTACAGGTTTCTCCGATGCACAAACGCGCAATCTTGATGTTCAATTCGCGAACGAGTCGTTCTTCTGAGTCGGTTCTTTTTGAACTGACTCGCACAGCGTCTTGAGTTGAATGACAAGTTTGAGCCATAAATGTAATTCAGTGTATAAAATTATGGATTAGTATTTAACTATATGTAAGCTATTTTACTACAAAAAAGGACACGTATGGGACTTCTGGGTTGATTCAAGTTTATTTGCCACTTCCCTAAGTAATTTTAATTTATGAAGAGTATTAAAGAGATACTACAATATAATTATTGTCATTAAATTTATTTGTAAACCACTAATTAAGATTTGTGTGCCTTTTCTGTAAAATGCGTCTTATTGTGTATGTATAAGCGT
Organism: Zacco platypus; assembly: GCA_038088235.1. Taxonomy (NCBI): domain Eukaryota; kingdom Metazoa; phylum Chordata; class Actinopteri; order Cypriniformes; family Xenocyprididae; genus Zacco; species Zacco platypus. The sequence goes on along the minus strand of CM076074.1, from coordinate 30,486,989 downwards.
GTCGATAATTAATAATAGCAACGGTAATAATTTAACTTTGAGTGAAAGAATCAATGAATCGTTTTTACCATAAGATTCGCTAAAATGATTCGAGCATCCCAACACTGAAGTTGTTCTGAATCAGCAGCAGAAATCTACTGCATTTCCCACAATTCACGGGCAGTTCTTCATCAGTGGGTGGGTGCTGCACGCTTTGGCTTTCTCACATTCTTACGCTCTGTTTATTCCTCAGAAGAAAGCAGCGCGAGCGGAGCGCGCCACGCCGAACGCTGAACGTTCCAAATTAGAATTTTGAAGTGTTTCGAATTTCCATGCGCCAGGATCGACATGCTGAACGTGTGAATTCTAAATAATAAAGGACACAATTCCAGAGCTGTTTGGCGGCAGAATTTCTCAAGAGTTGGATGTATTTTCGCGTTCACAGAAAAGGCACCTGATTCAGTGCGAGCAAATGATTTTTATTCCAAGAACTGTGAGCGGTAGATGAAAGCGCCGACATCGCGGCTGCTCTTTGATCTGAAAGGAGGCGCTAAATGAAGGAAGCGAGATTGATTGATTGATTGATTTAGTGCAAAGATAAAAAAACAACAACTTTTTAATCGCGTCTAAACATTCCAACCCTCCTTGATTGATGGAGAATCACAGGCGGGGCATTTTCGGGATCAAACATTTTAAATTGTAACACTTCATCTCACATCTGTCAATCCACGCGGCGTCTTTATAGTTTAACATTTTTGAGCGGAAAGGACTGATCTGACCTATTCTTTGAAGTTTGACGCGCGCACGGTTCGATCATGGGCTGCACGGTGAGCGCAGAGGACAAGGCGGCCGCCGAGAGATCAAAGATGATCGACAAAAACCTGCGGGAGGATGGAGAGAAGGCGGCGAGGGAGGTGAAACTGCTCCTGCTCGGTAAGTCATGGCACGTCGTGTGTGTGTGTGTGTGTGTGTGTGTGTGTGTGTTCGTTCGTTCGTTCAGAAGGCTCCTGCGAAAGATTTCGTTTCTCAGTGCTATTTGTCACATGCTTCCATTAAAAAAACAACAACGTGCCAGCACTTTCCTGCTCGTTTGGAGGAAATAAATATGATATTGAGTATATGTTGTGCGGTTCTTTTCGGTTAGGGATGGATGCAAACACACCAGCATCCGTCTGACGCGCGGCTGCTACCTTTCATTTGAGACTTCAAACCACAATTTTGGAAGAAATGTCATGTTTTTGCACATGCACCATGTTTTCTAGGCATTTTTATGACATGTGAGCATGATGTTTTGGACACCCCATGGTATCAGTATTGTATCAAAGTACCATGGTGAAGTCATGATATTAGATTAGAAAATTCATGGTACTTCCCAATGTATTATTGCACTCATAAAAGTACCATGATTTAACCATCTGTACCATGCCTATGAGATTTTTTTTTTTTTTTTTTTGTATGGGGATGCATTAAAAAAAAAAACAGCACTCCAGTATCTCAGTGCTTTGTTAAATGTGTCATTAAATATAGTTTGCAGAGGGCATAAGTGATCTAGATGCTGCATATCTAGTTATATCATCATTATTAATCATGTTTTTTTTAATACTGTCGTTTCGTTTAGTATCGTTTAGCTTTTTCAGGTCAATTGCAGATGTAACTGCAATAATGCATTATGTAATCTTCTACTATACAGTACATCCATTAGCTATACTCACCTCTGCATTGGAAAAAAACATAGTTATCAATGTTTAATTATGTGGTTTCCATCGTCCCTTCTGCTCATGTGTTTAGGCCGTGTCATAAATAATCTCAGTTCTCTCGCTATTTTTGTTGGCGTTACGTGAAGAGGAAGATACGAACATGCTGTTTGACTTTTAGAAAGACGAGCAGGTTAGAAATAAACAAGAGTCTGCAGGTAGTGCACTTGTCGAGTAACCCTGCTGTGAGAATCAGATAAGTACAGCTCTAAACAAAAGACTTTCCATTCAATTACACTTCATTAAAGCTGAGTGCTCCTGCTGTAACCAATCCATTTTTATTCTGTCAGGTCCATTGGTGGTAAATGAAAGCGTGTTTGATTCTGAAAATTGCTTGGGGTGGGGGGAGACTGCCCGATTCTGTAGTTAATTTATGTTGAATCACACCGGTTTAAAAGTCTTGTAAAATACCTGGATCAACAAAATGATCAGTACAAAAACAGTCCATTAGATGTGCTGCAGTATGTATTAGTGATTTTTGCAGTTGTTTTTATGGCCAATAGAGCTTAGTCAGGTTAGACGCCATATTGAATTTAACACAAGGCTGACTTGGAGTTGTTGTAGTGGCCTGCACTGTATAAAGGCCCAAGATCATGTATTTTTCGCAATTCGCAACTTTCAGAATTGTTTTATGGAGTTTTTGTCTACTGAAAGATTTGTTTTTCTTATGAAACAACATTGAACACACTGGACTTCTCTCTTCCACAGCCTTGTTTTCATTTCTGTCAACTTAAATGACACTACCCTGATTTAAGGTCTATGGCACAGTAAAAAATCGCAACTCGTTATATATATATATTTTTTTTTTGTATGGACGTTTTTTAGTTATATATACTTCCCAATTAGTTTGGATAGTTTGGATAGTTTAGATAACTTTTTCAATTTAAATACATTGGACAAATCAACTGGATAAACACAGTAAATTAAGCTAAATTTACTAACGTCAAAAAATATTTTTCGTTTTAGTGTAATGTAGAGAGTAGAGTGCACAGTATCTGTAGTATAATGTAGATATATTACCATTTTAATGACAACAAATGACTTTTTTTTTTTTTTAAATTAACCACCTATTTTTCCACTATTAACCTAAAATTCACATAAAAATTTATTTATATATATAAATATATAATTGACAGAAATCTTTTACTGTTCATTGACAAGGAGGTCTGTAGATTTATTGGGAGTGGCACAAGTGGAGGCCAAGTTTTCTCACAATCGCCAAATATTGTCTGATTTGTCAGCCCGGTATAGGGTTATAGTACGTGTAAATGTCAGAGATGTTGGATATGTATTTTCTAAGCCACCTTTTTCATGTAGTCTGGTTAAAGGGGACCTATAATGCCCCTTTTTACAAGATGTAATATCAGTCTCTGGTGTCTCCAGAATGTGTCTGTGAAGTTTCAGCTCAAGATCCCCCACAGATCTTTTATTATAGCTTGTCAAATTTGCCCCATTTGGCTGTGAGCAAAAACACTTTTTTGTGTGTGTCCCCCTTTAAATGCAAATAAGCTGCTGCTCCCGGCCCCCTTTCCAGAAGAGGGCGGAGCTTTAACAGCTCACGCTTCAGTTGTTCAACAACAACAAAGCTGGAGAATCTCACGCAGCCAAAATGAAGATTGTCAGTAACGGTGTTCATCCTTACATTGTTCAAACCGGAGTCGACACTGATGGAGAGACTCAGGAAGAAGTTACAACTTTTAGACGTTTCTAAACGGTTAGTGGATACATTTATGTAGTTTCTGTAGAGTTGATTCAACTCATCCACTAGCATGTGTCGTCATGTTCATCTTTTGCGCAAATCCAGCGTTTAATTGAACCTCCTTTGTGAAACAGTCTGGTGTAAAATGGCGGCATCAACAACACTCTACTACAACAACTCTTCCTCTTCTCTAAAGCAGCCCAGAATGGCCCCGCCCCCTTTGTTGAGTGTTCTCAGGGGCGGGGGTTTATTTAAATTTTGGGGTTTGTGATGTCACCAACCCAGGAAGAAGCTCATAGTAGTCCTTAAATAGTGATTTCTGAAAAAAAAACATCTCCCGTTGCATTGAACTTTAAACGTCGTAACTTTACAGATGTTTATGCTCAAACAGCAACTAAACAAACTAAAGTTAAAAAAGTGAATCATAATCAACCACCCCTTTAACATTGCTCACTACAGTATGATATCAAATGACTAAGCAGTTGCTTTAGTAAACCTTGAGCATTTATTTTCCAAAGATGAGTTTGGAAGTATCAGAGTTTGTGATAAAACGGATTACAAAACTCTTAATCTTTTGAAGTTGGTGTAGTTGCGTAAACTGTGGCCTAATTCTGCATGTAGCCTCCTCTCCTCATAGTTCAGTGCCGCCACGCCACCCTGAGCTGGAGCGTTTGTGTCCTGTATGTCATATCCTGTTAGTGGCGCAGCATGTGTGCTCTGATGCTGACAGCATGGGGACAGGTGTGACCGCAGCGCTCTCCTCAATACGCTATACCCTACGGAGAGAGCAAGCAAGAGTGAGAATACAGGGAAAATGTGCCCGGGGAATAGGGGAGACAGACTTTAGATGTAATCAAAAAATTGGATGAACTTAACTTGACACTGATTCCCCCTAGGCAACATATAACATGTTCAACTTTAAAAATATCTTTATGTAAATAAATAAAAGCAATCTAGAAAGCACATATAGGCCTATTGCATTATTTATGTCCCAGGCTCATAGTGTTAAATCAGAAATGAGACAAGCATCATCACCCAGCACTCAAGTCCTGACTGGTACAGTGTAAATAGGGATTTCCACACAACAGTGTTTACTGAGCTCCCACTAATGACTTCATACGGTCAGGTCTGAAAATGATAGATGACCACAGCAATAATCTCATGCTGTCTTATATCCTGTAAACACAGTGCAGTTTCTAGTCAGCACCATATTCTTCCTTATTCAGCATTTTAACGGTATTGCTAAACGTATATCATCAGTTTGAAAAATTCTGAATGTGAAAATGATGCTGGCTTGATTACTTTTCATTGCTTATTCAACTCAAGCACCGGTCTTGGGTTGTACTGGTAGTCGTTTTTGTTGTTTAAGCCAAGTTAAAATGTCATATGTTACATTCGTGTTAATACATCTCCAGCTCTAGCAATATAAACATGGAGAAAACCAACCATCTAAATTGTATGATGATGCACTTAAGTGCATTTACGTTTACATGCAATTACCTTATATGTTGCCAGGATATTGACCATAGTTAGAATATAGTCATGCATTGAAGGCACAAGTTCACTATAGAAATGTCTGTGTACATTTGTAAAGCAATAACGGTTTGAAAGACTGATTGTTAGTCTTTATTACTTCAGTGTAATTTTAAGAAAATGAAATCATGTAATGATGTCAACCTCATCAGAAGCTCAGCCAAAAATGAAAATTAATTACTCGCCCTCATGTTGTTCCAAATCCGTGAGACTTTCGTTCATCTGAGAGCTTTCTGCCCCTCCATAGACAGCTATGCAACTGAAACTTTGACGCTTCAAAAAAGTTCATAGAGATTGTAAAACTAATCCATATGATTTGAGTCACGATTTAGTCCAAATTTTCTGAAGAGACACGATCACTTTATATGATAAACCGATTGAATTTAGGCTTATATTCGCATATAAACGTTCAGCAACTCACATCCGTTAGGGTAAACAGAAGCTCAAGAATGTTCGCTTGACGTATGCGAGAACCAGTGAGGTTCATTCTCGTGTTACGCAGCACGTTTGAGCTTCTGTGAGAATCAGTGAGGTTCATTCTCGTGTTACGCAGCACGTTTGAGCTTCCCGAAGAGGTTCGTTCTCGCGCATCAAGCAAGTTCGGTTGAGCTTCTGTTTATGTTCACTGATTCGTTTGTGTTCTGAAGATGAATAAAAGTTTTACAGGTTTGGAATGATATGAAGTTGAGTAATTAATGACAGACTTTTCATTTTTGGGTGAACTATCCCTTTAAGGGTGCGTTCACACTTGTCATGTTTGGTTCGATTAAAACGAACCCTGGTGCGATTGCTCAGTTAGTGCGGTTCGTTTGAACATATATGAACGCTGCCATCCGAACCCTGGTGCGGACCGAGACCGAACTCTGGTGCGGTTTGATTGATATATGAACGCAACACGGACCAAAGACATGTAAACGAACCAAAAACAGGACGTGATGTCACAAGATGCGACGCTACAAGTCAGCTGATTTGACGACGCAGAAAGATTGGTGTATCCAAAATGAGTCGAGGGCAAACGTGGAGGTGAAGTGCCTCATCAATATTTGTTTCTGCAGACAACGGAGGAAATCCTGCTGCTGTTTTGAATATTTTGAACATTTTATGAGCTCTTCGTGAGTTCTCAGCTGGTAAAAATAAAGCATATGTACGCGCATGAAATGAAGGTGTTTAATCTAGCACAGCGTTGTTTTGAATGTTTGGTAAGCGAGCTCCGTTGCGAAATATACGTCATAAAAGCCGACCAATCAGGTCGTGACCGTATCCCAATGCCTTATGTTCGGTAACTTTAGGTTCGCTGTTAAAAATGCCAGTGTGAACGCTAAGCGGACCAGGACTATATGTTTTGTTTTTATTTTTTGGTCCGGACCAAACCAACCGAACTACAAGTGTGAACGTGTATATATTTAAATATAAAAACATTTTCTCATTGCTGTGCATTGTGGGATTTCTTTATCTGCAATGGATATTGAACAGTTTTTCCAGAATGAAGCATTTTACATGCAGTGTAATTTGTCGTCTACAAATTGAGAGCCACTCCTCTGACGCCTACAAATGTTGTCTAGGTAGGTTTACTGTGGTTCAGACAGGCTTTCCATAATCATGTTTCCTAATAGCCTCTTTCACTCCTTACTCAGTATGCGTCACATGTTTGAAACCGCTTTGGTCAGAATTATTGACCTTGCCTCCTCTTCAAGTCTCTGCCTTTTAATGTGCAACCCACCATTATGACACATGTCTGGTGGTCATGGATTCTCCAGACTCTTATCAGTTAGGTGTTGGGTTTAATTGAAGAAGTTGCCAGGATGTTTGAATGCCTGGAATATCCTTGAGTCAGGCTCTTTTTAGCTTTGTTTTTACCCTCCAGAATGTGTCCACAACATGGACGGCAAGTGTTGAATCCGCAAACAACTGAGGAGTCAAGGTCAAGTCACAGACGCTTCTTTAAACTCTCTCCTCGTGCCTAAACGCCTCATCTCTCAGGTGTACTAGGTTGGAAAAACTCAAGGAAAGACCAAAAAGACAAAAGCATTGGGCACAAGAAAGACGAGCGCTTTCTTTGAGTTGACTTTTTTTGAACGGAGAATGGCCAGCGGTGGCAGTTACATCACATAACTAATGGAATTTTGCCACAGAATGGGGGCAAGTGACTATCAGGAGGGTTCATGTGCTGGAAGCTACTGTTATACACACTCATTTTGAGAGGCTATTCTGGACTTTTTATGCAGGACCTTGACATTTCTATGTGTACATATTACAAGGTTTTAGCTGCACGTCATTTAATCGCAGACAAGGGTCGGGCAATATAGCTAGAATTAATATTTTTTGTGAAATCATATTTCAGTGGCTGTTGGGTTGGAGTAACTGTTAAAAAAAAATTGTATTTCTGTTAATTTTAAGCAATTTTTGTTTTTACCCTTCACTCTAAAAAAAAAAATGCTGGGTTAAAAACAACCCAAGTAGGGTTGAAAATGGACAAACCCAGTGAATGGGTCGTTTTAACCCAGCATTTTGGGTTAAATGTTTGGGTAATTTTATTTAACTCAACTATTTTTTTTAAAAGAATTACTGTTTTGCTTGCTTAAAATGAACCCCAAATATGTTGGAAATTAACATTAATTAATGTTTAATAAATGAACATTCATTAATAAGTTTAATGCATAATAATTAAACCATAATTTATTAAATTGCTCAGTTCACCTTTTGATTATCATTGTTGCATCTAGTGGTTATGCGTCTGATTTTTAATTTCCAACCTATGTTGGATTCATTTTAAGCCAGCCATATAGTCATTTTTAAACAATAGTTGCGTTAAATAAAACTGTCAAGCACGTTGGGCAAACATTTAACCCAACCGCTGGGTTTGTCCATTCTCAACCCAACTTGGGTTGTTTTTTAACCCAGCATTTTTTTAGTGTACCTTTTTTTTTTAAATGATTAAAATTTGTACTTTTATTTGAGCTAGGACACATTTGTTTAAAGGTGTTTATAATGTTAGAAAATAATTCTATCTCACATGAAGAGTAAAATACTCACATCTCACACAAAAACACATAATATTCACACATAATAACTACACAAATTTAACCCAAAATTATATTTGATAATAAATTATATTATTGCGTATTGTAAAGTATATTAAGATCCTATAAAAACAATTAAGAATAATTTCTGAATGATCATGTGACCCTGACGACTAGAGTAATGATGCTGAAAATATATTCAAAAAGTTATTTTACATCGTAACAATATGACAGTTTTTACTGTGTTTTTGATCCGATAAATGCAGCTTGATGAGCAGAAGACTTAATTCAAAAAACATTCCATTTCTACCAATCCCAAACTTTTAAATGTTAATGTGTATATAATCAGAGGAACCCCTATTTCAACCAACCGTTGTTGCTGATTAAATTCAAATGTAAAATGCAGTAAAATGTGATGTGGTGAGATAAGCAGTTGTATAGATCATCAAGAAACGCATACACATAATTTCACACAAAGCTTGACACGGCTCAGCCTTTTGGGATAAAAGCTGGTGTATCTGTTGTTCAAAACCTAGAAGGCAAGTGGCTTCCGTGATTTATCAGCTGCACTGTTTACTTTTGGAGTGTTGAGTCATGGTGTTGTGTCTGTGTAACTTGGGCTCATGGTGTTCTGAGGGGTAGGAAAGACCAGAGGTCAGAGCAGGATACTTCCTGTCGGGAGACGTCCAGCACAGAGCGACAGTCCCAGACAGTGATAAAACGGTCAGTGAAAGCGGCACCTTCTCCTTTTACCTTCAGATAGAGTGCAAAAACAACTCACCAAGGTGACACCTCTCAGAACAGGTGACAGCTTGCCGCACAGTCATACTACCACACACTTACATCTTAAAAATACACACACACACACACTTCAGAACGAGACTGTGACCTCCAAAAACCTCCTCTGTGATTTGTGCAAAGTGCACACACACATTTGATAACAGACGTCTGGCTTCCAGGTTTCCTATTTCGGCTCGTCTCAAAGGTTTTACATCAACCTTGCCCAACTTGAAAGTGTCTCCTGTTTTTTCATAGAATGATGTCAGATCTTCAAGTCTCAGCATGGAATATACCAGAAGTTGGTGTTGCAAGTGGTCCTTTTAAACTTGAAGAAACCTGGAGTTTTATGTCTGATGTGTTGTTCATTTGCTCCATGTTTTATGAAAGAATTATTTAAATGACTTGTGCACTAGATTTCAAGTCCTCAGAAACCAAACGATAGCTTTGTGTGTTTTTCACTGAAAATCCCATATTACTGTGTGCACTTATTAAAACTTAAAGGATTAGTTCACTTCAGAATTAAAATTTCCTGATAATTTATTCACCCCCATTTCATCTAAGATGTTTGTTTTTCTTTCTTCAGTTGAAAAGGAATTATGATTTTTGAGGGAAATATTCCAGGATTTTTCTCCATATAGTGGACTTCAACAGGGTTCAACGGGTTGAAAGTCCAAATGTCAGTTTCAATGCAGCTTCAAAGACTCTACATGATCCAAGACGAGGAATAAGGGTCTTATCTAGTGAAACAATGTCATTTTCTACAAAAAAAACAACCTTTAGCTACATATGCTCGTCTTTCACTTCTCTGCGATGCGACAAGAATGTTGAAAAAGTCACATGGAAAGGAGGCGGAAGTACCGATGCAGAGTCTACGAAGACCGTGCAAAGTCAAACGGCCTTTACAAAGAAAGGTAAAACAAAATGAGAAATACCAGGAAAAAAACGTTTTTCACTCTACTGCGGTATTTCTGCCTACCTTTGCAACGTGATTACGTCATGTGTGGCGCATCGCAGAGCAGTGCAAGACAAGCATTTGTGGTAAAAAGTATATAAAAATTTAAAAATGACTGATCGTTTCACTAAACAAGACTCTTATTCCTCGTCTGGGGTCATATAGAGCTCTTTAAAGCTGCATTGAAACTGAAATTTGGACCTTCAACCCGTTTGTAACTGTTGAAGTCCCACTATATGGAGAGAAATCTTGGAATGTTTTCCACAAAAACCTTAATTTCTTTTCAACTGAAGAAAGAAAGACGTAAACATCTTAGATGACATGGGGCTGAGTAAATGATCAGGAAATTTTAATTCAGAAGAGAACTAATCCTTTTAACGTATCATGATTGGTTCCAGTGTGTCTTGTGACCAATGACACCATTGACTTCAATCCTATTACATCAACAGAAAAGACATTTCTGTGGCAGAGAAAGTTTTGAGGACTGACGAATTGTGTGAAATGGGTCGATTCTGTTTTCATGTTGATTTCTGTTTTGTCCACAGATGTTTTCTCTTGTTTAGTTGTTTACGGCAGCTCTACAATAGTTGTTCCTTTCATTGTCGCGTGTTTCATTTGGGATGTTGGGTATTTATTGATCTCAGCCTGTTGGGGCTAAAATGCTTGCAGTCATTTAGCAGTGACCTACTGTGCTGTTTCTGTCATTATAGGCTGAATGCACCAGCAGTTTCTCTCACACTCATTGTCAGTCCATTTTCATTGCTGCAAACTAAAGACCCTCACGCAACCCATATTGTAATCTGTGGCGTGAATTTGAACGCATGCAAAATGGAGAAAACCGAAGAAATCAAACATTGTTCCATCTTAACACAAACACACAGTATATATATGCGCTATCGTCCGTTCAAAATGTTGGGGTTAGTTAGATATTTTTAATGTCATAAATGTCTTATGCTCACCAAAAATTTATTTGACCAAAAATAAATTAAAAATAGTAGCTAATATTGTGACAGTTGTGCTGCTTAATATTTTCTTGTGGAAACTGTGACAGGCAAAACATTTTTAGGATTATGATTCTTTGATGAATAGGAAGTTCAAAAGAAAAGCATTTATTTGAAATGGAAATCTTTAACACTTTAGTTTAGGGTTCAATTCTACTAGGATATTGGCTGTTTTTTCAGTACTTATAAAGCACAAATTAATGCATGACCATATTCTACATTCCTTAATCCTACCCAATACCTAAACTTAACAACTAACTTACTAACTTTTAATTAGCAGATATTGGGAGTTTGACGCAAAAGTTGTAGTTAATCGTGAGAATTGGACCCTAAACTACAGTGACAGACATGCTTTACAGCATTATTCACTTGTGATCGCAATGATTTCACAACCGTTTCAAAACCACATGCATAATATGTGCACCACGTGTGATCACAAGTGTTTTTACACATATGAAATTCATGTGGTTTTCATATAAGGATATGGTCACTTTCAATGAACTTAATGCATTCTTGCTGAAAAGTGTTAACTTTCATACTATCATACTGACCCCAGACTTATGAATGGTAGCGTTTGCTGATATGACGACCAAGATGAATAATTGGCAAATATTTAGCTATTTGGAGATTGTTAGTATCAGGTGATAATCTTGCATGTTTGGATTATTATAGGAACTTCAGATAGCTTTAATATATAGCTAATATATAATAATAATTAATTTAGCTAATAATTTTCAGTAAATATTATGTAAAGTATATGTTCATCTAATTACAGCAAAGTACTTTTAATTATATTTAGTTGCCACATTAATCTCTAGATTGAAGTGTAGTAGTGTAAAACACACTATTAATAATCCTTTATTAATTCACTCATGCAACTTTAAGTAGAAGTAAATCAATAAAAAAACTGTTACATATTTTTCTTTAAGATTTACTTCCTTAATGGTCTATTTTGGTTTCTTGTGGTCATGACAGTGGTTTTCCTGTCACGTGCTTCTAAAATCCCCTCCACTACCTAAGCTTCATTCAAATATTGTTCTTGGTTTTGTTCTCAAAGCTAGAGCCAGTTGCATAAACACAGCCATTATATTAAGACTGTGTGCCTTAAGAACTAGTATGACCAACTAGCAGTTAGTTGGAGGTAAGCAGCCTTACTTCTCAATATCATATCAAATTAAACAAATCTATGTGATGTAACTAAAAGTTATGAACAGTCCTAAAGAAGAAAGAAAAAAAAAAACTTTGAGCTATCTTTAAGCATTTTGTGCACCCAGCCCCTGCTGTTGCACCAAATTTCCCTTTAAATTTCCTTCTGAAGCTGGCAAAGTCTCATATAGTGCTCTTTTGTGGAGTAAATCTTGACCATAAATGGCGTTGGTGTATCTTCATTCGCTGATTTCTCGTCTTGCCAGGCGGAATGTCGAGGGAACTGCGAAAACCGTCTGACACAATGCCGTCAGCCCTCCGGTGGAGGGTTTGAACATGGCTCTGTAGGAGTGCTCTTTGTGAAGCTCTCCTCTTTTTGAAGCACGCCTCTGTTCACTGCTCAGAGATGTAAATTGGGCTGATTAGGCCACTTGACGGGTGGCAGTGTAGAGCCGCACTGGAGATCAAAGACACTGGCGGTGCTGCGGACGACGACTCTTTAGACACCAATGCTCTAAATTGGTATAATTTATCATGGTAGTGAATGCTGTCATTACGGACGCCCTTCTCAGCGTCTCAAGAGCATTCTTCTCTTGGAGAGGACACTAAGGACATGCAATAAGTATACTTGCAATCTGGAAACACAGATGAAATTTAAATTGCTGTTTGAGTTGTAGCTGAGCGCAAGCTTTGTTGGTCAAGCTGGCAGTGTGAGTTCAAGTCTAGTTCGCTCTCCTTCCCTTTTCTACCTATTATTTCCTGTCCTTTTGACTATTACTATCAATTAGTGGCATTACCAAGTCTTTTATATTATGAGTGTTTTTTATATATATAATAGTAATCGTATAGCACTATAATTATATTTGCTGGAAAGACATTGAAAAACTTCATATATTAGGCATTTTATTGGAACACGATTATTATATATATATATATATATATATATATATATATAATGTGTGTATGTATATTTGTTTGTTTGTTTATTTATTTATAAAAAATATAATATAAATAAATGTAATATAAATATAAAATAAATATAAAATAAATTTTAAATAAATAAATTTAAAATAAATATAAAATATTTAAAATAAATATAAAATAAATATTTATAAAATAAATATAAAATAAATTTAAAATAAATAAATATAAAATAAATATAAAATAAATTTAAAACAAATAAATATAAAATAAATATAAAATAAATAAATATAAATAAATAAATATATATAAATATATATAATAATAATAATGGTTCTTATTGTCAATGCTGGAAATGCCTTTTTTTTAAATCTTTTGATCCACAAAATTTGAAAAGAACGGCATGTTTGAAATAAAAACATTTGTTAGAATAGATATTTTTTGAATATTCTAGATACAGTCACTTTTGATCAAGTTTAAGTGAAATTGCTGAATAAAAGTATTAATATATTTTTTTGAAATGCTTAACGCAAACTTTTGCTCTCGAGAGACCAAACAAATGAGAACATTCATTGAACTGATTAGCTATATTACAATTCTTTGTATTCTGTAGTTTGTGTAACCAGATCCCCGGTCAAACTGCAATCTAAAACTCCCTCCACGTGTGATTTGTGAGACTTTGATTGCATTGCACATTCTGAGCGCATCTCAGTACATTCCAGCCAATTTCCTCTGTACATTGTGTGCGGTACATTTCCCAAGCTCATCACGCAATGATCTGTGTCTTTCATTTCATATCACGTTTTGGTTTCGTTCTTTGTCTTGAAACAAGCCTCCTGCTGCTTACCATGAGATCATTTGATGTAGACAGAAAAAAGCTAATAATTAACATGGAACAAGTACATTGAACAAACAGGTTATGAGGCTCATTTTTGAAATGGCATTGATTTTTCCCTCTCTCGTGTTTGACTTTTTTCGATGTGGTTTCTAATTTTTTTTACCTGAATATCAAACTTTGACTTTCTTTGACTCAGAAAGAGAAAGCACCAAGCATCTAGAGCAGAACATGATTTGATGTGATGTAACCTCATGTCTTGGCACACGCAAGTTATTTTGTATTAATTAGCATATTGGAGTGATATGCCAGTAGCAAACTGGCAAGTCAAAGAAAGGTTTATTACGTTGTTTTCCCCTTTGCATGAGTGAAAAAGTTCACAGTAGAATGTGTCCGATTGTGCTGGCCTGATCTCTATAGACGAAATTACTGTTCACAAACCCAAGCTTATCTCACTGCAACTCTTCTGGGTTGTCTTTTTGCAGGATTCCTAAAGAAGATTTAGTGCTTCATTTAAATAGAGCAGTGTGCATCCAATTCTAGAAGTCTGTTTGAGGTCCTCTTTTGATTTCCATCATTATCAGTGGATCAGGACAAATCGGCTTGGATCCCTCTGCTCCAATCGGACCTGGTTGACCCGGCTGATCCGGCACTAGTGTCATTTGATTTGTTTGTATTTTGTTTCTCACTAGTTGTAAATGGCTTTTAACTCGTAACAAATACATGAACATAGGGCTGGATGATTAAACCCTATTTCCTCTATAAAATTATAACAAAAGTTCACAAATTTTTCGATATAATTATGCGCTATGCAAATAATGCCGCACATCCGTGTTGCAGACCTTCGCGCTGGTGCCAATAACTGATAAACGCTGCCATTTCTGTTGTGTATGACATACATTAAATGCGGCAAAAGTTGAACAAAACTGATATAGCTTGGATCAGAAGACGGCGCAGTGCGAGCAAGAACGAATGCATTTATTTGCTGACCATCTCGATCACGCGACCACCAGACAGCGCTGTGAGATCCAGTGAGAAGCATTCCAGTTCAATGCAGAGTTCTACCATACAATCACAAATCAAATGCCTTATGATTTAAACCAGTTTAAAGCCTGATTGTAGCAACTTTCTCAACAACACGGATGCGGAAAACAGGAGAAACATTGAGCCTAACTATCCAGAAGGCTTTTCAATCCACAAATCACCAACATTTACCATGGAATTAACATATTGTGGCAAAAATGTGGGATATTCATATCAAATGGTATTATATTATTAATGTAGACGTGTATTAAAGCCGAAAGGGAAAATAATTGGGTCATTGACGAATAAGGTAAAGTGTAAAAAAAACTTAATTAATTTTGAAGTTTTATTAAGTGTTAACAATGAAATTATGTGGCTTTTATAATCAATTAACACTGCTTTTGTCTTTTTTTTTTTTTTTTTTTTTTTTAACAAGATGGTCAAAATTTGTCACAATGTAATTCGGTTTAATCAAAATTTTGGTTTTACCAAATGACGAAATTTTCAAACAATGCTAACAGGCGGATATATAGAAAGCTAGTTATCTAGCAAAAGGACAATCAAACATTTTATGTTGAGTTTTTAAAATATTACAACAATTTCTATTTTTTTAAAGTGCTTGTGCCGATTGACCTGATGTTTCAGGCCATGCGTATGAGCAAGTGAAAACATGAATTTTTTTAATCACACAAGATTTGATGGCTGTTATTTTACGGATGTAGTATAAATGAAGTCATCTTAAGGGGGACTCAAATTGTTAAAGAGGGACATAAGTGCGTGTTCACTGCTTATTTGTGTTCATTTAGCTTACGTAATCACACGGCGGTTCCTCAGAACACAGGCTGTTAGCTTGTGTCCGAGTCTCCATGGAGACATGTCTCTGTCTGTAGCAGATTGTAGTGTTTTTCCTCAATATTAGTTCAGTGAAGGCCAGACATCAGTGTACCTCCTCAAATTCAGCCATAAATTACAATACAATGTAAACATGCAATTCATTATGTTCCGTCCTTGTGTTCGTGTTCATGCATCAGAATAGAAGTGTTAATTCTATGGCTGAACATTTAAGATCTATCCGGTGGTGATGTAGCACGAGAATTTGCTATTAAGCTAGAGCAATATGACAGTTTTGTGTGATTGTAAAGGTTTTTCAAGGACAGATGCTCATAATTAGATGATTGAATGGCTGATGCCGATAATGGCTATTTATATATTTTGAGTAAAAGATGGCAGATGAGACATTCTTATTGCAAGCAATATTTACTTAAATGTCTGTCTATCGATCTATCCTTCATTCTATCATACATCTATCCTTTGTTCTATCCATTTATCTATCCTTCTATCATCTATCGTTCTATCATCTATATATCCCTCTATCCATCTATATATCCCTCTATCCATCTATATATCCATCTATATATCCTTCTATCCATCTATATATCCTTCTATCATCTATATATCCTTCTATCCATCTATATATCCTTCTATCATCTATATATCCTTTTTGCCCATCTATATATCATTCTATCATCTATATATCCTTTTTGTCCATCTATATATCATTCTATCATCTATATATCCTTCTATCCATCTATCGTTCTATCATCTATATATCCTTCTATCCATCTATCGTTCTATCATCTATATATCCCTCTATCATCTATATATCCTTCCATCCCTCTATCCATCTATATATCCTTCTATCCATCTAATCCATCTATATATCCTTCTATCCATCTATATATCCTTCTATCATCTATATATCCTTCTATCATCTATATATCCTTCTATCATCTATATATCCTTCTATCATCTATATATCCTTTTATCATCTATATATCATTCTATCATCTATATATCCTTTTAGCCATCTATATATCCTTCTATCCATCTATTGTTCTATCATCTATATATCCTTCTATCATCTATATATCCTTCTATCCATCTATCGTTCTATCATCTATATATCCTTCTATCATCTATATATCCTTCTATCCATCTATCGTTCTATCATCTATATATCCTTCTATCATCTATATATCCTTCTATCCATCTATCGTTCTATCATCTATATATCCCTCTATCCATCTATATATCCTTCTATCCATCTAATCCATCTATATATCCTTCTATCATATATATCCTTCCATCCCTCTATCCATCTATATATCCTTCTATCCATCTAATCCATCTATATATCCTTCTATCCATCTATATATCCTTCTATCATCTATATATCCTTCTATCATCTATATATCCTTCTATCATCTATATATCCTTTTATCATCTATATATCATTCTATCATCTATATATCCTTTTAGCCATCTATATATCCTTCTATCCATCTATCGTTCTATCATCTATATATCCTTTTATCCATCTATATATCCTATCATATATCCTTCTATCCTATCCATCTATATAGTATCTATCCTTCGTTTGTTCAATCCATCTATCCTTCATTCTGTCTATCTATCTGTCTATCATTTAGGGTTGTCAATAGTCGTTACTGAAATTTTAAAAATGTGACTACTAGCATTTGCCCCTAGCATTTTGAGCATTATTTAATGTTTTTGAAGTGTTGATCATTTATAGCCAATGGCAGACGTTTCTGTTGAGCATGTGAACACAATGACTTATCAGAGGTGTTTAAGAATCCGCTCAACAGCGCTTAAAATGCAAGGGGGAAATGCTCGTATCATCACATTTTTAAAATTTCAGTACCAAAGCACTACTATCGTTCTATTTATCCATCTATCGTTCTATCTTGGATTCAGTGAAAGTATTCATAATATGTTTGTGCCAAAGCATTTTTCTGTGCTCTTTCTCAGATTCTTGGTCTTTCATGTTATAGCATGTCTCTCTACACATTCTTCTCCCCAACACACCATTATTTCACACCTTGATTTTCCACCTTGGTTTTAACAATATCATGCACTAAAATCCCCTTTGCTGTAGACCTGCTACTTTTTTTTGCAAGAGGAGATGATGTAAGGTGGTTTAATGGAAGAATAAGCAAATGAAAAGCAGCTGAATCCGGTGTTTATGGGGGCAGCTGTTCAGCACATGTGGCCAGTAGCTGCTTCATAAAGACAGAAATGCTCTTTAATCTGAAAATGAGAGCGAGAGAGAGACTGGCAGACGGCTGTGGGTGAGTGTAGACTAGTTCCCTGCCTCAGGAAAAATACTGCGTTTCCTCCCTCCACTTCCACCAGCCCATTCCATTCTACGTGGCATTCCATGCTGCCTGACTTCTGCCTGGCTAGAGCCGCCTTCCCAATTTTCCACTAGGGATGGGAATGTTAAGGAATATTAATTATTTAATGGCCCTAAATCCTTAAATAATCTGGGATATAACTGTATACAGTCGTTGACCCAAAAATGAAAATGGTTATTTATTTGCTCGCACACTTGCTCCAAAATGGCATGACTTTAATTTTTTGGGTCTAAACTGTATTGAATCCCATTTGAATGTCATTGAATGTGTGAACTATCCCTTTAAAAGTGGTCATGTTTTTAGACCGATATATAGAACAGTTGTGTCTTGTCTCCATAAATATGAGCAAAACAGACCATAGGAAATCATCTCTGGTGTTTTATGGTGGTTTGGTGTTGTGGTATTCTGAATGATACCAATCCACAATCTGACTCGTGCTGCAGCCTGGAATCATAATCGCATCACGCTGGTTAGTTTGGCTAGAACTGGCCCCCTGACTGAGCCTGGTTTCTCCCAAGGATTTTTTCCTCCATTTCTGTCACAGATGGAGTTTGGGTTCCCTGCCATTGTCGCCTCTGGCTTGCTTATTTCGGGACACTTAATATTCAGAAATATTACTGATTTGACTGGACTGACACTGTCGGATTAGGTTGATGAACACATCTGAATCCATTTCTCCATATCTCTCCAGATCCTTCAGATTCAGAGGACCATGCTTGTGGACACTCTTCTTCAAATTGCAGGGTTTCTATAGGGTTTGGGTCAAGGATCTGTTAAGACGTGTGTTTTAGGTCATTGTCCTGCCGGAAGATCGAACCATGGCCAATTTTAAGCCTCCAAACAGGTTCAGTCAGGTGTTGATTTAATATCTGCTACTTGATGGAGTTTATGATGCC
This sequence comes from Zacco platypus, assembly GCA_038088235.1. Taxonomy (NCBI): domain Eukaryota; kingdom Metazoa; phylum Chordata; class Actinopteri; order Cypriniformes; family Xenocyprididae; genus Zacco; species Zacco platypus. Next base: position 30,468,235 of record CM076074.1, on the reverse strand, counting down.
ATGTTGTCAGGGGACTTTGGAAGAACATTAGCCCTGTAGCCTCAAAGATCCACCTCCATATTTCACGGTGGGGATGAGGCACTTTTCTACATGGGTATGTTTCTATCGACGTCAAACCCACCTCTGGTGTTTGTCTCCAGAAACCTCTGTTTTGGCCTCATCTGACTAAAACGCAGTCCCACTGAACGCTCCAGTAATGGCTTTTTTTGTGGCAACCTTCCCAAGCACCCTTTCCAGTCATTTTATTTTATCATATTCACGTCATTCTTCTACTAATAATGTCTTTTGCAGTGCAGGAAGCACTGTTTTCAGTTCTCTATTTTCCACAAATATCTCATTATGAAATCGGATCAGACCTCGTCTCGAGCTACGGGCTTCAATGGGCTGATGAGAACTTAAAAGCAGAATATTAGTTTTACACTCTTGTTTTTGACACGTATACCATCCGCTGTCAGTTTGTGCGATGATTTAAAGACACTCTTTCTTCCAACCCTGAGCTTTTGTGCATCTGTTTTTTGGTACCCCACAGACCCAGAACAGCCGGAAGCAGCGCTCTCTCAGATACTGGCATCATCTTTGTGCTCTGAGATTATCCATCTGGCCCTTAATTAATGGGACTTGTCTTGATATGATTAAGGGAATAGCTGAATTTGTTTAGTCGGTGCCTGTCGCGGTGATCCGTTTAGTTTAATTCAGTATGGCGATCGTGCTGGAGGCATGATTATTGATGATATATAGGATTGAAAATGGTGTATTTTCATTGATTGGCAGCTGGTGTTGTGTGTGTATGCGCATGCATTTGTACATGCTTGCCAGCACTTGATGTACGTGCGAGTGCAACCCTGAGATGGAAACACGACTTCTTTTTCTGAGCAACTGCAGAGCAGCAACAAATACTTGCGGTGGAAATATTTCATGTGGTGAATTGAGAGAGAGAAAGTAACAAAGACACCGTAGAAGGAAAAGGAGAATAGAAAGGCAATGCAGTGTAGTTTAATATGAAATCGTTTCTCTTAGAGCTACAGTTTGAATTGCAATACCTTTGGTTTAAATTGAGCATACTTCAGAAACAAAGGCGGAGATTTGTCGTTTGAACAGGGAGTGATCGACCCGTTCCGTTTTCGTAATGAAATGTGTAGATCACACACGCGTGTGCTGATACTCTGCAGAGGAACATTTGCACCAGCTTCCTGTTGGCAAAAACAGGAAGATCGATGTGGTTTCAGAAAGAACATGCAGATTATATTAAAACATGCTGTTATTAAACTCAAGCGTTTCCATTGTGGTCCAACTGTAGCATGTTTTCAAAGGAGGCGAACATGTTAGCATTCTCATTTCTAATGTTTCTGTCTGCCTTTTACTTCTCTTTTAAGTCGCTTTAGATTAATGTCGGAATATATTTGGTACACTATAAACCCTAATAAGTTGGCAAAACTCAAAATTTGAGGCCATTAGTTTCTTCAATTAAGTTTTAACTTTATTTTGTACACATACATTTGAATTGTTCTTAGCTTGAAGTATGTTTAAAATATATACTTAATTTACTTTAAATATTTTTCAGTACTCTAATTTGTATATTTAACTTAAAATTTTTATGTAAGCTCAATGTGAACATTTTTATTAGTGTAAACTTGGCCAACAAGTTAGTTCAGAAAATGCCATCTTGTTATTTTGCTAACATGTTAACAATAGCGTGGTATGGCACTTGCCGAGCGAGTGCAAGATTTTAACATACTTTCTCTCGAGATTTTAACATACTTTTCTCTCGAACCAAGCCACATGCACCGCTTGTCACCATGATGGTAACTCTCCAAAAACCCACATTAACAGAAACTCTTCTACATTAGCATAACAAAAGATTAATCGCTACTAAATCTCCCACTTAACGTTAATCTTGCACAAAAGAAAAAACTTAATAACACTTAATTTTAGCATTTACGCTCCCCTTCGAATGACATGGGGCAAAGCATGTTGGAAAATAGAAATACCAGCCCGGTTTCAGTTAAACTTAAGTTAATTAAACACAAAACAATGAAACCGTTCAGTTTACTTGAAATATATCAGTTCTGTGAACTTGAAAGAAAAAAAGTGTTAAATACTCAAATGAATTTGACTGAACTAGTTTGTTTCATTTTAAGTTTATCCTACTCAAATTGAGTGTTATGGTTTACAGATATCTACACTATTCTAGTATGTGGCAAAATGGCGCTAGTCGACTGTTTACTTCTATGTTTTAAAGTCTTGTATTATTATTCTCATTTGACAATTTCACCTAAGAGAGGTATAAAATCATGACTTTCAGCTGCAGAAAGTTTTTAATATTAGTTTGTAGTGTTTTGGAGATCACTAATACCTCAAATATTTAATCAAACATAATCCGTATTAATCGCAAGTACCAGCTGTTTTTCCTCTTGTGGTTGAGATGATTCTATAAATTAAGCTGCAAAATTATAATCTCATTCCAATGGTTTGTTTACATGGATTCATCCCTAATAATCTGTTCTGCAGATTTACATTGGCTCAATCAAATATGAAGAGGAATTTTGCGAACATTTATTTTTGCTTTAATTTTTGTTTGTGTTGTATTCCATTATTTCAATAGGAATATTTGTGTTTTAACATCTGTTACTGTTGTTCTCAACACGGTACAGCATTCGCAGCTCATTTTATATTCGTAATGTGATGCATTTCCAAGTGGATAAAACATGAAAAACGAGTACAAATGTCGTGTAAAAATGTGATTTGATTTTCTCTCTGGAATTGGTTTGGCAATATGTCAGCAGAAAAGGAACGTTGTTTCAGAATTGAAGCAAGTTATTACATTTTGATGAAAGATTATGAAGACAAACATTTCATTTTGTGCACACTAAGACCGAGCATGTGTATCGAGAAGTCTACAATGAACAAGTGTGCTGTAGGTTAAGGACATATTACTTAGATGTGTGTTTTTTTTTCAAGCACATTCACATTTCAGGTTTAATATAAGAATGATGTGTCACAGATTTGATGGCTAGTGTGGATTAAGAGGGTAAGCCGTGCTCAGGAACAGAGAGATCAGAGATGGTGGGTTTTATCCTGATCTCCCCTGGGGAGATGTGATAGTGTGCTGCTGTTTTTAGCCGCTGTCTGCAAGAGCAGACAAGAAAAGGACATTTCGGAAGCGCCACACCAATAGTGATTCGGAGCGTAGTGTGCAACCACATCTTGCATAGGAGCTTTGAAATGGCTGTTTGCGGAGCTAAAACCTCAGTCTTGTGACTGAAATCATTTGCTGTTTGCTTTTCTTACCTAGTTGCTCTAGTGAATTCTTTGAGAAGATTAGCCTGTTTTTCATATATACAGTAATACAAATAAAAGGTTTTAAATGTCTGTGTGTGTGTATAACAGGATTTAAATTAACAATCGAGGCTAAAATGTTAGCATGTGTTCTTTTCACTTCACTAGATAAATGTAAATATGTATATTTATGCCAATAAAAGACCACAGAAACAGAACATTTTGCCATACTTTTAATGGATTTCACAGGTAGTGTTTTAGAGATTTAGATTTTAGATATTTCCAAATAAAACAAATCACGGATTATAAGTCTAAAACGGCAAATGCCATGATGTAAATATGCGTCTTTTTCTTCTTTTGCCATTTTAGACTTTTAATCCGTGACCGGTGATTTGTTTTGCTCTCTCCTCTGCGCCTCCACGTTCATCATTGCGTAATTGCGTCAGGTCAAAGGTTGCTCTTCTGCCCAAATGGACAGTATGGATTCATTTTTTTTTATTTTTATGGATGGGTGCATTTTTTTGTCTTCAGAATTTGGGCCCCCATTCACAACCATTATTTATATATATATATATATATATATATTTAAAATATATCTCCAATTGTGTTCGTCTGAAAGATGATGGTCATATACACCTTGGATGGCTTGAGGGTGAGTAAATTATGGGATAATTTTCATTTTTGGGTGAACTATCTCTTTAACTTATCACTAGTTGTTATAAAGGAAGCCATAGTAGAGAATTTATGCAACCGATGCTTGCATCCTATTTTACATTTCTAATGTAAATCACATTATGAATGTAAAATAGGATGCAAATTTCAGTTTCAATGAAAATTATGGCAATGTTTTTTTTTTTATTATTGGCATAAATACCCATAAATATCCAATTATGCAAAGATTGTCTGTGTGTATAACAGACTGTAGCATATTTCTGGTTCATAAAGGTGGAAATTAATGTAAATTAGGATGCAAATTAAATTTTACTTTCATACTGTGATGTATTTTAGATAAACTTTTATTTTTTATTTTTTTAAATTTGTCCTAATTTGCTATTATTTCCTACATTATATTAACAATAAACAGCATTAAATTGTTACTAAGATTTTTCAGTGGTCTGCATTACCCAACAACAACAGTCTAAACCGGTATAGCTATCTGACTTGGTCAACATTAACCACTAATTTGTGCAGTCTAGCCAATGTTAGCCAGAAAGGAAAATGTGTTTTTTTTTTTTTTTTGTCCGTACATTTTTGAAGAATTACAAACACGAACTAGAATAAAGAGTAAAGTGTGCCGATGACTCGTTTGCACTACATGTATTTAAAACTGTAATTGCAAATGTTCCCATTCCATCTATTAGTACAGCATCGCATTACTGCAGTATCGCAGCCGATCCTCTGTAAACAAACGTTTCCATTAGGATTAAGCTTTGCCGTTGGTTATCCTGTTTATTAACTCCAATCTGTCTCTTGCTTAGCCATACAATTACAATTTGACGTTTTTTTCTTGATCGGCTCAATCTGTTTGTCTAAACAAACACAAGCTTGAGCCATTGAGCCCGACAGCTGCATAAATGAAGGAAATCCACTGTGATTCACCCACGACACCTTCCGACGCCTGCCTTAATGCCTCAGTCCGGCGCGTCTCGGCTCGATTCAAACTCAAACGTGGTCTAACGAACGGTTTCGTTGGCAGTCTGTGCGGTGCAGTCTGGATCCGCTGTGGAAGTGGGAGTTGACGTGCTCGCGCACCACTGCAGTGCAGCATGCAGAACTGCTGAACCGCTCTGGGTTTCTGACCCACTTTTTCCCTGTCTTTCATTTGTTCCACTTCAGGATTCATTTCACACACTGTGCCCGGTGGCACGACTCAAGAGTGTGTTTGAACGACAAGAATAGTCTGACGGGCCTTTCACGTAGATAGAAAAGAGGATCTGTAGAAATGAAGGGTTTTGTGTTGGAAAATTGATGCGGGATGTAATCGCTGACGGTCATGTTTCATCTGAGGCTTGAGCACGGATGGGTTTAGCCACTAAGCAGAGCAGTAGCAGGTTCTACAAGACAATACCAGCAGGCATCATGAATGACAAACAAAATGCATTTGTGTTATCCGAGCGTGTACTGTATAGTGCAGATGGAGTTATGAAAGTATTATGAATTGACTGAAATATTTGATTAGTCCTGGGCAGAATCTGATTTGGTTGGGATTAGTGCTCGACTGGGATGGGATTTTCAGTGGCTGGTGGCCTATATAATAGCATATACATAAATGAATGCCAACATATTTTACATTTAAATTTCTTTCTTTCTTTATTTATTTATCATGCACACTGATATTATCAGGACATGTTTTTCTAATTCAGATCGTTATTTTTTTTTTCTTGGGTTGCAAAAGAATTATTCAGTTCACCATTTTTACTGTATATTATTATGTTTTGGGGTTATGTAGTGTTTTTTGATGGAAAACCATGACCACAGGATTTTGGCTTTGGATCAGGGTATCAATAAAGCTTATTTAGAGTGTGTTTTTCCAAGTGTTCTCTCGGTATACAACAGGGTTTGGTGAAAAACCAACTGAAATTTACTGTATTATTCAACGAAAATCCTGACCTTGGTCTTCTGCGCGCGACTGAGACTCTTATTAGCTTCACAGTTCACTGTTTTGGCACTTTTTGGTCTTGTATTTTAACTTGTGTGCAGTGTTCATGTACTTGAACTCTGGGTGTCAGATAACTTTACGGTTTATAGACGTGAACGAATTTATTCACCTCAGAGAAGGAAGTACATGGATTAGTTTTCATGTTGCGTTTTTATTCATCTTGATTTCTCACAACTGGTGTGTTTTTTCTGGATGAGTCTGTGTGAACTAGAGTTGCAAAACCAACGGCCAAGGTCAGGATTTTCGTTAAAGCATATTGAATTTCTGTTTGTTTTTCACCAAACCCTGTTGTATACCCACAGAACACTTGGGCTGCGTTCCACTCCAGTTTTAGACGCGCTCTTGTGAACTTCCCTAAGCACTTCCCCTCCGCCATTTTGACGTGGTTTCCACTTCGTGAAGTGGACGAGGGAAGTTAATATGTTTTGACCGAGGGAGCAATTCTGCTTCATATGTACACTTCAGGAAGCTCCATATCCCACAATGCAACACGATTGTGACGTCACTACATATCGTGTTTAATATATCCCAAAACATTATGATAAATTAATATTTTTTTTTACATTTAAAACGTACATATGTACACATAGAATGCTACATTAAAGAATTTCATAACGGAAAAATAGCAGATTCCGAGTGATCAAGGGCTCGGGACGTTCCCGTTCAGCCCATTGCGAAGGTTCCACAGTAGTGGGAGCTCATGCAACGTAAACAATGACGTACATCCAAGTTAGTGAGGGAAGGGCATAAAAAACGAACTTGAACTTGGAATATATGACACGTGTTGCATGGGACCATTCTGTGATACTTTTTCCATGCAACTTTCCTTTTTTTTTTTTTAAATCTCCTTTTGTGGTCCGAAAAAGAAGGAATGCATACTGCATTAGAACAACACCAGGGTGAGTAAATCCCTTTAAGTATGTACTAGATTAAATAAAACAATACTGACAAAATTGAAGGTCAGTATTTAATTTATAACCTGGTGTTCAAGCTTTTAACGGACAAATAAAACAAATAGAAGATGCTTGTGATTTCAGGTGTTTTGCTAACACGCTTCACGTTTCAGTTTTGACCGCACTGGTCATGTTGGGTTGGGGTCAGGTCACGGGATCTGGTTTGCCATGCCAGTGCAGACCTTTACTGCCAGCTCCAGTTTGCCATTTCTGCTCACTTCCTCCACAGCCACGACATGAGACAGTTGGGAGCTGTCTGTCTGAATCAGACACACAAAGAGGAAGCTGCCATTGTATTAGGATGAATAATAGAACTGGAGATGCGAAGGTTCTTAGTCATCAGTGTTTTAGAAGATGTATGTGTTTTTATAATGGGAAACAGAGTGGCGCTTCTGACCTTTATATTGCTGGTGGTATTATGAATGCCTCGCAGCGCTGGAGAAACACACGCATACATCTACGCTCGGCTTCTGTGGCACTACCTTGTTGTTTATTGCTCAGCTTAAATCTCATGGTAATAACATGTTCTTCATCCTCGTTCCGGTGAAGTTTCAGAAATCTCTGAAATGCATTATTACATTCAAAGTTGATTTCAGATTTGCTTCTCTATCATAAATGCTTGTTGAACAGTTCTGCTGGGTTTGAAGGCTAATCCTTGGTCTGTGAGCAGTGGAAATGTTGAATAGAATTACTTTTGGTTAAAATTCTATATTTTGTAGGGCTCACATTTGTGACCATAAAGTGAATATAAATTTACAAGTTATGATTTAAAAATGTATGTATGCCTTTTAGCGCGTGTTCTCTGACTTTTCACTGAGTTTGAGCAGCAAAATTCGCCCAGGGAAGAGAGGATAAGCTTTCTTTGTCAGAAAAATATGTCAAAACGAAAACCATCAGAATTTTTCCAGAAAAGAAGTGATTATTTCATGGATAAACTACAACAGGTAAACCACTGTGTGGACGCTAATATCCCATCCCATTTTCTAATCGATACAGATATAAATTCTTATGCTCACGATCTTTTAGTCTATGTGGTTTTCTGTCGCGTTAACTTCACATTATTTGTAGCACACCTGCCATTCAATAATTGCAATAAGCTTTGTGCTTTACTGCTTTTGAATTCTGTTGGAGTTATCACAAAATACAAACCGATCTCTTTCTCTTTACTACTAGTTACAGCACAAAAAACATGAATGAACATCAGAAGGTATGGTGAAAGAAAGTACAGCTTACTGAAACGTATCATGCCTTATATGATTGCTCAAAGATGTCAATAATGTAATAAAACGGTAATATTGTAAAGTATTATTTAAAATAACTGTTTTCTGTTTGAATATATTTTAAAATGTATTTTAAAAAGCTGAATTTTCAGCATCATTACTCCAGTCTTCAGTGTCACATGATCCTACAGAAATCATTCTAATATTCTGATTTGCTGCTCAAAAAACATTTGATTATTATCAAGGATGAAATCAGTTGTGCTGCTTTATATTTTTATGGACTGTGATACTTTTGTTACATTATAAGTGTCTCAACCTAATAAATGTAATAAATAATTGTTGTAAAGTTACAGTTAAATTAAACTTGACACACCAAACTTGAAGTTTAGTATTTTAATATATATTCTTATATATTCTCACCTATATAGCTTTTGAAATATTATCATTTGATTTTGACATTTTATCAAACAGGGCTCAATGTTTTAGAGCAACACTAATACCATCAATTTATATGCTTTAACCACTTTAATACATATAAATCATATTAATTTAATGTTTTATCCGATTTTACCAAGATATATATGATGTAAATGTGAGTATTAAAATGAATTGCACAGCAGGAATGACCCTCCTGTAGTCAGTACAATCACAAGGAGCGCGATTCAGCGATCATAGGACCCAGTATTTAATTATAGGGATATAATTCATAGACGTCTTCCCTTTTGAGTGTTATTAGAATATAGCTTTTTTTCATGGAGCGATTGTGTGTTTGCACTTGTTTGTCGCTGCATGCAAAGCCATAATTTAAGAATCGGGAAACGACAAATCTGCATTAGGAAAATGTAATGGATGGCAAAGATGATGTAGAAGGAGACAGGAACCTCAGGAGACAGGTGAAGATGTCTGCTGAGACTCTCTGACTGACTTTTCGTTACAGTACAAAAAGTGATCAAAGGACAGAAAAACAAGTGCAGGAAGAGAGAGCGCTGGGACCCGGGAGAGCGAGAGGAGGTGCCGAGAGCCCCGACGGGCTTAATGCTTAAAGAATTAGGAGAGAAGGAAAATAAAGTCTCAATGAGAGTTAGAAAACAAGAGCAGCGGTTGTAATTAAGCTTTCCCTGAGGCTTGATTTAAGTTATCTGGTTATGATTCCCTGCAGACATCATTACAGCCCTGCTCCACAGGGACACCTGAACTTCCTCTGTCGGCAACAGCAGTCTCACCTGGAAGAAGCCAAAAAAATAGAAATGAATACTTTTATTCAGCAAGGATGCATTAAGTTGGTCAAAAATGACATTTAAACTTTTGAAATTTGTTTATATGTTTGTTGAAGTAAAGCAGTTAACACATCTTTTAAATTATTCGTTTTATCGTTATTGACCACGTTTGTTGTTCATCTGCCTCTGAAAACCAGGTCTCTATTGATGTATTTTAAGCAAAGTTCAAACCTATGACGTAGCAAAGGGATTAATCTTGTTGAAATGACATGGGCCAGCAGAGATCAAACGAGGCCATTAGTCCTGACCTGAGCAATAGCCATTCTGGTTCCTACAACTATCTCTGCTTGAAAGCTGATGTTACTTATGGAGCCAACATGAAAGGCAATTACTCTAGTTGATGCATCCTATAGGAGTTTGTGTTTCTTCCGGACTGGTTAGAAAAGGCAGTTCAGTTTTTATGGATTGCACCATAAAAGAGGACATGTTTACTCTGAGAGGTGAAGTGAACAGAGAGAGATCCTTGGTTGTTTTTTTTTTTGTTGTTATTTGGTTGATGCTTATGGACGTGACTCTTCTCTCTTACTTCCTAATATGACCTCTGAAGGGGCATTGGGTCTATCGCAGTATCCTCGGCCGAAGGCAGGGGAAATGGATCAGTGTTTAAAAAAAAAAAAAAGAAAAAAATTATATCATGCATCAGAAGGTATTTGCCATTTTGCATCCATATTTGTGTATAATAAAGGGGTCATATGATGGGTCAGATTCTTATTTTGTTTATTGGGTGTACTAGAATAGGTTAACACGCTTTAATGTTAAAAAAACAATATTGCGGCACCTTTATTCCCAGTCTGTCTGAAATGTTCTGACTGAGTTCCGGTTTCTACAAAGCCCCTCCTCCTTAAAAACCTAGAGTGCTCTGATTGGCCAAACAATTGTTGGAATTGAAACGTCCCTTTACCATAATCACGAGTTTCAGCTTCCACATCACAACGACAACACTACAATTCACTGAAGCCTTCTCTTCTTTCTTTGTTATGCCTTTGGCTGGGCATTATTCAAATTGTGATACATTTGAATAATATCTAGTAATATCTAGACTTCGATCGAGGAGTTTTAAGCAGGTCTGTTGGATAGAATAAATTCCTTTTGTGGGAGAGTTAGAGCTTTGTAACTTTGCAGATCTTATATATGCACAGATACATAGCAAAAGGAAAACCTTGAAAGCATCGTATGGCCTCTTTAAAGTTTATTATTTAAGGTTAAAGATTTTGTTCAGATTGATAATCATAAATATTAAGCTTTTACTATAAGTGCCTTTTTTAAGAACTTTTACTCGTCTAATCCCTTTGACTTGCATTAAATGTAATTTAGCATATTGCATAAGCAAGCAGTAATACAAGATTGCAAAGTTGGCCAGAAACAAGCTAGAACAAATATGTAGGTGTGGCAGAGCAGTAGTAAAAGAGTGTTTTTCCTTTTTAATAAGATCAAGTGCTGTTTGGCTCTCTGCCGATCTCAGTGTGGTCTAAATATAGTCCTTGGCTGCAATGAAAAGAAATGCCTCCTATTCCTGATTGTTTTTTCATCACAGGTGAATTGTGATGCACATGCAGACTGATCTCATGTGACATGTTTTTTTAAAGGGTTAGTTCAATTTCTGTCATTTATTCCTCACCCTCATGTCGTTCCAAACCCGTAAGACCTTCGTTCATCTTCAGAACACAAATTAAAATATTTTTTTAATAGTGTTTTTTTTTTAATCTCCCATAAAAAGCAACGAAATGACAATCATTCAAGGTCCAGAGAAGTGGTAAAGACATTTTTAAAATAGTCCGCGTGACTACAGTGCTTCAACCTTAATGTTATGAAACACAAAATAACGTCTTTATTCAACAATTTCTTCTCTACCTTCTTACCCTAGTTTCATTTTTGGGCGAGCGAACACTTTAAGTAAGCTTCATTGGTGATGGTGGTGGTGATCTACCGCTAAAGACCGTAATCATGATAGTTCAAACTTTTCCATTACTCTACGGCCTGTTGTTCAATGTTTAAATTTTAGCCAGTACAGTAATTAGAATTGAATTTAGAATTAGAACTGGCTGGAATTGCCAGTTATAATGTAGCTAAATTAGATAAACATGACACATCCGAATTATATTAGTGGGACAAACATGTGTAACATTTTCAAGTAGTTCATAAAGCACTTCATTTAGATTTACTTAATTGCATTTTCAGCTACAAATCGCATTTTTAAATGTTCAAGGTATCAAACTTCTATATATATTTCAGCCTCATTGTGTCTAATTAGGCTCAGCAACTGTGAATAGAAAGTAATTAAACACTACCCTTCTATGCAAGATATTTTTCCATGTCCAAAATGTCTTTTAATATTGAATATTCTGTGCACACCAAGATGTAATCATTCATGTCATTGTGAGAAATGGACTGAAGGTCTTGTATCTGTTCAGTTCAGCACAGCCCTATTAATGACCGTCCATATCAATCAATTCTGTAATTTTGCAACTAAAAAGTTTGGGTCATACAGTTCTTTTTTTCCCCATCATCCTTTCTCTTTGTCCTCTACCCATCCATGCTTCTGTTTTCCTTTATTTCTTTATTATTCATTATGGAAAAAAATCATGAAAAAATCTTCACCGTTCCTTCTGTGCCACTCAATGCACATCCCAGACCATTACATTTTGATTTACTGGACACGGGTCAAACTTGCAATAATAAGCTTTAAGAGAATTATGATGTTGGACCGCTCATTCCATCTCAACGACAGTGGAAAAATGACTCTTCATTTTTTGTTTTCACATTTTCCAGTGCACAGAATGGATAATTATGATAAAATGTGTTATTTATTATATATTATTCATATACAATATCTTATAATCGATCCTTCAGGGTGTTGGGAATGTGTGAAGCTTTCTGGGGTCCCAGATTCCCTGCAGCCCCACCAAATACAGCTGTTATTGCTATCATGCTATCAAGTGTTTGCATGATTAGCAGCTTTGCTCTGTTTTTCTGAATCAGTGGTCTGGCCTGGAAGGGCAATGCTTGTATAAATGCTCGCAAATAGACATTTCTGCATCCTTTCAGATAAATTGGATGAGCAGAAGTGGTTTTAGCCCTGTTGAATCAGGTGAAGGTAGCGTGGCATGCTAAACAGCTGCCCAAGAAGTGCGAACAGGGTTGTGTACAGGCTGATATTGATATTCGTATGGGAGTTTGTCCTTTTTAATAATTGGATTACAGATATGTAATTTATTACAGTAAACACTGTGGTTCATTCATAAACCTTGCCCAGAATTATGCATTTGGCAGACTATTTTGTCTAGAAATTTATATTGTTCTTAAAGTAAAAAGTGTTTTTTGTTGTGCATTGAAGGATTTATTTGCTAAGTGTGATTCCATTGTAGTTTATGCACGTCTTATCAGATAAAAAATGATCCGGCTCAGTTGAGTGCATACATTTTGTTTTTGTTTTTTTATGACCATTTTTAGAATTTATGCGAACCAAACATTTTCCAGATTATGCAATGTTATCATACACTGGGGCAGGGCTGCACGATTTATCACGTTTAAATCGCACGTGATTTGGAAAAGGCTGCGATTATTTAACGCGCAGCTTGTCGGAGCTGTACGGCTCTGTGATCAGTAGTAAATGCTTCTCCATCTGAAAGCCAGAGGGCGCTCTTGCGCAGAAACTCAAAATATGCCCTGCAGCAGAAGAAGATAACACACGTCATATCGCTGTAGATGAATAAACAGAAGATTTAAACGATTTGAATGATTAAACATGACTAATAAACACACGACTGCCTTATTCTGTGTAAGAAATCTCATCTCACAGAAGGACGCTCAACTGTCGTTATGAAGTGAGTTTGGAGTAAAAACATGTTATTAAATGTTGTCTTTTGTTGGACAAGATGTTAATAAATGCTTCTCATGTCTGGAAAGATGTTTGACGCGTGTTGCTTTTTCAAATGTACATTATAAGCGACTCAAATTCGCAGTGCTTTCAGATGGATTAGCATTTGGAGCCGTACTTCACTGACAAGCTGCGCATTAAAAATAATCACAGCCTTTGCGATTTCATAATCGCGTTCGAGTTTAATGTTATTTTTCGTATCATGCGATTAAATCGACTGGGTCATACAGAATCGTTGTGTTGGCAATATTTTAGTCCTGTTTTTTGCATGCCTCAGTATTATATGATGGATTATTTTGTCATACACTGTGCACGTTTTTTGAACAGACTCTTGTGAGTCTGTCATTTCTCTCTGTGAATGAGGACACCATGTTCCCCTCTGCTTACTAATTGCCATGAGGCCAGTGAAGCTCTCATTCAGATGCATTGATGTTTGCCCAAATGATAGCAAACAGAGGCGGCCTATCCTCTCTGCCAGCCAAACGCACATAGAGGCCTTTGTTAGACAAGAGGACCTGATAATCGCACACTCCTTTGCTGCTCTTTATTTCTCTTATTCTTTTATTTTTATTACACATTCCATTAAAAATAATAAAGGATCCAAAAGGCGAGTTTGCAGCGATGCCATAGAAGAACCATTTTCGGTTGCTCAAAGAACCTTTCATTGATCGCTACTTAAAGGAACCATTTTAATAATCTAAAGAACCTTTCGTCACTATAAAGAACCTTTTGTGGAGTCGAAAGATTCCATGGATGTTAAAGGTTCTTTATGGAACCATTGATGCCAATAAAGAACCTTTATTTTCATTTTCATGCTTTTGTGTAGGATATCATTAATGTCCCTGATGTATGGCGAGTTATGAGTAATCCCTGACCCCAAATTTGAGCAATATTAATGCTTGCAAACACTACTGATTATAAAGCAGCTGTTTTTAATGACCTGTTTACGATTTTTCTAAAGTACATGTTTAATTAGATTATACTCTGTTATATTAAGTAATTGTTTATCGTATCTTTTGCCACCTGATGTTATTCTCACCATTACCTGCTATCTAAAGCCTCACCAAACGAATAAGCTCCAAAATACTTGTGTTTATGAGTCTGGTGTGTATTAAAACACTCATTACACTGTTTTACCCTCTGTGGGTTTGTGAATAAACAATTCACTTGTTATTCTTCAAGTCTCGTAAGGATCAATTATTGCCTCTTTTTCTCATTTAGCCATAAGTAAGTATTGAAGTCATATTGTGGAGTTGGTATAATGGTACGTCCCATGAGCTCAATGTACAGTAGCAGTGCTCAGGGGACGCGGCGTAACTGTGTCTCTTGGGCCTCTGCACTGGGAGGTGAATATTTAGGTGTGCTGTTCTGTTGTTCTTTTCCTAAGGCCATTTTTTCCCCCCCTTTTGTTCAAAGTACAGTGGACAATAAATTCAGTGCTGTCATTACACTGTTGGAGTTCAAAGGTAACAATAAAGGTAAATTATTAATCCACATGAGGACATGAAAGTCAACAGTCTACAAGCTCACACTTGTCTAAGACAGATTTTATTTATTTTGAAAAAAATAAACAAATAAATATATATATGTATGTATGTATATTCAATATATACATATCAAAATAAATAAAATCCTTTTTGTCTGGAAAAATATATAATAAATAAAATCATTTTTCTGATATATATATTTTATTTATAAATAAGTTTTTATATATATAAAATAGTTTTATATAATTGTTTTTTCAAAATAAATAAAATCCTTTTTTTCTGGAAAAATATATAATAAATAAAATCATTTTTCTGATATATATTTTTGTATTTTTTTTTTTATAAATATTTATATATATATAAAATATTTTTATATAATGTTTTTTTAAAAAAATAAATAATCCTTTTTTCTGGAAAAATATATAATAAATAAAATAATTTTTCTGATATATATATATATTTTTGTATTTTTTTATTTATAAATATTTTTTTTATATATATATATATATATATATATATATATATATATATATATATATATATATATATATATATATATATATATATAAAATAATTTTTTTTTCAAAATAAAAAATGTTTTTTCTGATATATATGTATTTATTTTTATTACCTTTTTTAATTATTAATTAAATATTTGATTGATTAATCACTAGCTCAATAAAATTTGTTATTTGATAGTCAGTTGTCATGTTTCAAATTTATTTAATTTTATTTTTTGTATGACTTATTATTTATTTATTTATTTATTTTGGTGTTGTTTGTGTACATAAAAGTATATAATGGGTTAAAAAGCCAAATCTCTTTAGATGCTTGTTAAAAAGATGAAAGTGTGCGTTACTGTAGTAATTGGTTTGTAGTACTGTGCAGTAAAGGCTGTGAGTAAGTGAGGTAGAGGTGTTTTAATGATTCAGCAGATGGCCGAGGATGTGTACATTTCACACGTCGCTGTAGGGGCTACTGACGGCACTGCTGCGCAGATGCTGCATCTCCTACTAAATTAAAACATGTTAAAAGAAAACAAAATGGAGAAGTTTTTTGTTTTAATTGCTGTGGCTGCGTTAATGCTATGGTATATTGATGTGTACCAAATGTGCATCCCTAATGTTAAAAATGACAAATGCCAGTGATTCTTTTTGTAGAAAGCATAATGAACTAAAATTCTGCCGGGCATTTGGAAGATTCGGCAGATTCTGATTTATACCAGCTAATATGATCCGATTCAAAACTTTACACTTCTCTGAAAGCCTTTTGATATAGTTGTTCATCTCCCCTGAGCGTAACTCAGAATGATTAGGTATCATATCTGTCCACTCAGAATAATTGAATGACCTCTCTACATCTTCCACTCATAGCTAGACCGGAAGAGGTTTTTGTGCGCTCAGCATTTTCAGATGCAGAACCGCTCAGAGCTGTGCTTTTATGACTTTGACAGGCAATGCTCATTACTTTATGCAGGAATAATCCGAACCGTTCCCAGACCTTTTCCGTATACAACGGTGAACTTGTGAGCTGCCTCTCAGAACATCAGGCTTCCGTGCAGTGGAAATAACAACAAGCGGAGCGAGCCACGGCCAGGCTACGTCAACAAGAACCGAGTTTTGACAGCAGATGTTTTGGCACAGCTTCAGTGCGCAGCATTTGGCTAAAATCATCTCCGGGAGTGAAGGAAGTGCACAATCCTTCAGTACAAGCACACGTACACAGCCTCGGTCATTCAGATGTTACATAATGTTACAGAACTTGCTCTCATCTGTACTCACGGCCAGCCGTCGGGCAGAGCGGCTGTATGTCACGAATGTACTATGAAGCATATAAAGGTCCCTGAAACTTGAACAATAAGGTACAAACGGCTGAGAAGATGATGTAACCCCTGATTTAAAACAGAACGTTGCTATTCAGTGAATTTGGCAATGTAGAGTTGGAGCTGCGCAGTGATATGGACTGTTTCATAGAACTTGATGTTTTTAACTGTCATTTTTATAGATAATTCCAGTATAATTGGGTTTGGTTTATTTTTTTGACTTCTTGCTGTGCGATCATTGCCATTCAAACGGTTTTCTTCTCTCTTCAGGTGCAGGAGAATCAGGGAAGAGTACCATTGTGAAACAGATGAAGTAAGTAGAAAAACAGTTCATGTCTCTTTTTTTTTTTTTTTTTTAGTCATATACTCCCATTTACTTGTGTGTGTGTGTGTGTGTATGTATGTGTATATATATGTATGTACGTATATACACACACACACACACACACACATATATATATATATATATATATATATATATATATATATATATATATATATAAAAAAATTATAAATATAAAAAAAAAAATATATATATATATATATATATATAAAATATAAATTATATATATATATATAAAAAAAATTATAAATATAAAATATAAATTTAAAAAATATATATATATATATATATATAATATATATATATATTTTTTAAATTTATATTTTATATTTATAATTTTTTTTATATATATATATAATTTATATTTTATATATATATATATTATTTATATTTTTATATATATATTATTTATATTTTTTATATATATATATTATTAATATTTTATATATATAATATTTTATTCATATATATATATATATATATATATATATATATATATATATATATATATATATTATATATGACTTAAGTCAAATGATCACTGAAGTACTTGGTATTTATGGTATTTAAGTACTAAGTAAATATGTATTCGTCATTGAATCATTTATTCAGGAGATTCATTCAAAATCACTGATTCATCCAGGGATGAGACAAGCGAGTCATTGAATGATTCGTTAAAAAAAATAAAAATAAAAAGAACCTCTGTTAAATTGCATGTTATTTTGTTTAGTTGTGTATTCAGAATCGTGATCTCTATTTGAAACTAAAAAAATTGCGTTTCTCAATTCATCCAGAATCTTGCTGCTCTAATGACTGATGATGGATTCATCTGATGACATGAATAGCTGTATTTTAAACAATAATTCTAGAATGATTCACTCACTCACTCTAGAAGATTCACAATCTAGCTGCTCGATTCGCAATCAATGAACAAAGCAGCTCAGAGCTGCGCGCGTGTGAATGAACGAAACCTGCAGTGCATTTATTTATTCATTTAATTAAATAACAGCTTATATCTTATATGACTATTCCATTAAGCCATATTTCAATATCAGTTTTATTTTGATATATATCATGCATCCTTAATATAAAGTCTCAAACCATTCAACATAGGCAGCTGCCTTCTAAGACGACATCCTGACTGTAAAGGAACCTTAGAGGTGGTTGATTTGGAACGCTCTTTGTAGGCAACAGTTCCATACATAGACACATAGCACGACTCTTCAGTTGATCTCAGCATTAGTATGTTACTAAGCTAATGATATAGGTTTTCTAGCAAACATGAAAAATACATGCAAGCACACAAATACCAGGTAAAATAATTAGGTATATTTTTTTTCTTAAAATGCTACATTTGAAGGCAGCTCTCTGTTTTAGAACAGAGCTGTAGTGTCTCAGAACCTCATCATTTTTATATTCTGCATTCTAACTAGCCTGTGATGCCCACACACACACTGTACTCTTGCTCGCGAATTAAGTCTGATAAATCTCACGCATTGACAGTAAATGAGCTCAGTGCAGCTGCTGAGAAACGAGTGCGTGGACACTATTTATATTCAGTAATAAAGCCATGCTTCATCTGTCGTATTTATTTGCAGCAACAGCACTTTGATCAAATGACATCATGCGCGAGGCGGAGCGCTAAAATAGAAGTTGACAGAAACCGGCTTCTGCTGCAGTTATGAGTGTCATTTCCGTGATAGTCACATTTCCGCAAGAGTGAAACCTTCTTACAGACCCTGTGACGTAGTACTGGTTCCTCATCCTGTTTATGATTAATACCAAGATGTTGCACTACTTTCTATATGCAGCTCTGCTCAGTCGTGTCTCGATGTCTGCAAAACCTCTTTTCAGCTTTTAATGCAAACAAATGTTTAATACAAATACTTGGCATGCTTTGGCTTTGAAAGGCACTAATCCTAATCTTGCATGCTATTTAATATATTAGAGTAAGGATTCATCTCGCATGTTAATTAATTTAGCAATTTCACCTCGGCACCCAGACAGTAACAAGTACTTATATACGTTATTTAGAAGAAAAATAAAACAGTTTAACTGGTTTTGAAAAGGTTGGGTTCATTTATAACTCATTGTTTTTATGCTTTGTTCGATCACATACTGTATGTACACTACCGTTCAAAATTTTGTGGTCGGTAAGATTTTTATTTATGCTTACTGCATTTACTTGATCAAAAATACAATGAAAACCGTATATTGTGAATATTATTACATTTTTTAAATAACGTGATCCTTTAGAAATCATTCTAGTATGCTGATTGGTGATCAAGGATTTTTTTTTTTTAAGTATCAATGTTGAAAACGGTTGTGCTGCTTATGATTCTTCATTGAATCGCAAGTTCAAGGGAACGGCATTTATTTGACTTTGAAATAACAGAGGTCATTGTTTTGTAAGGTAAAAGTTTTATTATGCGAGATGTTTGGGTTGGAGCATCATTGAACACTCTGGTGAAAGGTGTGCTTATTCACTATAAATGTATTCTATTGGGCGCTATATATATATATATATATATATATATATATATATATATATATATATATATATATATGTAAATAAATGGCATGCATAAAGAGATAAAGCAAAAGCCTTAAATAGTTTTATAATTTACATTTCACTGGAGGCGCTGGGATCCAAATCCATTTTTCATGAGGACAGCACATAGTTTCACACTCAGGTTATTAATGCAGGATTTAGCAGAAACAGTGTTACAATGACAGGAACTGTTACCAGCACCAGGTGGAAATTCTGTTTATTACCCAGAGTCTCAGTCCTGAAGGTGTCACGTATCCCGCATTTCTTCTATTCAGTTACCAAGTGTGTGAAGATTCAGCTTTATTTGATCAAACCTTTTAAGATCCATTAGCCTGAGCTTCCTCCCTTCTGAGCTGCAGAAAAAGTTTGTTTAATATATTTCTGTTTTCCTTCATGACAATTTCAGTTTTTTTTTTCAACTTGTGTGATTTAATTTCGAAAAGGCATGATCTCGAAAATCTCGCTTTAATGCTCTGCCGTGACGCTAAACTTGACATCGACTAGTCGTTGATCATGTGATTTTTACTGACATAGCCGCCTTGACATACATTGGCTGTAATACTAATGCTGTCCTGTAGAGGGGGCCATAGGATAAGTAATCTTTGAAGTCCACTTTTACGCCCCACTTCCATCAATTAAAATGACAAATAAATGCAGAGAGTGCTTCACAAGTTATGTCTGTTTGTACCGTCTTGATGCTCAGTATTGATCAGGTGAATGCATGTTTTAAACCATTGTTTTGTACATGGTACGTTAATCGTCGCTCTAAACTAACGTGCTTACGCACACACATACAGACAGTAGATCTCAAATCACGTTCAGATCACACGCGCACAAACATTCATTAGCGCAGAAAATTACTATAGCTGTTATAGGAGCGATAGCCTTGTGGGCAGCATTCTGTCAAATGCCACAGCTGTGCACCCGAGGTCGAGTCTCGGCTCGAAGTTCAGGATTCTCAAACCTTGTTCACAAACTTTAACCTCTAGTTGCAAACTGTGGTATGTTCCAAAGCATTCCCATCTCTCTCTGTTTTTATTAATGACGTTATCAGCGATTAGTCGATGCCGACTCGACTTCAATCACATAACTGTGGACTCTGTCGTTCAACCCCTGGAAAAAGGCCCAACTGGCCTATTTTAGATTTGCTGACTCTCTTGTACAGAGAGAAGATGTCAAGATCTGCTGACATCGGTGGATCTGGAGTGCATTAAATGATGCAGGTTCCAGATCCACCACGGAAAACTGACTTGTGTAAACCGGAGTGACACCAATACACATTTTGGGCGAAAATAGTGGCTGATAATTAGTTTTATGGCTGATATAACTGATATGATGGCCAAGGATTATTATGGCCACATTAAATCTATTGGCTAATAATTATTTTACTTGGCAAAAAACTGCCAAAATTAAAGTCTTCCAATATTTGCCCGATTGGAGTAGTTTATGATACATTAACCAATTAGACCAAATAAAAGTATTATTCCTGAAAGCTTTGTAATAAATTTAATACCGGTAAAGAAATGCTAATTATAACTTGTTTTAATATGATCAAATATTATTTTAAAATTTAATTTTTTATTGAATATATATTTAATTTTTATTTATTTTAATTTTCTTTTTATTCTACCGAGCATTCCCAGATATCTTTATAATGTGATTTATAATATAATTTTTTATTGAATTGTATTTAAATTTTATTAAATCACTTTTTATTAAATTTATTTCCAGCATTTCCAGATATCATTATACGATTTTCAGCTTTTATTTTATTTTTTATTTTATTTATTTTTATTTTATGTATTTATCAGATAGCATTGTACCATTCTCTGCTGAACTTTTTTTTTGGTATTTGTTTAATATTTACATTTCACCTTCTGTTTAGAATCATCCATGAAGACGGTTACTCAGAAGACGAGTGTAAGCAGTACAGAGCCGTGGTCTACAGCAACACCATCCAGTCCATAATGGCCATTATTAAAGCCATGAGCAACCTCAAGATAGACTACGGAGAGAGCGCTCGAGTGGTAAGACCTCCTGCACACCTGCGAGAATGTCTGGGACGAGTATGTAGGTCATGCTGGGATTCTGTAAATAATTCAGAGAGTCCCGCACACTGTCACATCTTCACATTTCTGATGTACAGGTTTAATGTCAAATCCATCACAGGCGGAGTGAGTTATTTTGTGCACAGATGAATCATTCACAATAAGAGCATGAACGAGAAATATGCTGTGGTTATTTTGAGCTGAAGTATTGCCATTACAAACCATGGTAATATGTTTGGAGCCACAGTGATTTTACAGTAAACCCTGCTCAAGGCATTCTGTAATGGCTCCATTGTAAAGTTTGCACCCGGCTACAGTAAAGTTCTCTCCCTCCCTCAGCACGTCTCTTGTGTGTGTTTGTGCAGGACGACGCACGCCAGCTGTTTGCTCTGTCTGCAGCAGCGGAGGAGCAGGGAATCTTAACTGAAGACCTGGCCAATGTGATCCGCAGACTGTGGGCTGACAGCGGGGTGCAGGGCTGTTTCACCCGGTCCAGAGAATATCAGCTCAACGACTCTGCTGCTTAGTGAGTGTCTACACACTCTCGCTCACACACTCACTCACTCACTCACTCACTCACTCACTCACTCACTCACTCACTCACTCACTCACTCACTCACACACTCACACACTTACACACTTACACACTCACACTCACTCACTTACACACTCACACACACTCACTCACTTACTTATACACTCACTCTCACTCACTCACACCCTCACTCACTCTCACCCTCTCACTCACACTCTCTCTCTCACTCACTCACTCACTCACTCTCTCACACCCTCACTCACTCACTCACACCCTCACTCACTCTCACTCTCACCCTCTCACTCACACTCTCTCTCTCACTCACTCACTCACTCTCTCACACCCTCACTCACTCACTCACACCCTCACTCACTCTCACCCTCTCACTCACACCCTCACTCACTCACACCCTCACTCACACACTTACACACTCACTCACACTCACTCACTTACACACTCACAAACACTCACTCACTTACTTATACACTCACTCTCACTCACTCACTCTCACTCACACTCTCACTCTCACTCACACTCTCTCTCTCACTCACACTCTCTCTCTCACTCACTCACACCCTCACTCACTCTCACCCTCACTCACACCCTCACTCACACCCTCACTCACTTACTCACTCACTCACACCCTCACTCACTCTCACCCTCTCACTCACTCACTCACTCTCTCACTCACTCACTCTCTCACCCTCTCACTCACACTCTCACCCTCACTCACTTACACTTAGTGACACTTACTCACTTACACTCACTCACTTTCACTCACTCACTCACTCACACTCACTCACACACACACACACACACACACACACACACACACTCTCACTCACTCACTCACTCACTCACACACACACACACACACACACACACACAAACACTCACTCACTCACTCACTCACTACTGTTCCTCTTTACATCTTGAATCTATAGTGAATGTTTCGAGCATAGCATATCACAAAATCAAGGCTTGGAAATTGACCCAAAAGGAATCCCGGAGCAAAGAGGACACTGACAGCGCGTCGACAGACATATGAAACAGTTTCATATATAATATATATCGTAATTTTTTTAAGAAGTTTAAACAATAAATAGCGTCTAGTGTCTCTTTAATGTGTCGTGACAGATCGCTGTAGCTCCTCGTGAACCGATCATCTCTTCATACTAGTTCATTTATAGCATCAAATAAACATGAATGAACATCAGAAGGAATGTTGTTTCAAGAGCGGAAAGACGTGAGTACACACAATTGTTCAAGTTCTCCAACTTTAATCTACTAACTCCACCTGACTGCTTTGTCAGACAAAATGGTGGATTCAGGGTTATGATTGGTCAGATCACCTGTCAATCAAACTGTTTGCGAAGGGTTAATTGCAGGGTTATAAAATACTTATAGTTCCGCCCCTAAAATCTGATTGGGTGAGATGTTAACAGCTGTTCACTGCTTATTAATTGAATTCCAAATACATGCAATATTGCTAGTCTGCTTGGCTTGACGACAACCTAAAATTAGATTAATTCTTTATTTATTTTTGCTCACCATTTTTTTTTTTCATATATCATATAAATCCAATAAAAATATTTAATATAATATAATAATAATAATAATATAAGAATATTCTAGTATGCTGATTTGCTGTTCAAGAAACATTTATCATCAATTTTGCAAAAGATTGTGCTGCTTCATATTATTATGGAAACCCTGATTGACATTTTTGGATTCTTTGATGAACATAAAGTTCAAAAGAAGAGCATTTATTAGCATTTACTGACACTTTTGATCAATTTAATGCATCCTTGCTAAATAAAAAAAATAATTTCTTAAAAAAAAATCTCACCCCAAATATTTGAATGGTTTTGTATATTGTCAGTTCAGACATGTAAACACACTCACTGGTGTATGAAAGCAGTAAATCACCGGAGGCTGTGCGTAAACCGTTAAATCCTCCCACTTCATGCGGTGCCCTTTAACCTCTGTTAAATCACTGTAGCACACGTCCTCAAGTGGCTTGTTGTTTAATTATATTTCATCCATGTTCTTCAGAGCTGTATAAACGCTTACACTCGAGTAACACAATTGAGCAAAGAGTGGCTGCAGAATACTAAATTACAAATCTCTCCCAAGACAAATGTGACTGTAATGGCGTTTTTAGCACACGAACACACACACAGATGCATGATGGGAGCCAGGTTCAAGCAGGGAACTCAATGCCAAGTCCATCTGTTGTTGTAAGCAGAAACGTCTCCTGCCTTTTAATGAGGTCACGATGTTGACACATTTGGACCTTCGTTGAATTCTGGGCCTAAAATGTTTAAGATCCCTGCAATTGTTTGATAGTTAATAGCCACTACCTCAAACATGAGTATAATTCCTTACCAAAGATCAGAAGTAACATTAAGACCTAATTTTGGCTCCGTGTATTTGTTGAAGTCCTCACATTCCCATCATCCCACATCTCAGACTCCATCCTGCAGTGGTGAAAGCAGATGGATTCTGTCACGATCCCCAGGCCATGCAGCTGAAAGCCCTGCTTCTCTCTGTCCATCACATGATCATCTTCCTGAAACCTTCTGAAGTGCCGCCCATTAAAACCAGCGCTGAGGGGAAAACTGGCATTCTAGGAAATAAACTCTCAAAGCATAAAATGTGAAGCTAAAGGAAGATATTTATTGAAAGATTAAGAAATGACCCAATTATTATTATTTTTCATTACTTTTACATTTTAATTATAAATGAGAATTTAATTTTAAATAATGTGATTCTTGAATATTTACTCATTGTGTGATCAGAGAAGCGTTATGTTTTAAATTCTTAAATATTTTATGCTACAGAAGCTGCAAACTTCAAGAAATAATCATTTTATCTGTTGGCTTATTTAATAGAATTAATGTGCTGTTGTCATTGCTTCACTATTAACTAATTTAAAGTTCAACAGATATTGCAAAGAAGTAAATGGCTAAATGCACTGGAACATCAGCATTTCAAACAGTTTTAAAGTTCAACATATATTGCAATGACTCACTCGCACACACGCACGCTCACTCACTCACTCACACACACTCTCACACACACTCTCACACACACTCTCACACACACACACACACACACACACACACTCACTCACTCACTCACTCACACTCTCTCTCTCTCTCTCTCTCTCTCTCTATATATATATATATATATATATATATATATATATATATATATATATATAAAATTATAAAATTAAAGGTATCCATGTAAGTTTTAGACCTCTAGTGGTGAATAAACAAAACTGCACGCATTTTGCGGAAGGACATTGTTTTGGTCGTGCTTCGGCTCTGTGAATCATGAAACATTCACTACTAGGCTTAAGAGAGAGAACCACTTTATATGGCAAAGAGATATCGTAGCTGAAGACGGTACTGTAGCTTTACCCATTAATAGTCATGGTACTTCCTTAAAAATAAATTCCAGCACAGCGCTACAATAGTTAATACTTTATAATGAACTCTGTTAGAGAGCGACATATGGCAATTTATCTGTTCAAAAAAATACAAGAATTGTTGAGTAATAAAAACGGCATCTCTGCACAGCTTTTACATTTCAAATTAATTTCTCGCCACCATTGCCAAGGTTGATTCTAGTTTTATTACGAGCTCTGTCGTTCTCTTTTTGCCGGCAGTCTCTCCTCTGTTCAGTGTTTGTTTAACTGGTTTAACTGGAGGTTTGAGGTTTAGCTGCTCCGTGTCAACTTTCTCACTCATTGTGACAGTTAAGCTATGGCACTCCCACTCCAGACACGCGCCGGAAACGTTTCTCTATTTACAGACATGACGAGACACGCACGGCGAGTGACGCATGTACACAGTTTCCCAAGAAAACAGACCCGGCAGGTCTAAAATATAAACACTTATAAGCTTACCATAGTGAATCAGGGTAAGACAAAAACACGTTTTGGAAGGATTAATGATTTTTCAACTCGAGTTCGAGTTCATTTTGAACAAAAAACTGTTAGTGTACCTTTAAGTTAGAGCCATTTTTATAGATATTGTGTAATTATTTTACAATTATATAGACAGACAAACTTCATTTTTATTTCTTATTTTGGGGTGAATTATGACTAGTTCTTGACTTATTTAATATGTAATATTCACCCATAAAGGAGAAAAAGGTTGCATTGCAAGTTTAAAGTGTCAAAAAAATCCATACATCTCCATATAGGTGAATTTTTTTAGGACTATTATTATGAAAGTGAAATTGTATATTCTGCCGATCACACGCTGTGAAAGTTATGACCTAATTTTTCAGCCTGAATCATTAAGTATGAAAGGTCAGTGTCAGTAGGGGTTGCCATAGAAATGCTCTCAGTTAGCGAAGCGCATGGGCCCGTCCAACAGCGCCGGCTCAGTGAGCTAATATGACTATTTACGGCTTCCAGTCAAAGTCTACTTCACACTCTGACAGCTGTTGTGTTGTGGAAACCTCTGAAGATTGGACTCAAATCACACTTCTCTGATCAGAACGTGCACTGTACACAGTAGGCAGATTTACTGTATGCGTGAAATATGCAGAGGAGATGACCTACTACATTAGCCAAAGTGTGCAGTATGCAACTAGAGTACACTGCATGGAATATTGCGTCCCACAATGCAATGTGCTTGACTTGTGTGCTGAATGAATTTAGAAGCAATATCAACCGTGATCTTTAAGCTCCTTTTGGTTATTATTTGGTCAAAATACTGGCAAAAGACATTTTTACTCAAAATTAAAATAATTAAACATGCATGAGGTCAGCAATTTAGTATTCTTCTGTTTGAAATATTTATCAATGCATACAGTTTTTTATAAATAAAAAATGACTATACTCTAACGGACGACTGTTCATACAGAATATACTATGCAGTAAGCAGGGTTTTGCCAACTCTTTCAAAGAAATGCCAAATTAAATGATCTAAAAACATAATTCATCACACAAAGTATTGTTATATTTATTATAATATAATAATTATAATAAAAATTATAATAATTTATTATTATATTATATATTATATTATATTTTTCAGGGTTATTATCATTAACTAAATATAAATATTAGTTGAACAACTTAAACATATTTCAGTTTATTTCCAAGGCAACCTTTTTTCATTTTCATTTAGTTTAAGATGCAAAAGCACTAAAATTATTAACTGGAAAAAAAAATTAAAATGGAGTAAAACTGAAATTAAAAATAAAATGTTAATAAAATGACAAAAGCACATAACAAAATGACTAAAAATTAAACTAAAATTAACACAAACTAAAAACTTTAGTAAAATATTAATATTTAAATATTAAATATTTAGGGAAAAAAAAAATTATATTTATATATATTTTATTTATTTAATTATATATATATATATATATATATATAAAATTAATGAATTAATATTAATTATATATATATATATATAAAATTAATGAATTAATATTAATTATATATATATATATACATTAATAAATTAATATTAATTTTATATATATATATATATACATATTTTTTTTCCCCTAAATATTTAATATTTAAATATTAAATATATATATATAATTAATTTTAATTAATTTTAAATTAATTAATAAACTAAAATAATATCATTATGTTGTAACAATTTTACATATAACATTTTACTCTGAATATTGTGTTATAATTATTGAAATGTAAGAATTACGTGAAAGTAAGTGTCGAGCACTGTCAAATTAATAATGTAGATTCCAGAGGGGTTTTGCTGACTTAAAATGTTGTGAAGCGCTGTAAGCAATACTACAGTGTTCAGCTGCAAATAGTCCATTGTAAACACAGCTTATCAGGCACTAATACTGGTGTCAAATCTCAAAAAAATCCAAACACGATACCTCTGCCCTCATACTGAATGACTGTGGAACATGCGGCGCTTAGCAGTTCAGAGAATGAAGCTTTTCAAATGCTCTGAGTGTATTAATGATTAAGTTTAATGACCGTTATTCATCTGAGCTGTGATGTGAATGACCTAATTACACATGTTTGTGTGTAGCTATCTGAACGATCTGGAAAGGATAGCACGGGCAGACTACATTCCCACCCAGCAGGACGTCTTGAGGACCAGAGTGAAGACCACTGGGATCGTGGAGACGCATTTCACTTTTAAAGATCTGCACTTCAAGTGAGAAATATTCAATACCGTGTGTTTATAAGCATTTACACAAATCAATGATGGCTAGCTGATATATTTCAGCATGTATCTTGATTTATGTTTTTTTCTGAAATAGCTTGAAAGGGTTTTTATTTATTTATAAAACACAAAATCAATATTACATGGGCAAAAAATCGGTGGAGTTTATTATCGAGCTGGTTGAAGTTGGCATGTAACGGAAGTTACGATAGTCGTACATCTGAGCGAAACGAGAGAATTTAGGGCGGGACTTGGGTTTTGTTCTTGTGGAATTGGATGGTTGTGGTTTGTTATTGGTGGATCTCATGTGATTGACAGTTTGTCCCGCCCTCACGCCAGTAGACGCATCATCGGAGAAGAAATGTTGGGTGTAATGCATTACTAAGTAATTAATTACAGTAATTTATTGCTTTACTTTTCCTTTCAAAAAGTAAGGCAAGGGATGACAGTTGCTTCTGTATTACGCAATAGTGGATTTAACATCAAAATTTGAATTCTAATGTATGTTTTAAATGTTTTGGTCAGTTCAAGAATATCTTGCGCAATTTTAATTATTTGAAATAATTTTGGATTGTTCAACTTGTCTAGATTGATATGGGATTTAGAAAGTAATAAGTAATGCAATATGCTTTAGAGAGAGTAATTAGTACAACTGTTGAAAATGTAATTAGTAGCTAGTGAATTAATTACTTTTTTAAGAATAACTTACCCAACACTGGCTGCAAAAGGGATGGGAAATTATGTCGATTAAAGTTTTCGAGGTACATTAAAAAATATTGATGTGGATTGATAAATCAATTGACCGTTCACAAAGACCCGCCCCCTTTAGTTACTGTTGCTATGTGTGACAAGCCATGCGCTCTCACGCCACACATCATGTTCTCACGCAGTAAAAAATACATCGCAGAGCAAAGAGGACACTGACAACACGTCGACAGACAAGACAGAGCAGGTTACTTTTGATATGAAACAGTTTGATATTTAAAATATGGTAATTTTTTAAAGAAGTTTAATCAATAAATAGCGTCTAGTGTCTCTTTAATGTGTCGTGACAGATCGCTGTAGCTCCTCGTGAACCGATCATCTCTTCATACTAGTTCATTTATAGCATCAAATAAACATGAATGAACATCAGAAGGAATGTTGTTTCAAGAGTGGAAAGACGTGAAGACATACAATTCTTGAAGTTCAAGTTCATCAACGTTAATCTACGAACTCCCCTGACTGCTTTGTCAGACAAAATGGCGGATTCTGGGTTGTGATTGGTCAGATCGCCTGTCAATCAAACTGCCGGCAAAGGGTCAATTACAATAAATACCGCAATATCCTTTAAAACAAAGAAAGAAGAATTTATATATTCCTATATATGGAAAGAAAGAATTCAGGTAGAAAGTGGTTTCTCATTATCCTCAGTTGTATTTGTTCTTTCTGAGACCCTCATGAAATCTTAATGCTCATGGAAGGGCGAAGTGACACCTTCACCTGTTTCTGCTGCGTCTCAGCATCTCCAACATTAAATATTCTCCCTTCTTCTAATTCTCTCCCCCTCGGTCTCTTTCTCTTCAGGATGTTTGATGTGGGAGGTCAGAGGTCGGAGAGGAAGAAATGGATCCATTGCTTTGAGGGAGTAACAGCCATAATCTTCTGTGTAGCTCTGAGCGCGTATGACCTGGTGCTCGCAGAGGATGAGGAGATGGTGAGTTTCAGAGACGAACGCAAAGAATTTGCTAGGAAAAGTGCAGTCTGATTAGTGATTAGTTTTGCAAACTCTGTCCAAGCAATTTCACATTTTAATAAATAACAATTTTAATTTGTTTAAATGTATTGTGTGTGTATATATAATATATATAAAATATTACATACACATTATTATGTGTAATACACACACACATACACATTAATATACACACACACATTATTATATTATATTACATTTTATATATATATACACACACATACATATATATAAATACATATACAAAACATTTAAACAAATTAAAATTATGTATTAAAATGTGAAATTGCTTGGACAGAGTTACAAACTAATCATTAATCACACACACAATTTTAAGGTTGGGCATCAAATAAATTAAAAAATGGTCGAAAGCCACACTTTTATAGCACGTTGACCATTTTACCATAAATTAAAATTGCACAAGACATTTGACAAGAATCACAGAAAACAAAGTATTTCTAAAAAATGATCTTCATCAGTAATCTTCTGCACGGTCAAATATATTTATAATAAATACTGGAATAAACACACACAAAAAAAACCCAAGAACAGTCAGTTTAGATTTCATGGTGACTAAACTACAAGTATATGGAAAGAAGTGAAAAGGATTCAGGTAGAAAGTGCTTTCTCATTATCGCCATTATATTTTATACAATTAAAATGTAACATAAATCATTTTTTAAAGTTGTTTTTAAGTGTATTTTTTCCATAAAATAGTGATTAGCTTGTTTAGGTAACTTATTAGAATAATGTAAGATATTAAAAACCAAATACTGTTCCTTTTGGAAAGTGATGGTCCATTTCTTTCATGTCTTTTGTGGAATTATGAACAAATTTACAATTACCACCCTTAGAGATCCATGTCAAACTAGCACACAGAAGACTGAGCCGACAGTGCCCTCTGCTGCTCAATTACTGCCTTCTCACACTTTTTTTTTTTTTTTTTTTTGCAGAACCGCATGCATGAAAGCATGAAACTGTTCGACTCCATCTGTAACAACAAGTGGTTCACCGAGACCTCCATCATCCTCTTCCTCAACAAGAAGGATCTGTTTGAGGAGAAGATCACGCGCAGCCCTCTCACCATCTGCTTTCCTGAGTATTCAGGTCTTTGACTCTTCGTTTTTTTTAAACTGAGATGAGTCAAAATTTCTGTGATAATCATCATTATCCCACAAATGCTGTCGATGAGGCTTGAACTGAAACCAGAACATTAATTTGACTTCAGTTCAAATTCATTAGCCATGTGGAACATGATGTAGTATATATAGAGTTTAACTGAGACAATGTTATAAGAGAGACAATATTTTCTGTATCGTTTTCATACAGGAGCCAATAAATATGATGAGGCTGCCAGCTACATCCAGACCAAGTTTGAGGACCTCAACAAGAAAAAGGACACAAAGGAAATTTACACCCACTTTACCTGTGCCACTGACACTAAGAACGTGCAGTTTGTGTTTGACGCCGTCACTGACGTCATCATCAAAAACAATCTGAAGGATTGCGGCCTCTTTTAATGAAGACCACCAAGAGAATGATGAGGTTAATACACACACACACACACACACACACACACACAAGCCCAAAGTATAGTTCACTTTTTACGCGTACACGAGGGTCAGCATAGTGTGTGTGACGCGAATTTCGTCATCAGAAGAGTACGTCACGACGAGAGATCAGGTCAGAAAGTATGCTTATTTGTACAACTCTAGCCTGAAAGATTACAAAGATGTTAACACGGGTTGTAACTTGTGGTGAGAGAGTTCAAAACTGCGCCCGTGTACGCATACGAGCTGAATGAAGTATACTTTGCAATAGAGTTTTTCGATTAATCGTAAAAAGATCGCGATCTCGATTCAAGCACCCACGCAATCTTATTTTATTAATGACAACGATTCGCCCGCGTCTTTTAAACCTTTGACACAATCATACCGGAACATTCAAATATGTGTTTGTGCTGCCAGAGAGCAGCTTTGAACCACGCATTAGTTATTTACAAATATTCAAATGATCACAGAAGTACTGAGATATCAGTGTTTATATCCTAACTTTAAGTCTACAATAGCGAATAAAATAGCGCAAATCACCTTTTGAAACTGGCTTGATGCGTCAAATAACGATTGTATCATTACATCGTTACGCCACTAGGCGGCGACAAGTGACTGTTAAGAAATGTATTTGTCATTGAATCATTCACTCAGCAGTGTTTTTGGTCTGCCTGCATTGGCGCCGTTGTATGCGAACTGAGTTGAGCCGGACGATTACGTCACTGTTTTCTCCAGTGCTGATATACATAAATGAACTAGACTAATAACTATTAATCTTTCAATAGTGTGGAATGAATCAATACAAATATATAGAATAAGCTGGATAATGACACCGTTTTCTCTGGGAAAAAATGATTTGCCAATTATTACTGTAAAGCTGCTTTGCCACAATTTGCATTGTAAAAAGCGCTATATAAGTAAAGGTGACTTGACATATGCACGAGCATAGTTGCTCAAAAAGCATCGTATAACTGCCTCAAAATTGAAAAGTTCAAAAGTTGTGGTTCGGGAAGATTTTTTTTTAAAGGTGTTTGAAAGAAGGCTCACCGAGGCTGCATTCATTTGATCAGAAGTACAGTAAAAACAGCAATATTGTGGAAGAACTGTTTGTCTATTCAGTTATATTTTCAAATGTCATGTATTCCTGTGATCAAATTTTCAGCATCATTACTCCAGTATTCAGAGTCATATGACCTTTCAGAAATCATTCTAATGATGATTTGCTGCTCAAGAAACAATTCAGATTATTATCAGTGTTTCAGGATTCTTTGATGAATAGAAAGTTCAGAAGAACAGCATTTATTTGAAATAGAAATCTTTTGAAACATTATAAACGTCTTTACTGTCACTTTTGATCAATTTAATGCATCCTTACTGAATAAAATTTCTTATTGTTTTGAACATTTCTCAATGTTGTTGCATTTGATTATAACTAAATTTTGAAAGATGCACAAGCACACTTTAACATGGAATAAGTTTGTTAGGTTTGAAGTGATTAACCTTGTTGATTTTGTTGATTTATTCCTCAGGAAAGTGTAAAGTGTCTGATGGACCTGGTCAACGGGTTATACACCACATGCTAGACTGCCTTCAGCCAACTAGAAGAATCGTATTTTTGTTTATTTTTTGTTTTTGAAAAAGACTCGTGAACCAGGAAAAGAGAAACTTCACGGAATTCCAGCACACCATCCTTTTTTCCTGAACCTTGAATTTTAAATTGGTTCTCAATGTGTAAATATTTAATTTTGCAGTTATTTTCTGCCAAAAAAACCGAGTGGGGAATCAGGGTTATATTCTGGTATTTGTTTTTATTGAGCGTTTGGTTTTGTTTTTGACAGGTTACCAATGGGGTGGGTGAGGACTTCTTTTATGGATGTGCTAGATTTATTCAACTCGACGGCAGAATTCTTCTTTTGTAAAGTTAATGTGAGCACAGAAAGAAAACGAGACATCTCTTTTGTAAACCTTTAGCACCGAATCTTCATCCCAGGCTCAAATTGTATATTGTTGCATGACGACGGACCATATGAAATTGCTCGCTCGCTCTAAACCTCTACGTGACATTCCCTCAGCTGCTGATATATCTGGACACGCTCTACTAGCTTGACTTTGACACCGTCCAAAATTGACTAACGTGTAAAATATTTATATCCGACCTCACATTTCTCCTTCCCGTTTGCTGTACCATCCCTTCTTTTGCGCGATGTCTGTGCCTTGTTTTCACTGTCTGTAGATCATAGGGCTGTTTTTATTCACGCTATCAAATGAAAAGTGTACAAGTTGTTGAGCACATTTTAAGAGCTAAATAAAACTTA
Source organism: Zacco platypus (assembly GCA_038088235.1). Taxonomy (NCBI): domain Eukaryota; kingdom Metazoa; phylum Chordata; class Actinopteri; order Cypriniformes; family Xenocyprididae; genus Zacco; species Zacco platypus. The sequence goes on along the minus strand of CM076074.1, from coordinate 30,434,408 downwards.
GACTACAGTCTTTGGGTTAATATCTAAATGCCAGAAAAGATTTCATGGAAATAAAAGTTGATATGTAAGATAGACCTGTGCTACTTTGTCTTTTGTCCCTCATAACTCTGGTACAGAAAATTTGTTTTCTCCATTCTGCCAGGCAATGCATACTGTTTTATTTCTTGATATTTGGATTCATATTCATTACACACTTCTGCAGTGTCACTCCATCACCACAGGGAGGCGCTACAGGAACACTCAGTAAATAAATTGACTGAAAATCAAGAAGAATACTTTAAACTAATTCCTTAGAGCTTTGTGTTACATACCAAAACATTTAAACCCCCCAAAATGCAAGCCCCAATATTAGCCTCCATATTTTATTTATTTTTTGCCATAGTGTATGTATATATATATATATATATATAGAACTTATACCATGATTGGTCAAAAAAGATAGACAGACAGACACACACACACACACATATACATTCATACATACACACACACACACATATACATATATATATATATATATATATATATATATATATATATATATATATATATATATATATATATACACACACATATATATATACACACACATATATATATATATACACATATACATACATTATATACACATACACACATATATATACATTATATACACATACACACACACATAATATATATATATACATTATATACACACACATAATATATATATATATACATTATATACACATACACACATATATATACATTATATACACATACACACACACATATAATATATATATATATACATTATATACACACATATATATACATTATATACACATACACACACACATATATATACATTATATACACACACACACATATATATATATATGTATATATACATTATATACACATATACACACACACATATATATATATATATATACATTATATACACATACACACACATATATATATACATTATATACACATACACACACATATATATACATTATATACACATACACACACACACATATATATACATTATATACACACACACATATATATATATATATACATTATATACACATATACACACACACACACACACACACATATATATATATATATATATATATATATACATTATATACACATACACACACACACACACATATATATATATATATATATATATACATTATATACACACACACACACACATATATATATATATATATATGTATATAATGTGTTCCCGTGGATTTTTTTTTATTAACTTTTTGGTCTTAAAATAAAAGGAAATATTTTTTTATTTCATTATTTTATCATTTAATCTTTTTATTTCATTTTATAACAAAATATTAGAAGTAGTATTAATTAATTCATTATTAATTATTACGCTTTATCAATCAAGTCTTATCAGGTGTGAAGCGCTTGTTCTTCGCTCACGTTTCACTTCTCGCTTTATGATTGGACGGCAGCCTGACGCGTGGCGCTGATTGGTTGAGATTGCACTGAGAGGAAACTGACGGCGCGGTCAAAAGCGCTCAGCGCTCACTCCAAAAGCGCATTGACTGCAGCAGGAGCGTTACATATCACTCTGGACTACTTTATAAATCTTGGATATTTTTTGTGTACAGTTTGGTAAGTGTCTTAAACGCTCTTAGGTCTTATATACACACTGTTGTGCGTTGTTTTAAGTGCTTATGCCAGATTTTCCTTCCTTTTTTTCAGGGAAAACGGGAAAATATACCAAGGTGGACTAACTCAGCAAACGAAAAATAAACATGGTAAGCGTTTTGTTCTTGTTCATTTGTTCATCTGGAGACGATATTATTGTCTAAAAATAATATGAGAAGGCCACAAAATGGACACAAAGTGAATACTATAACTTTATATACTAAATACTACATACTACATATTATATACTACATATTGTATTATATATATATATATATATATATATATAATATGTGTATGTATGTACTGTACTATATAGTATATATTATATACTATATATATTATAACTTTAGCATGTAAAATAGCTTAGTTATTTAAGATTTTTGTCAGAATGTCATCAGTTTTGAGGGGACGGGGCTTCATATTAATTTGTTAATATTGAACAAATTAAAATGTATAAAGCTTTTGAATGGAGATCCCATATTAAAGTATGATTGTACAGTAGTAACAACCACAGTACTGTCATTTGTTTAGCTGGCTGTGAGCACTTCCACTAAAACGTCAGTTTAGAGTCTCAAAATAAACATTGAATATATTGGTTTATATTCCTATTTTAACTCAAATATTAATGTGACATACACCGGTGTGTTTTGTGCCTCCCTCGGGTATTATAAACTAATTTAATGTAGTCTGGGTTGTGAAATGAAATGTACATTTTCAGCAGTGTGATGGAGGTTAACCACTACCAACTCCATGCATTTTTCATGGCCTCTGGCAACCGCTGGATTTTCGAGCACACACACATTTGCAGCTTGGAGCCAAATGGCTAAGTTCTCACAGCTGTGATAACATCATGCAGTGGTCACTGGTCCTGTAGCTCAAACCCATCAGGCCAGCTCCGTTTAAGAGCCGCTGCTGGGTGTTTTTCTGCCTTTTCAAAAGCATTCCCAAAAAAATTCCACCGGCTACTGCAGAGCTGGAAGCGAAAGTAAAGTAAATCACTTGAGGGTAGGGGGATGTTATCGCTGGAAACGGGGACTTTATGAGAGGTGTGGACCATGGATGGAATGAAATCTATTTGATAAATCTGAACATTTTTTTTTTTTGTTGTTGCTTCAAAGAATTAAGGATGGAAGTCTGTGGGGCAAGACATTCTGGAAGGTTTAAAAGCATAAATGTACCTCAAATTTTTTATTTACATAATGTTTTATTTTTTGATCAATTGTATTTCATATTTTTATTATTTAAATCCTCCTTTAGCAATAGCACTGCTCTTCTAAAGAGGTGAATATCTAATTATGTAATTCCTAATTATAAATCTATTACTGTAAACTGTTTTTTTTTTTTTTTGTATTGGACTGTCCTAAATAATAGATCCCAAATAATTTGCTGTGAACTCTGGCCAACATAGTTCAGCATTGTCTCCCCAAAAAATGACTTCATTTCCTTTTCAACCTCAACAATCCGTGTATTAATCATGAACTTGAGGTGGGAGAAGTGTGGCCTCTCTTACTTCCAGAAGCGGTGGAGGAAGGGACTCCTCTGGTTTCCTGTTCCCACAATCAGTGCGGATGTATCGGCATGCATCATACTCTGACTCTTCTCCCCTGAGACGGCCAAATGGATCGTGTGTTTGTTTCTCTCCCACTCGTCATGTTGTTGATTAATACTGCTGGATTAAACTGTGGAAAATTCTGGATTGCTTTCATCTGAAAGGGAAGATCCGGCAAATTTATGGCTTGTTCAGCCTGGTCCATGAATTGTTTTCGCCTTGATTATAGTTCCTGGGTACATCAGTCTGGCAATGGATCTGCAGTTTAGAACATTTTTGAGGAACAAGCTCCTCTTATCCTTTTTGAAAAAGTAGCGGTACTGTGGCGGTACCATGGTACATTCTCACTATTAACAATAGATTTATATTGGGATGCATGATCTATTGGATCGTACAGTGGAAGTCTGTCATGTAGGCTTCATAAAATTATATTGAGAGCGTTATAATTCTGTGCTGGGGACATTGCTTTTAATGGTGAGACTTTTGTTTTTGTAATCGGACTCTTAAAAATTGATTTACATTTATCGCCCAATATATCGGCTTTCAAATATAAAGAATTATCGTATCGGCCAAAATGTTGATATTGATAAATAAGGCCAATATAAAGCTAATTTTCACACTATCGGCCAATAGTTTAAAGAAAATGCTTATTAAACTGTTTGATGTTCAATATTAATAGTAATTATATTAATTCATAACAAAAAAATAAAAAATATTAATTTAATATTCAGAATTTAGTTAATGTGTGTTAATATTAATTTGAATGTTTGTTTATAACTGATACCAGTTACTCTGAAACAAGTTGATGAAATGGAGAGAATAAAGTTTTTATTTGCATTTCTTTCAAAATATAATTATTAATAATAACAATGGAATTATCATTCTTTTAAAAAAGGCAGAACCCCCCCCCCCAAAACTATTGGTATCAGCAGATATCACTGAACAATTGGTGTCGGTGGAGAAATTAATCAGCCATCTCTAATTTATATATATATGTCTAACATTGGTACATTGATGGGAATGCCATGAAAAATGCATACAGCTGGTGATCAGTGTGGTGCCCCACAATTGGCAGATGGGCTCATCTTGGGCCATTGTAAATGATGTATGCTTAAGTTAGTTCAGTCAAGGCTCTAACCTCTACTTTTTCTTTCTCCAGCTGTGCGCTCGCAATTCAGGCGACTGCTTTCGGGACCAGATGCGATACATGATGAGGTCTCTGCAGGATCTGAAGCAGATACGAGAGCCCGCCAATCAATCAAAGTGCTCATACGCCAGTCGAGCCTGTCAAAAGAGGGCACAACAGAGGGAGCAACTCAGTCGCGTGCGGATATCCGACGTCAGCGACGCCAGCACCTATGATTCCGCCTGCTGCCTGGCCAGCCCGTTGGAAGAGGAGGAGGATGAGGAAGCCGGTGTTGGGCGTCTACCTCAGGGCTCCCCCAGCAGCGTGAAAAGTCTGGACTTTGATTCTGGGTACTCCGAAGCATCGTGGCAGGATGAGGGCGTGGTGTTGCGTCGAACAAGGAATGTACGCGTTTCATCGTCCGCGTGTGTCCGCACCAACCGAATCCGACCCAAATCCACATCGGACGCGTGCCTGGAGCGCTGGACGTCGTTTGAGGCCAGTGACCCAACGGACTGGACCACGTCTTTGTTAACCAGAGGGCGTAACAGGCAACCGCTGGTTCTTGGAGACAACAGTTTTGCAGATCTTATTAAAAACTGGATGGATCTTCCAGAATGCCCAGATTCTGCGGAACTGAAGCCGAACACCAGCCGCAAAATAGCCAAAGACTTTCTGGTCAACATGCGGAGGAAAATAGCAGGCATGTCCAAGGGAGTTGAGGAGAGAAGCACTAAAAGGATGTCATGTCCTGTGGGATTTCAAGCCCCAAAACCCTTCTTTCACCAGTCCCACACTAGTTTGCACCAATTGGGACCAGACTTTCACCAGTTTAGCACTGTCATGAAGACTGGGAGTCGACAGCCTATCATATGCAATGACATCATTGGATACATCTGATGTGTTTCTGAAAACTGACTGGATTTTATTTCTGAAATTGTCTTATAATATTGTTCTATGTAATAAATATTGCAATAAATGTTTTTATATAAAAGAAAATATTCTGCCCCATTTTTCTGAAACATGTCATGATCAAAAATACTTGATGGCAATTAGAATGTCACAAAAAAGGATAGTTTGAGTTGTATACTGTATTATTTCACTCATTTAAACATATTCCGTAAAACACCAAAAAAAAAAAATACACTTTAGTGCACAATTTCTTGTTGCTTTTGTTAATTGGCTGCAAACAGAAATATAACCCCAATGGTTAAGTTTATTAAAGAATCAGAATAAGCCATTCTTTTGCAAAGCAATACAGTTTATTGTCTTGCCATTTATTTAAAGCTAGCAACAATATTCTTGTTCAGCTTTCATCCATTGCTTGAATGACTTTTGGTTTTGGTAGAGAGATTTAAGAAAATAAGACTGATAGAATGATATGAGATGTAGACAGATGCATTTAATTCTAAGACTTCCACTTTAGAATTGGAGGTTTGTAACCTGAATACAAGCGAAAGATAAAGATTCCACTGTCTCAATGGTGAAATGTGATTATGTCCAAATGCACACTAACATGTTTAAAGGTGATTAAATTAACTGGAGCAGGCGCAGCTCACTTGGGTCTTTGGCACTGATCCGGAATTGTTTTCATACATGATAATAGTGCTGTGAGGGGTGGGTGGTCATGGTTACACAACAGTGGGATTAGAGCGGGAATTAAGAAACCACAGGGGTCGTATTGATACAGGATACACATGTGTTTAAAAGAATGAACAGAAAAGCTATTTCACTTAAAGACTGTAAAAGATCTTAATGAGAGACGCCTTCAAATTTTACACTGCAAAATATCCAAACTTAATCATTATTGGTCTTTTTTCTAGTTAGCAGGATTCATTTACGATTAAGATTAAGGCATTTTCATTTGTTAAAATTAGTTAACGTGAACTAAGATTGACCAATACTTCTACAGCATTTATTAATCTGTTCATTTCAGCATTTACTAATACATTTTCAAGCTCAAAAGTTAACAGTTTAAACAAACAATGAACAACATTTTTATGATCTAACATTAACCAGTTTTATAAATGTAAAGAAAATATATTGCCTTAAAATGTCAAAAAAAAAAAAACCCGTAAAAACGCTCATTATAAACAAAGCATTTATTTAATCAAGCTCCAAAGTCACGTGATTTCAGTTCATAAGGCTTCGTTACGTCATAAGTGTTTCACTATTTCAATAGTTCACCACGCAAACCAAATCACTGATTCGAAATAAAAGATTCGTAAAGCTTCATGAAGCAGTGTTTTGAAATCAACCATCACTAGATATTGCTGAAAAGTCGTTATTTTGTTTGTTTGGCGCACCAAAAGTATTCTCGTCACTTTATAATATTAAGGTTGATCCACTGTACTCACATGAACTGCTTTAAATATGTTTTAGTATCTTTCTGGACATTGAAAGTGTTCATTATCTTGCTGTCAATAGAGACTCACTGAACCATCGTATTTCATCAGAAATATCTTCATTTGTGTTCTGAAGATCAACGAAGATCTTACGGGTTCAGAACGACATGAGGGAGAGGAATTAATGACAGCATGTTCACTTTGAAGCTTCCTCTTGGAAGGTTGTTTGCGTCCGTACATACTTCAGAAGGAGCCTAACGTCAGAAACAAGCATTTTAATGGCATCCCAGATCGAGTTGAAGGATTATATGTTTGTTCGGACAATTTTATTTTGTCAGCAAGGCAAAGTGTAATGGAGAGTTTGCAAAGAAACTTTTGTAGAAAGATGAAGCAGCCGACTGTATTGGATCGGACAGCAGCTGCATGATTTCATAATGCTTTGTCTGTAAATGATGGTTTTAAATGGCTGTTTTCAAAATACTGTTTCCTATGCAATGACGTTAGCCAATCATATCAGTGGCCGTTAAAAGGAGCCGCCCCTTTAAAAATGGATCATTTCGGGCAGAGGGTCAGAATGAAGGTTAAAAATATTTTTCCACACATATACATTTGGGTTTTTTCTGCAAAAAACTATTAACATTATAAGTGAAACTCAAGGAATATATTAAAATAAAGGTGAAAAAAAATCCATGATCCATTTAATACTTCACTAATGTTAGAGACCTTATTGTAAAATGTTATATTAGACTCTTAAATATACATTTATTTTGTATTGTTGCATTGACAACATTTATTTTTTTGCTTAATTAAATGTATCATTATTTTTTAACAGTAATTTTCACAGTGAACAAATTCCCATGACTGTTAAGGAAATAAACTCAAAGTTAATAGAGAGAGAGATTAATAGTTGCCATCTTAATGTAAGGCTCTCCTGTCCAGCTTCACCTGAGGAGGTATCTGATGGGCGGGACGTTCGTGCAGTCCTCGTCCTCTTCAAACGACGGAATGATCTCCAACATCTGCTGGTGATCTGGAATCTCACGCTTGGTTGCGGAGCGAACCAAATCAGTTATGCTGCATAAACGATAAGTTAATCAAAGAATAAAAATCCCTTTCAAACCTTTAAAAACAGCATTATCATCTTTACATAAGATACTGTTACATAAGAAGAGTTGCCGTGAATGAGAGTGTTTATTGATGTAAGGGTGTGGTATCATAATTAGAGAGGAACAGGAAGGTCACTGTTATGCCTAACATTGGTTATGTCCATAATAAATTACTAGATAACAGCACATTTAACTATTTAAAAAACATATAGTAAAGTATAGTATGCAAATGCAACATACAATAATAGTTTCAAATGTCATGTGACCACACATGAATGTTTAATACAGCAAGTTTTGTGGTTATCAGGAAAATAAAGCTGTTATTTGGCAGTTTCTTTTATTTTTGTGTGAAAATGAAAACTTTCAGCAGTCTAATCACATAATGAGTAAAAAAGGAAGTGTTAATATGTTAGTTTATATTCTGCTTCATTCGTTAAAAATGGAAGGTAAATAATGCGAAGTGGTTTGGTTGTATACTGCACATTTTGTCAAATGTCATATATTCAGTACATGCAAAACATTTGCATACTGAGCACAATAGTTTGAAATAATTTTGATTTTTTTAGCCAGCATATTAGAATAATATCTGAAGGGTCATGTGACACTGAAGACTGGTGTAATGATGCTGAAAATTCAGCTTTGATCACAGGAATAAATTACATTTGAAAATACATTCAAATTGTAGTAATATTTCGTACAGTATTTTTGAACAAATAAATTCAGCATTGGTGAGCATAAGAGACTTCTAGACTTATTCTAGACTTTTGCTGTACATGCATACTTGCTTTCTACTGCTTTAATATCGTGCAAAACGCATTAAAGAAACGTAAATGAAGAAATGTCAGGAAAGAGCAGCACTTGACATTTTTTTCTCCTAATTTATCCTCAGAGACTAATTTTGATTCCCACAGGAAGAGACCCAGGAAAGACCTCTAGGTCTATCAACAGATTGATGTTAGGTGCACACATGCAGAAAGAGGGGAGTGAGGGGTTAATGAAGGTGTGTGGCTTCAAATGACCATGCTGGAAGACTGTGTGTCCATGGCTTAGGAAAATATCCATTATCCCAAAAATAAACACTAAGAGACCAAAATCTCTCAGTCTAGACAAATGTAATGATATATATATAGCTCAGGTTAATATTATGCAGGTAAGCATTCAATATAGCATACAAAATATAAGACACTAATGCTGTGTGGAGTGTTTCTCTTTCAAACAGCTGTATTCGGCATACAAACCTTAGCTTCAGGCGATCAGTGTGATCGGAGAGATCGCTGTACAAAACAGCAGGACCATAATACAAGCCAGTGATGCTCAACTTGTGCTTTTCCTGAAATGAGAAATAAGTATTAAATCAACTAATTCAACACATACAGACATCCATCCAGTATATCACTAAGATGTGTAGTCAATGAGCGTTTTTATCTAGAATCTGTGCTTTTTGTAACGGTATAATTGACTGATTTAGAGCTAGTTGACCAATTTCCACTATAAATGAAAGCGACAGACTATTTATAATGTTACAAATAAATGCTGTTCTATCCATTAAAAAAGAATCCAGAAAAAAAGTCACAGATTAAAAACAAAAATATTAAGTGGCGCAACTGTTTTCAACATTGATGATAATAATAATAAGAAATGTTTCTTGAGCAGCAAATCAGCATATTAGAATGATTCCTGAAGGATCACGTGACGCTGAAGACTGGAGTAATTCAGCTTTGCATCACAGGGATAAAAAACATTTGATAATATTTTCAAATAATATATCACAATATTCCAGAAAAAGCAGTTCTGGTGCCAGAGAAAAGCTCAAAGAAGATTTCAGCCTTGAAAAAACTGATGTGAGACTGTGTGTGAAGGGTATCTGATGTCTTTAAGTGTGTGATGTTGACAGCGTGTGTGCTTTAACCTTAATGTTTTTCAGCAGTTCCTCCAAGGTCATTTCCTTTTGACCCTCACGCCAGCCCTGCACCAGGAAGTCGTCCCAGAGAGAGTACCGTTGCCCCGCAACCTGCCGACAGACACAACACACCAGCTTAATAAACATTAAAACCCATTTGAGAGTATGCTAGCGCTCCCATGCATACTACGTCTAGTTTATTAAGTTTGACTGCGTATGCATGAACTACATCGGTGTGGTGTTAACGGCTGATATAGATCTTGTTAACCCTGCTGACACATTTAAAGCTCATGTCTTGGACTCAAACAGTCCTCTCCAGGTCAGAGGTCATGCAGGACATGTTATACCAGAGATAGGGTAAGCAAAAGACAAAAAAAACTGTATTATAATGTTACAATATTTTGTCTGGTTTTACTGTAGATTTAACATTGAAGGTTTGAATGTTTTGGTCTTTCCTCACTGCTTGCCTACAAAAAAGCAGCATCCCACATGAACGGACTTGCTTAAAAGGAGCTTACGAATATTAATCCTGAGGCAAGGTTCATACATTAAAGTAAATTCTGTGTCCATCAGCACTAGAATGAATTATTCTGTACACTCAGGTATACTGGTAAAAATGAATAGAGATTGTACTACAAATATCTCATTTACAATCATTTGTACCCAGCTTATAAATTATGAATGATAAATTCAAAAACCTTTTTCATCAGTGCAAAAAGCTTGCCTGAGGTGCAGTGCATGGAGATGTAAGGAGACAAGGTTTTACGACTGCCTTGGAAAGAGGAACTAAGTCCTGCTCAATAAAAAGATCCATGTCTTGACTTGATCTTGCAGACAACATTTCAAACATAAGGCATGTGCAAGTATGCATAAACCTTCACCTAAAAATACACTGCTTGTGTCATCAAGTATAGCACTATATACAGTTCCCAAAGCCAGGCCTCAAATTCTTCCAGGAGCAAATGCGCTTGCATGACTTTTATAGCTCTATAGTTTGTTTGTAAGGAGAAACATAATTGAGAACTCCGTTAAATCTCCACAGCTATGAAAGAGCAGTACAATTGAGCAATAAAACTGTCTTCTTGGTTAGTTGATTTTACCACAGCCCTGAGACACAACACCTGTTTGCTGTAGACATACTAATTTGCTATTTCACCTCCACTGGACTTGTACCTGTGTGTGAATTACTTAGACTACATTTGCTTAAGAACGTTGTTCTTCTTGGGCTCATAATGGAACGCAGATAAGCAAATTCCTCATTACTCCAGTCTTCAGTGTCATACTTCAGATCTCATACTAATATGATGATTTGCCACTTTCTTATTATCATCAATGTTGAAAACAGTTGTGCTGCTTAATATTTCTGTAGAAAAGTTTTTTTTTCACAAATCTTTTATGAATTGAAAAGAACATTTATTTGAAATAGAAACCTTTTATGACATTTTAAATGTCACTTTTGATCAAATGAATGCATTTGAAACATCATCTAATTTTTTTTGATCAAATAAAAAATGCTATCAGCACTTGATATAAATGTATAATTTATGTGCCAAGTCTTCAGAAATGCTGTCAGGACAGATAACTATATATATCGAGATATCATATATCTGTCCAAAAGTTCAAAAGCGGTAGGGGTCGAGTTCCCAATACTGTCCTGTAAATAGTAAGACTAGCATATGTTTTCAACCACAGTAATTTCAAAACCAGTCAATTTGTCATGCTGTGGCAAAACCGACCACACGGCAAGGCATTCACTGGATATATCTACTCCACCCAATCTGCGGCCATCGCTTCACTTTTAGAAGTTAGACTTTTCCCTCACACTGTACATGTGCTGAAGACTGTGATGTCTTTGCGTGGTTACTGACATGTGGTTAAAATGAATAAAAAGACCATATACAATACATCAAAAAATTAGAAATGCAACCATCTCAGGAAAAGATGAAACTTCATTGGATGTTAAGGCTTCTTAAGTAATGAAATATGGGTCAGTCTAAACACACATGTAAGGGTTTCCCACTCCGTGGGAGGGTTAAAAATAAGCAAGTAATGTGGAAACCCTTTAGTCTCTGGGAAAAATGCAAATCCTAATTGAAGACTTCTAAGCTTCTAGAAAGCCTCCTCAGATCCAGGCATTTTCTGCCATGAACCTTCATAATCCCATCACTTGATTGTATCTGTGTTGCGGTGCCACACGTCCAAATGCTTTGACTTGTCCATTTAAAAGTTTGGCTTTTTTAAAAGAAATGAATATTTTTATTCAGCATGGATACATTCAATTGATCAAAAGTAACAGACATTTGTGTCTTTTTGTGTGTTACAAAACATTTCTATTTCAAATAAATGCTGTTGTTTTGAACTTTCTATTCACCAAAGTATCCTGAAAAAATGTATCATAGTTTCCACAAAAATATGAAGCAGCACAACTGTTTTCAACAATGATAATAATGAGAAATGTTTCTTGAGCAAATCATCATATTAGAATGATTTCTGAAGGGTCAAGTGACACTGAAAACTGGAGTAATGATGCTGGAAATCACTGGAATAAATTACATTTAAAATATATTACCATAAAATACAGTACTTTGAAATGTAATAATATTTCACATCATTACTATTTTTTTTTCTGCACTTTTGATCAAACAAATGCAAACTTGGTGAGCATAACAGACTGCTTCAAAAACATTAAACATCTTACCAACACCAATGTAATCTAAACCGATGCTAAATGTTCTTAGCTTAGGGGTAAAAAGAAGTTCGAAATACCTCTGCATATACTGTTTGTGAACATCCCGACACCGTCCATGTAGCTGAGAGCGACGTTTAGATCAATATGTATATATACACTGCACTCTTTCCTTTCAATAACAAAATGAACACAACAAAAAGTTTGCTCTGGTAAGCTGTTTCGAACTCCTGAAACAAACTCCAACTATGTTTTGACCTTATTTTGTTTGAAATGGCGCCACATCAGTTCGTTTTTTGATTTCGCTTGAAGTATATATTGGGGCCTTAATTCTTACACCGTCTCTAAAATAAGTTTTGAGCTTTAATAAGTTTAAAGATAGCCATTTAGCCGATGGCTAGCGATCATGTTTCTTCAGAAGAATTCGATTCATATGGATTTATTTAACAATATCTTAAAGACTGATGACTTTTCGGTGAACACACTTTCATTGGAGGGTTCATCTCTCAGGTTTTATTAAAAATATGTCATCTTATGGGTTTATGTTTTTGTCTTATGGGTTTAGAATGACTTGAGGCTGAGTAATTGATGACAGAATTTTCATTTTTGGATAAATTGTTGCATTTAAAGGCATTGATCTTTGGAAAATAGCTTTAAAAAAAATATGATTGGAAACTCCATTGGAAATTCCAATGAAATCATTTTTATTTTTGCAGCGCAGTATCTTTCACAGAGCACTGTTCTGTTGCTATAGTCCATGGAGGATGAAATTATGAAGTCCTCGGCCAAACATGTGAGGTCATCACTCTCAGAATGGAGCACTGCCAACATTCTCATCTGTTCTTCATAAACTGTATCACAGGCTGCATTGTAAACTGGGCTTTTTCTCCCTTCAACATGCGTCTCTGCAGTGCCCGTGCCAGAGAGAAACATTTGAGCGAACACACAACTGTTAAGCAACATGATGAATGCACTTACCATATTAACTAAAACAGAGACTTCACAAAGAGCTTCCATAGAACATGTGACTTCTGCAAATGCAAAATGTTAAAGGGAGTACATACAAAGGATCGTGTATTTAGTAAATGGACAAACCACTAGGAGCTGAGTAAAGGGTTGATAGCAATTGTTAAGCAACTGCTCAATGTGGCCTGCAACACAATGGTCGATTCTCAGAGACAGGAAACCTGACGCAAAGGGTGCAGCATGATAAGTCACCCCTTCCTGTTGAATAAAAATGGAACGGCTCACGTCCTCTAAACTTTGGGGTAGAAAGAATCATCGCCAAAATTACAACAATGGACTCATTCTCATAACCTATACAGCTGTTTTTAGAGTTCGTTTTAATCTGTAGACACCCGGGAGGTTTTCAATGCCAAATATTGAATGGAAACATGGGTTGTTGTTGAGGGAACTAAAATCTTTTCAATTATAGTCTATTATCGGTATCAAATGCTTCTGATAAACCCACCTTTAAATGGCACGTCAAAACAAACTGATTTGGACAGTTCTTGGCAAGAATAAGATGACAAAGTAAGCTTTATCATGATAGTCTGGCTGTGCAAGACTAGTGTCGGTTCATTTTTATGAGTAGACAAGCCTACAATCATCTTTCCAAGTGAGTCTTATGACAGTCTTTTGAAATTCCAAACTTCAATGTGTTGAATCACCCACAAAAGTCCAGTGTATGCAAGCTGAAAGGCGTAACTCAGGAAACACATGGCCCCTCTGGCCCCAAACAAACAGATGAACAATCCATTTCCTCTGGTTCTGTTTAACTCTGTTGTTACAGTATAAAAATGATCAGCTGATTTGCCCATGCCACTTCTTTAACGTCATCACAGGGGATTCTAGAGATGAAATGAGTCCTCTTACGCAACTGGTATCTCCTAAAGTCAATATGCATGCCTGAGGGGGAAAATATGGCAGCCAGCTGATCCACATGCTTAGACAAAACACTGCTAATAAACACATTATGTGCACTAGAGATTTGGACTTGGCTTGGGAACTTTTCATACACATCAATGCAGAAAAGAGTGCAAATTCCTACAGAGTCTTTAAGTTTAAGCATGAAGTTAGGTACCTTTTGCTCAGCTGTTTTTGGCTAGTTCAATTCTCTTTCATCAACAAAAACAAAAACTCTACTGAAGGAGCTTCAGAAAAAGTGAGACAGTTGAAAGTGTGTCTGTCATTAGGAAATGATTATTGATCTGTCTTACAGAAGCCCCCCGGGGGAAGAACAACTGAGGGACAGATGGCCGTCACCGAAACTCTTCTGAAGGACCGTTCTTGATGTTTGACCACAAGAAGACACAAGATGTCAGAGTGATGCGTTTAACACACAATGGCCCCAAAAAGTGTCTTAACATTTAAGTCACACTTAAAAATGCATGAACGTCATTGCATTGGATCACAAAATTTCAAAGAAAATTGCATTTATGTTAAAGAAAGATGGCACAAGTACAATTTCTCAGCAAACTATTTTGTAAAAACCTTCATACATCCAGTATAAGTCTCTAAAACACCAGCTGATTGAAAGACATTGAGCGAAAATGATGGAAAAAAAACTAGTTAGTTGTAGCAAAAGCATGAAAATCTTCAAATGAGAGATTTTTAAGTGTAACTTAGATTTCAAATATTTTCAGGCCGCTGTATATAGCAAAATCAGTTACCACAGAGTTCCAGATACTTCAGCCCTTTCTCCTTTTAATCTCGTCAAACTTATGCATATCCTCTGAACAGAGTGGGGTAACAAAGGATCGAGAGGGGTGACAGCATGGCAGGCAGTCTCCAGAGGGTTTGACACTTACACTCCAACTATAGGCCTTCTTACAAAAGACCCATTGACGTGTTAAAGAGTAAACAGAAGTCCGGCTCATTGTCCTGCCAATGAGGCGCTCCCCACCTGACTGACGGCTCGTGCCAGAAGGAGTCAGTCAATAGAGTTTGTTTCCTACAAATGGTGCATTTTGTTTGAGTGTCCCTTTGATTGACACACACACACACACACACACACATCTCAACAGTGGTATATCCCTGTGTTGAAAGGGTATAATTCTCTTTGGTGTAATCACTGGTCCCATAAATTCAGAAGCCTAATTACTATAGTCACACAAGTACATGACAACACACATTGAGTCCAGTGTGTTTTTACAGTTTTTCCCTTGTTTGACTCACCAGTGCAATGAATACATCTGAATAACCAGCTGATTGTAATCAATAATTGTTTCTGTGTACATCAATATCATTGATTGGCTTCTATTAACCAGACCAGGGGTCATGGGTGTCATCGTGTTATGTAATGTAACAGAATTGCATTAGGCTGGTTACACATGGGCACACCAAGAGCAGCTGTTCATTTGGAATCACAGATGCTTCATTAAAGGATTAGTTCACTTCAGAATTAAAATTTCATGATGGTTTACTCACCCCCATGCCATCCAAGATGTTTATGTCTTTCTTTCTTCAGTCGAAAAGAAATTAAGGTTTTTGAAGAAAACATTTTCTCCATATATTGGACTTTCACTGGGGTTCAACAGGTTGAAGGTCCAAATTGTAGATTCAGGGCAGCTTCAAAATGCTATACATGACCCCAGACGAGGAATAAGGGTCTTATCTAGTGAACAATCAGTTAATTTTCTAAAACAAAAAAAAAAAAAAAAGCATTTATATACTTTTTAACCACAAATGCTCATCTTGCACTAGCGCTGCGATGCTTCACGCATTACGAAATCATGTTGGAAAGGTCATGCGTGACGTAGGCAAAAGTACCGATCCAGTGTCTACAAAACGAACATGGATTCGGACCTTCAACCCGTTGAACCCTACTAAGGTCCACTATATAGAGAAAAATCCTGGAATGTTTCCTCAAAAACTTTAACTTCTTTTTGACTGAAGAAAGAAAGGCATAAACATCTTAGATGACATGGGGGTGAGTAAATTATCAGGAAATTTAAATTCTGAAATGAACTAATCCTTTAAATCGTGTTCAGGTACAGTTGAATTGGATACTTTTATTGTCATTGTATACTAAAGACTTCATAATCTTTGTAAACAAAGATTATTGGAATATGTTTTACAAGATAATACTTTTTCAGTAATAGGGTCCAATTCTCACTATTAACTACAACTTTAGCCTCAATGAACTGCTAATTACTTCTTATTAATAGTTAGTAAGGTAGTTGTTAAGTTTAGGTATTGGGTGGGATTAAATGATGTAGAATAATGCATTAATATGTGCTTTATAAGTACTAATAAACAGCCAATACCCTATTAATATGCCAATAAGCAACTAGTCAACAGTGAGAATTGGACATTAAAATAAAGCGTTACCCTACTTGAAATTGCTTTAAAATGGCACAGAGGCCATAATTACACAAAATGGTGCAAATGTTTGCCCTCAGCTGACATGGCTGAGTGAAAGCCGAAGGTGGAGAGGAAAGCAGACAAACAGACAGGAAATGGTGAGGCCTGGAGGTGTCTGGATTCATACGGACAGCTCAAGGTTCAACAGGAACTTTTTTTGCAGCTTTTCTGCAGCTTGCTGGCAGCTTTCATGCCTAAGGCTAATAGAATGACGTCAAAATGGATTGATATCAAGATTAAACAACAAAAATCCAGCTGCCTTGCATTTTTTTAAAAAAAATTTTTGGAAGACTTCTGCCATTTTTGTAGGACAGATGCTCACATTAACAAAGAGTACCATAAGTGCAATGGAAAGGTCAATGAAATACAATCCCAATCAAAACATTTGTTTGTTTACATGGATTCATGACCTATATAACTGACACAGATATTTTGTGATATATTAAAACTAGGAACATGAGTAATGGCACAGAAACTAAGCACAGGTAAATTCTGTTCCCCTCTCTCACAAGGTATAGTTCTGCTTTCCATGCTGTTGACGTTCTGTTTACGAGGAGCCTCTGTTTAAATGTGTACACAGACAGTGCGAAATATCACTTCCCATGTTCCGAAATTAACATGATGTGATCTTTCCAGCTGTTCTCTATATATGCATGGGTTAAGAACGAGGAATGAATAGCAAATGAAGCAACACATGGTCTAATCCATTTGTGAGAGATAGCAGCTGCCTTGAATACATATTTATCTGAGCTGGCAGTCAGTTTCGAGTGCCACTAAAACACATGCGGCTCTCAACAATATGTGAAACATGCTTTCTGAAAACCTGGATTTTATTCTCTTGAAAAATAAAATAAAATAAAATAAAATAAAATAAATCATCCAGAGCATCCTAAAGAATTCCATTATCACTAAACAGGCTGTTTATTCCCCGCCCCATAAATTCTACTGATAGCACAAAGATCCTGCCACCCTGCAACAAAACAGTCTGGACTAAAAAAACTCTAATTGAATCTTTTGATTAAACAAACAACAACAAAAACATAATTGAGGATGTTGTAGACACACCCCTATTTGCTTTCTTAATACACATTCCAGGTCTTATTGAGCATTATTAAGCAGTGCATGTTATTCTAAAGAAAAATATTTGTCTCATCAATAAAGTGTACCATATATTCCTCGGGATCTCTAAAATATATCAACTGGACAAGGATTAAGCATTAATTTCATGAACAATAAAACATACAGTCCAGAGCGTTCCAAAGAATTCCAGTTATCTGATGGAATTTGCACAGCAAGGAAACACTCTTCATTTCCTCAGCTGATAATTTTTTGAGATAATGTCTTTTCATTTATGGACAGAGCAATCATCTAAATGTGACTGTGCCAAATCCGTTTAAAGACACCATCACTAGTGCTTACAGGTCTCAAATGCTTTTCCAATGATCACTAGTGATCAGTGATGATTAATGATAGTGATCAATGATGATGTCACATGAGTAGGCAGACATTTACTTTTGTAAAAAAAAAAAAAAATTGTCTTTGGACAAATTTCACAAAAAGTCATAAATACAGTACTGAGGCCTAGCTAGAGCAACACAGTAGCTTGAGATATTTGCCATGTAGGAAAGAATGTAAAAGTTTTTCTGGAGCATACCAAACCAATTGAAGATGGTTTGGCATGCTCCAAACCATCAAAGAAACCAACCAACCAATCACAGTTATTCGTGAAAACATGATGCAAGTGTTGGTAGATTCACATTTCAAGTACATCACTTTTGTCGGCGTTCGGACGTAGAACCTGGAAGCGCTGAACATAAACAGTGTAGGAGAATTACACTGAAGTTTTTAAGTTGAAATAGTTGGATGTGACTGATATGCTCAGACAGCAGTAAAAAATGTCAAATTTCAAAAGTGATGCTCAGTACGGGAAATGTGACTCTACCAACACCTGAATCATGTTTATAGCATTGAACGTAAACAGTGTAGGTGAATTAGGTGAGGTGAATAGGTGAAAGTTATTTTTATTTTGTTTTTGCGCACAAATTATTCTTGTCACTTCATAAAATTAAGGGTGAACCACTGTAGTCATGTTGACTATTTTAATGAGGTCTTTAGTACCTTTCTAAGCCTTGAAAGTGGTAGTTAAGTTGCTGTATGGAGATGTCAGAGAGCTCTCGGATTACATCAAAAATATCTAAATTGTGTTTCAAAGATGAACGAAGTTCTTGTGGGTTTGGACGACATGAGTGTGAGTAATTAATGACAGAATATTCATTTTTGGGTGAACTAATCTTTTAAATTATATTAAAGTGACAAAAAAATCAAGTTGAATCTCAACTTTAAAAACAAATAAGTTGGTTAAATTATTTTAAAGAGTTAACGTAATAGAAACCATATTTTGGCATGACTTATTGATTAATATTATTATTATTATTATTATTTTTACCTTGAATGGCACTCAAGCTGGTGAAAAGTGTGATATTGACCTAAGTTCTGTTGTTTTCACAGACTAGCCCTGCCAATTAAGCATACTGTGGCTTTTACGGTCAAGCTTGGATTCCTGGGGGATATGTTTGCATGGAAAACATCTTAATTGAATAAGTGTTTTCATGTGTCAGTTCATTTTACAGGCACATTCCTCTATGTTCATCAAATGGCATTGCATTGTGTTCATGCTGAAGAACATCGTAGACACAAACACAAACAGCAGTAAACTAAACAGGTTGTTTACTTTCCCCTCATTATTACCAAATTCTACTTATAACACAAAGATCATGCCGTCCTGCAACAAAACAGTGTGGATTTTGAAACTCTAATTGAATGTTGATTAAACAGACCAAAAAACATTTAATTGGGGATGACGTGTATACATTCCCTATTTACTTTCTTAATATACATTTCTAATCTTATTGTGCATTATTTATCTGCACATGTTATTCAAAAGAAAATATTTAGTCAATAAAGTGTCCCATACTGTATATTGCTTGGGATTTCTAAAACATATCAACTGGACAAGAATTATGCATTAATTTCATGATCAATCTAATGACGTTATAGGTGGTCTCCACATCGCAAGTATTCTCTTAGCTTTTTCCATCAGGTACACACATGGTTTTTTAGTTTAAGATTTGCTAATACAAACCAGAACTTTCCCATCTAATATAAAGACTGATTCCAGAACCACTGCTGCATATTGAGGGAGAATTATGGGAAAGCTCCTCTTTCCTGTACTCAACACTGCGGGTAATGAAAATAACACGGCCTGTGGTCTGATTGATCCCAACTACCAACTGAAAATGACTGCTGAAAGAAAGAGTTCAGAGCCAAAGAACTCCAAAAAACTATTGGGATCACTAGTGATGAGTGTATTTCGTCATAATATCTGGTCCTCTTTTCTGGTTAAGAACCACTCACTTAAACAGAAAGAGATTGACAGCGAAACACATTTAACTGGCTAACCTGGGTAAAACAGCTGATACCACAATAATAGCTTGAAAAATGAAATAACCGCTGTCCAACTATTCATCCATCTCTTACCACCAGGAATAGTTCATATGGTTTAACCCTCTTGGTGTGGTCTTGTGATGGTAGGCCAGGACACAATGCATGACTCTGCTAATTATGCCGTATGAAGTATGGCTTAATGACTTCACCATGCTGACATATGGAAAGTATGCAGTATGCTGCTACTTCTAAAGCAATTACTTGAGACGGCCACACGCATTTTTTGGCAATCATTCTGGTGCATGTCTATGAAAAATTACCATTTTGTTTGAATGAAAACCAGAGGGATTTTTGTACTCACTCAGCCATACGATTGTAATAAAAAGAAAAGTTTTGAAGATCAAAAAAGTAGGAAAAATAAACCGGCCAAAGATCAAAGCTCAAATAGTGATGGCGATACTCTAAACAATTTTAATTAGGACTCTTACTTCGTACGACAGCACTATCAGAATATTTAAATCCTTTCAATTGTGTATGACCTCAAATTTTGCAATACATTAAACATATGCATTTTCCACCTCAACACCTCATCAATACGTCATCATGTGAAGTGGTTAGAATGATTTGTTTGTGCATCTTTAACTAGAGAAAGCTTTAACTAACACCAAATGCTCGCTGATGACACAGCGCAGCTCTATTGTGTGTGCTGATTAAGCAAGTGAGTGCGCTCTACAGTAAACACAGAAAGAAAAGGAGTGAATGAACAAGTAAAGTTTTGAAACTCCATCATAAAGGGAATGCTTGAGAACAAAGAAATGGGGAGAAGCTGTGGGGTTGAGCAGATGGGCTTTGAAACCTCCATTTCTCCCCACAGCCCCCTTCTTTCTTACTTGGTCTCTCTTTAAGAAGCTGTGAATGATTAAAGGAATAAAAAGGCAGTCTCATTGGAGCTCAAGAAAATCTGGTTCTAATAGAGGAGTTTCCTGCGATGGCAGGAAATAGCTGTCATTACTGCAAGGTTCTCTTTCTGCCTCTTCACACTTTTCCTCTTTCGTTCTCTCTTTTTCCAGCCAGCCGTAATTCATAAATGGCCAAATAAGGTGGCACACAGGTCATATCCAAATAAATGCTCTCACTTCAGGTCTGCTCCATTTGCAGCAGACTCAACTAATACATTATGTAAGTGCGAGAGAAAGTGTGAGACTAAAATTGTCTATGTAGACATAGGTCATAAGGACTTTTTTGGTCGTTGCATCCTACTTTGCTCTTCTTTTTTAAGAATCTCACCTGCATGATTGATGCATTTAAAAGCACATCTCCGATTCCTCTCCTCGCACCTGCACCCTAGAGAGGCACTTAGATCAAGTATCAAATCACTTTTAGATTAAGCAAAGATGGATAGCAAAACTAGACCAGTACGGAAATATTCTATCCATTATGCTTCATCACTCGACAAAAGGGAAATATTAAGTAAAACCCGAAGAATTGAATGGCATTAATAAATCTACATGAAAACTGCTTAGACCCAGGCACAGATACCATTCAAAATTTTGGGGTAACACTTTTTTTTAGGGGTAATAGGGGTAGTTGTGGCCTGTAGGGGTAGTCGTGGCCTAGTGGTGAGGCAGTCAGGCTTGTAATCTGAAGGTTGCCGGTTCGATTCCCACGCCGGCAGGAATTGAAAGTGTGGATTGTGAATAAACAGCACTCTAGCCACCTTCAATACCATGACTAAAGTGCCCTTGAGCAATGCACCTAACCCCTAATTGCTCCCCTTGTAAGTCGCTTTGGATAAAAGCGTCTACTAAATGATGAAAAATGTAAATGTAAATTGATCAAAAGTGACAGAAAGGATATTTATAATGCTTATAAATTTCAATTTCAAATAAATGCTGTTCTTTTGAACTTTCTATTCATCAATCAGTTCAGAATAAATTCAGAATCCTGAAAAAAAAAAAAAAAAAAAAAGGTTTCATGGTTTCCACAAAATATTAAGCAGCGCAACTGTTTAATCAAATAAATGCAGTCTTGGTGCGCATAAGAAAAAAATCTTAACTGCAAGTTCAAAAACTTATATAATAGTCATCAAAAGTGTTACAAGCACTGCCAGATGTTTGCTTCATCTATGAGACATTAATGCCTACAGGTGAAAAGCCAAGCTGCCAGAAATGGATAACAGAAGCAGGTTAAAACATGAAGGTCCATTTACTTTTAAATATAAGTACCGATTAACCCTATACAGATTGATGAATGTGTAGCAGAAATGTAAACCTTTAGACACTGTTTAACACTGTGATCCAACTCTTTAACTATAGAGCTGGTCAGGGGCACATATGGCCACATCGCATTTGTATCGTAAACAGTAGTGCATTCTGATGCTTTCAGGTCAACATCAAAAGATCACGGGTCTAAAAACAAGTGGTGTAAACTGAAAACTTCTCTTTACAGAGAATTGTGCGTTAAAGTCCCTTTAAGCAAGTCAAAAGGCGAATGAGGCAAGAACGAAAAGGTGTTTAGCAAGTGGAGGGAAAGGAACTTCGGAGGAACCAGACTCACAAACGTGATCAGTGGAGACACTAGCACACCAGCATCCCATGCTGACGACCAGCTTCTAAGAGAAAACACATGCTGGTCTTTTCTGCAGGGTTACGGCAGACACAGTCTCATAAACTGCCGTGAGAGGCTGCTAATAAGGACCTGAAGCATGCCACAGCAATAACCCCAGGCAGTGCACTTTCTACTCTCACTTCTGATGAAGGCACAATTCACAGGGTAACACTGAATGCTGGAAAACAAAAATGTCATTTATTATTTTTTATTATTTATATGATAAATGGTCTTTACACAACTGCTATTGTGAGTACTGTATATTATTTTTAAAAAAGACTATAAATAATATAAGGTCTGCAACACTAATCCGAGTCATTCTAATGACAGAAAGATTGATAAATGACTTCTCTGAAACTGTCTTGAGAGTGTAAAAATAGTGGAGGCTGTTAAAAAGGATGTCCTTGGTAGAAAACAGGAACCTACAAGCATATCCGTCTTGCTCAGACTAGATTTTCTTAGACTCTCAGAAGAACCCTCTTAGTATGTGACTTGTCAAATTTCCATAATTTGTGTTTTTGACCATATGGCTTAAATTTTAGTTTTAGCAAGCAAGTGACTGTTATGCATTTCTGATCTATCTGAAAAGTGTGTCTGTTGTTTTTCTTCCATCATCTAAATCCATAAAAAGTTCCAAATGGAAGCCACATTGCAGGAAAAGAGACTAATAGATATTTCCACAGCTCAATTTAACACACTGACAGCTGACAAAGCCCCATATGGCAACTATCGTATCACTACCACAGCCTAAACAAAGGTTTTAAAAATGGAAACTCTAACTAATTGACTCAATAATTTGTTTTCCGCCATGTGACTGCATTCAAACAGTATCAGTATTACAAAATAAAACATGCCCTTGACTCATCCCATGTGTGGAAACCTTACCGCACATCCCGGACTTGGAAAAGACTATGAAAAAGGTATGCAAACAAAACAAAAAGATGGAAAAAGTGAAAGGGAAGATGAAAGTTTAAACGTCTAGACACCAAATTTTTGAAATTAAAATGAAGAAAGATAGCACATCCACACTTTAAGTGAAATATGGACTGCTGTTCAAATGTTGCTGTTGTTTATTTTAATGAATGTTTATTCAACAAGGATGTATTAAATAAATCAAAAGTGACAGTAAAGACAGTAAAAAATGTATTACTGTTTCCTACAAATATATTAAGCAAATCAGCATATTAGAATGATTCTGAAGGATCGTGTGACACTGAAGACTGGAGTAATGATGCTGAAAATTTAGCTTTGCCATCACAGAAATAAAGTACATTTTATATCACAATAGAAAACAAGTTATTTTAAATTGTGATATTTCACAATATTAGTGTTTTTACCATATTGTTTGATCAAATAAATGCAGAGACTTCTTAAAAATCATAACAGACCCTAAACTTTTGAATGGTAGAGCATCACGAATATGTGCTTGTTAGGTTTTAAATGATAAAATAATAGACATACTCTTCATACTAAAGACAAAAAACAATGTGACATTTTGTGGTTGTGACAGTTAGTGGAACTTGTTAGTTAATGTGATGAACCACACCTGTGGTTCCTGTTGAGGAGAACTGACTTCACACATCCACCAAAAATGACTTGTTCGCAATCTAATGACATTCATACATTTGTGTGGCTTTAGTGTCCAAATTTGCTTCAAGGCCACTGCATGTTCTTGTAATCCAAACAGAATGTGTCTGCCGAGTATGTTAAGAAAAGAAGTAGCCCGGACACTCCAGAAAGTGGTGACATCGCACTAGTAACCTGAGCTTTTGTGTTTCAAAGCCCAGCTCACCGCTTGTCCCCTTGGGTGAAAATTACCCTCAACTCTGACCCTGCACATGATGATAGAAACAACACTCCCCCCATGCGTGGACGGCCATGTCTTGTGTTGCATTACCTCATCTGAAGTCTCTCTGCACAAATCTCAGACCATTCACTTCCAAGGATCTTGATCATAGTTATAAACCCATAAGCACAACTCAAACACCAGATTTTGCATGCAACTCTTTTCAGGGTTTGCAGCTTTAATACATGCACGTGTCTGTCTGAAAACTCTTGTCTGAATCTGAATGTGTTCCCTTTGAAAGTGGAAGTCCCCTAAACTGAGCAAACTCACCAGGTTAGCAGGTGAGGGGTCTGCGGGGGTGAGTGTACAGTTACTAAGTGTTTCAAGCCCCTGAGGATGAAAATAAGTTGACTAAAGCCTGCAGTGATCTAGACCCAGACAGAAGACTGATGCTGTACCCTTTCACCCCAGCCGTCACCCCCGGCCCCAATAACAGAACTCAACCACAGGACACATTCCCTTTTACTCACTGCACAAGTGCGATTATTGGGACCAGAAGTCTTTAACTAGTGCGCTTACTCTGACAACATATTAGTCTTCGATAAGTGTCTAGAACAAATTGTTTTAATAAACAAAGACCACAAGCACACTATAATAATAAAACAGATACACTAGGTTAACTTTAGAGTGAGCGGACTTGTAAAGTGGCTACTACTTACATGTTTCAAGTGAAAAGCCATATTATTTGAGGTCGATGAATGATGAATGATAGGTCAATGTTTGGATATCCTGCCGTTAATGATCTGTCAGTCACAGACTGCGTGATTTCGGCATTTCCTGTGGAGGTTTTTTATCTGCAACTAACTGACTAGTACCAATTTTGGTCGAATAAGCCTCTTCTCGTCGACTAATGGTTAGTGTTAGACTATTAGGGGGCGGCCCAAATACACATAAAATCGTTATGATATGCTGTATTCAACAGCTAAGAGCTACTTCTACTGTTTTTGTTATTAAATAATTAGGACAAAAAGCTATACACACTCATTTGGAAAACAGTCAGATGTTAGATGGTGATGGTGATGTAGAGCAGGGGTGGCCAACGTCGGTCCTGGAGAGCCACAATCCTGCAAATTTTTGCTCCAACCCTAATCAAACACACCTGAACAAGCTAATCAAGGTCTTAAGGGTTACTAGAAAGCTACAGGAAGGTGAGTTTTTAACAGGGTTGGAGCTAAACTCTGCAGGATTGTGGCTCTCCAGGACCGACGTTGGCCACCCCTGATGTAGAGTGAGTAGCTTTGTCACTTACTGTGAATGCTGGGGCAGGACAAGGCTGTGAGAAGACAAAGTATTGGGTGGCCAAGTTAACATATGCGTTGCGGTAGGATGTGATTTTGCAGTGACACTGGACAAGCTTATAGAGCTCCAAACACATCAGTCCGGCGATCGCAGCTGTTGTCGTGGCGATTGCTGGAATGATGCGGCCTGCGATTAACTTGCTCTGCAGATGAGAAACAAGCTTTGAGATATTATTTACATACATATATATATATATATATATGTTTGTAGACACTGTGCACGGTTTGTGGATTGCAAACACATGTTCATGGGTGGAAATAAGTTATGCAGACTATTAATGTACAAGCAAAAAATAGGACTGGAACTCTATGGTCTAGTTAGTAGAATGAAAAGGTCTTTCCTCTGGGTGTTCTGTAAACAGTATGTACTGAAACTAAGGACAAAAACCCCCAGAAGGGAATGTTGATCACTTTAGACCTTGTCTCACAAACAAAAGGACAGCAGAGTTGTTCGACAAAGACAATAGTCATTCACCTTGTGGCGGTCGGCTGTTGGTATATCATAGTTCTCTGCCCTCAGGTTGGATGTTGCAACTATATAGTCCATGTGGAAATTACTGTCATCATCCTGGAACACAAGAATAAAAGCATACAGTAAAGTATAAACAATGTCATTATTACAAGCACTGACACATAAGGGACATTCTTGCATTCGATCTTGTTTTATTGTGTATACATGCATCATCTTTGCAGACTGTGCTAACTGATTTTCTTGTTTTTATGCATAAATTTAGTGATGTTTATGCTTAAAACAAACAAACAAGCAAAAAGATAACTTGCAAACTCTAAATATCTATTCTGCTTAAAGTACTTAATATATGTACCTCATATTTAATATTGTTTTAAGGATGTTTAGATATTATTAGTGAAAAAAATACAAAAATAATCATTGAAAAGATATATTTCTATGCAGTGTAGACATTAGAAGAGTTCAAACAAGTTGTATCATTTACCATTGATTTTCATTTCATTTAAACTATGGAAAACACCTTTAGATTTGTCCATCAGCAAATCGTCACCTACTAACCATCTGTTCATTTGTTACTATAGGGCAAAAACAACAAGTTGTGTTTGAAGTGTGATGCTGATTGTTATCTTTTAGTCTGACCAAAAAAAAAAAACCGAGAAGCATTTAAAAACAGGAACAAAACCATTCGGGCCACAGGTATGTTTGCACGCTTTGGTACAACAGGTACTAGATAAAGTGGTTATATCACACATCATATTTAAACATTTATAGTTTCCAGTCTCCTATTGTATTCTAATATTATTTCCTTTTATATGTTCAGTTGATGTTCATCATATCCCATAAAACAGGCAATAACTACTCCAGATTCAACTGCTTTGAACTGCAAACCATATACTTATAAACTTAGTGATCTTTTTAAAGATAAGGCAATTAAAACCCAATAAGCATAATTCACAACTTTGGTGTGATATTAGATATTGCAGGAATGGGGTTTTGGCACTCTTCTTACGCCCCAGGCACCGCACCACTACAAAGCCTGTCAAGTATTGGGTGTGATGGGGGTAACTGCAGGGGTGTTTGAGCATAGTATATAATTTGGCAACCTGATGCCACCAGAATCCCCCAAACACACATTCCACTGGAAAAACCAAACATCTGATCTGGCAAAGAATGTGTCATTGCTAAAAGCGCGCGCACACACTCGCACATGCATAGAGACATACGATACAAACAGTGGGGCCCAAAGGTCTGAGAACATTTGTATAGTTTAATTCAACATTCAAAAAACATTAAGAGTTCATAATGTGTTAATATTTGGAATTTCTCTCTTTTACTTTAATGATAGAAGCACTCAATCAATTTATCCAGCATCGTTTGAGATGTTCCAATAAAAGTCACAAGGTTCAAAGAGTCACATGATCAATCATTTACTTACATTTGATTACTGACCTAGAAAATAGAGCAGAATCTGAAATATTTCTTCTTCATCATCACTATTCTTTGTTTTAAAATTCTAAAACTTTATTTTAATCCCAGATTAAATCCCAGACCTTTGGAATTGCGGCCTAACTGTTGCCATATGAACAAAAAGATAGCAGGGTGCTTTCATCTTCAAAGAAAACAAGACTAAAGAGAGAAGCAACCAAAGAGAAATTGAGAATAGATAGTCCAGGAGTGATGTAACGACTTAAGAGATTGTTACAACCACAGACAGATACATGCAGAGAAACACATAGACTGAGACTAATCCTATTCCTAACAGAACACACAACTGAGATGTTGTTTCGGACACTGCTGCCCATTCAGAGTCCATGTACTGTATGTGTGTGGAAGTCCAGGAAGCCCATGTGTCATGCCGTCACGACTAACGACAAAGCATGCATTCGCAGCTTTTCATAAGACCTGTCTGTCCGTTGGACACCCTCTATTTGAGTAGTATGTGACAGCGGTGAGGTAATATCAACAGAAAGGACGACTGTTTTCTCTCATCTGCTATGGATGGAGCTGGTTAAGGGTCGATGAAGACTGCAGTCAAGGTTGGATGTTTCAGGGCCAGTTTTGTGGTTCACTGAGACCTCCTACCTGAGAGTGGACGCCAACATGTCTGACTGGCCCAGTGAAAAAACTCTTTTTCTCCTCCAACTTCAAAATCGTCCAACATCGTTGTTTTAGTGTTTTTTGTAAAGGCCGTTTGACTTAGTCTTTGCACGTTCACTTTATAAACATTTGCTCAGTACATCTGCATTTGTGGTTAAAAAGTATTTAATTTTTGTTTGTTTTTTAAAAATAATTACTGATCGTTTCGCTAGATAAAGAACTTTATTCCTTGTCTGGGATTGTGTTGACCCACCCCTGCATTGAAACTGCAATTTGGACATTCAACCCGTTGGTAACTGTTGAAGTCCACTATATGTAGAAAAATCCTAGAATGTTTTTCTCAAAAACCTTATTTTCTTTTTAACTGAAGAAAGAAAGACATAAGCATCTTGGATGACATGGAGGTGAGTAAATTATCAGGAAATTTTAATTCTGAAGTGAACTAAACAGCATGAAGTGTCCAAGATTCCACACTTCTTCATCCAGGTATTTAAGTGTACTTTTTCTATGTGGAATTTTCAGTGAACACATTACTCATGCTATTTATACTAAAACACGTCATAGAATAGCGCATACGTATGCAAACTGGAATGCACCTAATATGTATTGTGAAAATGCTATAGAAATAGATCTTGACTTGACAAACACGGTACCTTCTCAAACTCTTGTGGATGCATCCGGAAGTTTTGGTCCTTCAGCTGGAGTTTGGACAGCTTCTCCTTTAATATCTCCAGCTTGGCTTTGTCTAAGAGATGCAGTGAGTGATATGAAAAGAGATATTTTAATATTCTTTACAGACTTATTCATATTTTTTCATATTAAGCCTAAAATCTCACCTTCCTCTTTTCTCTCCTCATTTTCCTCTTTCAGCTGCTGGTCGGTCACTGCTATCTTTACACTAGATTTAGGGGTGAACTCGGGCACTTTTACTCCCTGCAGCACGCTCTGAATGTCAGCACGATTTCTTGAGCCTGTAACCCCATAGATCTGCCCATATAAATTGGCTGCTGCCACAATGAAATCCATATGGGTGGTCTATGAAACAAGAGAAAACAGTAATCATCTCACATCAAAATACTTTTATTTTACCAGGCAGAACTAAAGCGAAATTGACTGTTTGTGTTTGATTTTGAACTGAGGGGTGGAAAAACTCGCCATGGATCACAAACACATGTGCTGAGAAACAGAACTGCAGTGGTTAACAGGAAATGATGAGAGGAAAGTGTGTAGCACATTCAAAAAACAACACTTTTCAAACCTTTGAAACCACAGAATTCAAACGGACTGTGATGAGCTAAAAAGGAATTCCTTTAGGGAAAAACTAATCTTACCAAATGCTGATAACATTTATAAAGAATGAAGACAATGGAGACAATGGGCCATAAAACTGAATAATGGTTGAAGAGTGGAATCATTTGCATATCTCGCCTAATTAGAATATTTAAGAGTTTTTCTTGATTTTTTCAGTTTATACTAAGAGGGTTTCTGTGAAAAGCGTGACCTGTGTGCTAATGTGCCTCTGTGTTTACCTGTGTGAGTGTGTCTGTATGTGAAGGGTCGGGGACTTAACTCGTTTTCACTTTGCTTTGTTAATCTCAGGTGATCAGTGATATCAGATAGTATCTAACTCACACCAGGAGAGAAGCCGTGAGTCGTAAACTTAGACATTCCTGTCTGCAGGGGATGATGGGAGATCCCAGAGTCTGTGTGTGGGAATTTACTCAGTAAAACTTACATTGTTGGTGTCAAAAGTCAAAGGATGTGGACATCTCTTTGCGCCCATCCAGAACGGAAGCCCAGAGCTTGTTACCTAATGAGGACCAGAGTGGGAACGAGAGGAGAAAATGTGTTTTAAAAAAAGTGTTTACATTCTCTTTTAATGTACTTATTTCATCTTTAAAACTTCCTTGTTTATTATATAAATACAATTATATATACATTTTAAATTATTTTAATATTATTTAATAGTTATATTTTTATTATATTATTTTATTTTTAAAATGTTTTATAAACATTATTTATTGTTGTTCATTTTAATATATAAAAGAGTTATATTAAGATAGTTTAAATATATAAAATAAGTTCTATTATTATTATTATATCTACTATATAATAACTATTACATGTTCATGTAGGGCTAATTAATTACATTTTAAAATATTATGTACACTATTTTAAATTATTATTATATATTTTTCTTATATTATATATATTTATATATAGACGTATAGATATAATATATTATTTATATTTTTTTAATAAATTTTTCTTTCTTTATTATTAAAATAATGATTAAATGTTTAACTACTTTTCATTTTGAAAACATCAATTTTTCATATATATTTAATATTTTAATATATAAAAATATTGCTTAAAGCCACTATATAGTCAGCTCCAGTAAACAAGAATGGAAAACGTCTACGTCTGTTGTGGGCCAAATGGAAGCCCTGCAGCCACATCAGTCACATGCTGATGTGAAGTGGACCTGATTGGTCACCATAAAGCTCATGTCTCCAAGCCTTTTGCTCAGGGAGACGGAGTAATGAATTTATCATGTGTGTGTGCGTTCAATACAATTTGACTTTTAACAAAAACACTAGAGGTTGTTGAAAAGAATAAAGGCAGACCAAAAGAGAAGTAATACAAAGCTTATTCCACTAGTTTAACAAAAAGAATCGCGTCTGTTGATCTTTACAACCGTCTTTCTGCACTCGAGGAAAGACTTCCGCCTGACAATGAGAAACTGTTATGCCAAGCTCATCCAAACCTCAGGAGAACTTTATGATTTATTCTTTTTCAGTATATTAATGCACAACCCCTCAAACTGAACTGTGGTCTACACATCTGTGACTTCAGGTTTTGCAACTGTTAAATCTGGACATGCAAGATAAAGGACATTTCAGAGTTTCAAAACCCTGTCTTCTTGTCCATATCACCCCTCCTCTGAGCGAATGTTTATCTCTGTGTGCAGGCACCGATGCTGTGGATTAGACCTCTCCACATCCATACTGTTACACAACCATAGACGCACAAACTCCCAGTTGAAATGATTGGTTGTATTTTTTCCCTATCTTTTCCCAGACTGAATTAGAATCTCATATATTTAGAAATAAATTATTGTAATATGCTGCAATTCACATGATGAAGACTTTTCGGACTTCTAATATGACAAATTATTGAAAATTTTCATGAATATTTATTTCACAAGGTATTGTGACTATCATGCCACCTCTCTAAACATGGGCCGAGACCACTGTTTTTTTAGACAACAGCGCCACCAGCTGGTTCAAAACTAACACATTCAATCACACCTGTGATCCCAAAACTAATGCACGATTAGCCAACTCACTTTTTCAACATACTCAAAATCAAAATGTCTAAGGTATATTGATAAGATTGTAAGTAGTCATTTTAGTAGGTTTTTATCATCCAAAGCATTTTACTGTACAGTTTTGGGGAAACAATGTTGAAATAAAAAAATATGGGTCTTATTTCATCCCATATTTTTTTGTTATATTTAAGATAAGATATATATTTAAGAACCATTAAGAATGCACAATAGCACATTTTCCCCCATGTGATTATATATTTTATATTATTTATATATATATATATATATATATATGAACTATTTTTATATTGTAATAATTTCACAGTTAACAGTATATTTAAAAAATTTGTTTAATGGCATATTTTTATGAATGAAGGACAGTAATACTGATACAAATAATGGTACTGATGTCTCTATGAAATTGATTTTTTTTTTTTTAAATTAATTATAGACATTCAACATTACAGTAGAACTAAAAGCTATCAATTTGAGCATTTATTAGACTTTTAAAAAACTATGAACTTAAAAATCTTCACATAAACCCATTATAATAAATATCATATTTACCTGTGGCCTTCCTACTACATACAGAAATCGAATAAAATTTATCAAACAGTTTAAAGTCTTCACTGCATAAATTATAAATGAGATATAAATGAATGCTTATTAAAATCTACAATTTTCTGTTTCTTTATTCTTTGATTAACATTAATGGAAGTCATCACAGCAACTGGTTTATTGGGTTGCTGTGACTTTAAGACCTGCTGCAGCTAAACATGACGTGGATCTGATGCGCATCTCATTTTCTCACAACTCTTTAAGTTCTTTAAGACATTATTATATTATTACATTATATATATATATATATATATATATATATATATATATAGCCTGGGAACCATAAGCTTTAGCCATTATGTCACACTGTATACTTCACTATAATGAGTGTACAGTACATGTGTTACCTGGTCAGGGGGAAAGCAGAGCAATAGTTGCCTAATGTGATTGTTGTAAAGCGTTTCCCACTGTTTGCGGGCCCAGCTGACACAGTCGGCCCAGTTCTGAGGCCATTCCTCGCTCAGACTCCTATAGACGCCTTCCAGCATTTCCACAGCCTCCACATCCCCACGGGCGACTGTGCGATCTACAAAGGTTGGGTCACTGTAGACAGAGATGGAGAAAAGGGGTATTTCTATCTATATGCAATGCAGTATGAGTAGCTTTTTTGTTGTTTTAATTTTTTTTCAACATCAATTGTTCAGGCTAAACTTTATATGGCCCTTAAACAGGGGTATTATCATTAACTAAACCTAAAACTAGCTAGTTGACAAAACAACATTTCTCACTTTTGTCTAGTTTAACTTTAAGTAAAAAGTACAAAAAATGAAATAAAATCAATAAATTATATGGAACCTGTCTAAATTACATCATTTTTTTAACTAAAATTAAAACGCATATAATAACAGTAAAACTATAATAGCATATTTATGGTACAACAATAAAATTGCCCCAAAACATATTCAGTTTTTAGCCAAAGAAAGCTGTTGAGTTGGGTGGAGTTTGCCGACAGCCAACAGGAAGTAGTTGAGATTGAGGCAGTTATGCGGCTGCCTTCCCTTTGCAGTATCTGCCTGCAGCACACAGCACCTCAACTTCCTGCACACTCGCCTTTTTATAAACATCCTTCACTTCATTTCAGATGGTAAAGAGATCTGACTACAGTTGACACTTGAGGCAGGAAGCCAGGGGGCAGCCAAGGGTTGCACTAATAATGAATAACTGAGCCTGGACCTGAGGAGTGTATCACATTTAAGGAGTACAATGTTGAACAGAATCTCTGACACAATATCTGCATCTGCTGATAACAGTTGTGCCTCTTCACCCTGTATTTCCTGTACACATTTGATCTTATTTCTCTTCTAGACTTTTGACTAGTTAAAATGCATTTATCTATACCTGAGAAAGTGGTTCACATTCTCTGCCGTTTGCTTGAAAAGTCCTTCAAACTGATCTCTGGCCCACTGAAAGTGATAAAGTAAATAAATAATCATTTGTGATTCACACACACAGCTTCATGTTTTCATTTGCATGTCACTTTGTGTATTTGCAAATCTTCAGATAAATATTTTTATCAAAGGCCTGGATATACTATATAATTTTATTTATTTGATGCATTTCTTTATTATTTTAATTTTCTCATTTATTATATTCATTTTCAGAATGCTTTTTTTTTATCAAAAGTTAGAGTAACTCCTAAAAATGGACTGAACAGAAGTGTTTGTGATAGCAAAATGAGAGAAATGATCATTTGCTGCTTAAACGGTTGCTGTATTTGTATCAATACAACAACCTGTAAAACTGCTAAACAGAAAAATCTATGATAAAATAAACTGTCCACCATTACAAATGCCTCCTCACCTGTAGTGTGTGCTCTATACGGTGAGGGAAGTTCTTGAGTGTGCAGATGGGAATGGCTTTCTGTCCTCCAGATGTGGAGAGTCCATACGATTCAGTCAGATGTGGTACAACCACCAAAGTGTGGCCTTTACTACCCAGAGTTCCTCCCTCAAGCATGGGCTTTTTGTTTCGCACACAGCACTGGTCGAGATAGACTCCTAATGGACAGGAAAAGTAAAATGTTAGACATGTAGCAACAATTTTACTTTCTCATTTTGGCTGAGGAAAACGTCTGGCTGATAAACACTGCTAGTGTATCAAGGGACCTGGCAAAGTCAGCACTCACGCGCATCCACATTATCCAACGCAGCTGCTACGCCATCAAGGTGACTGTAGAATGAATGTGTGTAAACCTCCTCCGTCTCTGCACACACACGGTTCTGGTGAGAGATGATGTTCATGAAAGGGTTCATCTCTTGAACGGACTCCGCCGCCACCTCGGACTTCAGCCTCTGAGAGAGATAAAAATAATAAATGTAGATGCATTGCATTGAGATTTAAAGCACTGAACTGGACATGGCTCATTCAATCAGATTTCAAAGATGGATCTGTTTTAGATTAAAGTCATTGATATTGTACTAAAAACATTTTCTCAAGTTCAAATCAATGGTGTAGCTATTCTGTGGCAACTCTTCTTACCCCGATGTCCTGAGAGCGGAACAGAAACTGTCGATTCAGATTCGATCGCTCAATGGAGTCCATGTCAGTCACTGTAATATTTCCACCCTCTCCCGCACCCAGACCAATCAGAGCAAAGTTCTTCAGCAGCTCACAACCAATCGCTCCAGCTCCAACCTGATCACACAGACATTTGATGAGAATTTATGAATAATATTGATTAATAATTTCCAAGCTGGATGGAGCAGGAATTTTGTTAAATAAGGAAAGACCGTTGACAAAGTTTAGGGTCGCGCAAATGTTTTTGAAAGAAGTCTCTTATGCTCATCAGAGCTGCATTTATCTGATCAAACATACTGTAAAAATATTAATATTATTTCAAATTAAAATAACTGTTGAATATATTTTTCTATGCAATGTTTTTCCCGTGATGGCAAAACTGAAGTTCCAGCATCATTACTCCAGGCTTCAGATTTTTTTTTTCAATTTTTTTTAAGATTCTTTGATGAATAGAAAGCTCAAAAGAACAGCATATATTTGAAATAAAAATTTTGGTAACAGTTTAGTTTAGGGTCCAATTGACACTATTAACTAGTTGCTTATTAGCATGCATTTTACTAGGAAATTGGCTGTTTATTAGTACTTATAAAGCACATTAATGCCTCATTCTGTATGACCATATTCTACATCCCATAATCCTAACAAATACATAAACTTGACAACTACCTTACAAACTATTAATAAGCAGTAATTAGGATTTTATTGAGGAAAAAGTTGTAGTTAATAGTGAGAACTGGACCCTAAACTAAAGTGTGACCAAAATCATTTGTAACATTATAAATGTCTTTAATGTCCTTTTTTGATCAATTTAATAGATCTTTGCTGAATAAAAGTATTATTTATAAAAAATTGATACAGTCCCCAGACTTTTGAATGGTAGCATATGCTAAAAGCAAAAATGATTACTAAAACTGAAATGAACAAACCGCTCGCTTAAATTAAGAAATAGAGGTTTTATCAACACGCAGAGTCACCAAACAAATAAACAAAAAATTCTGGAATCTTGATTCACACAGAAAACTCTGACCAACATATCCTTAGAGCTCAACAGGAAATATCACATGGTGCATAAAATATTTCCTGTGCATTCTACACCCCTGACTCACTCATCTGCTCACTTCCCTCCATAACAGATCAATGATAAGTAACCGACAGTCATTCAACAGGGTTTACTGAAACACAAAAAGGGGTAATGACCTCCTCTGCTGGTGAAGTAGGAGAAATACACTCACCAGAAAATAGTTCTGTTTCTTCAGCTTGTCTTGAAAAGCAGATCCAAACACAGCAATCTGCCCATCATATCGGCTGTCTCTCTGCAGCACAGAGGATAAAGATCACTTCATGTGAAGTATGTTCTTCAGAAACAATCAGAAATGAGACTTTTGTATTTTCTATTACTGAGAATGAGCTTGCTTGTTGCTTACAGGAGCACAGGCATCTTCAGTGAGGACAACTCCATCCTCCTCTATAGGCAGGCATTCCAGGGCATCGAAATACAGCCACTGCTTGAGCGGAGTGAATTTACCACTGCACGCCTGAAAGATTTCACACAGATGTGGTCATTAAAAAGTGTGCTTATATGTAGTCCATGTTCTCAAACTCAAATTATGTGTCCATCAACTGATGATCCCAGTGTAAAGTGTCATTAACTCTTTTCCCACCAGTGTTTTTTTTAAGTTGCCAGTCACTGCCAGCATTTTTGCTCTCTTTCACAAAAATTTCATGACCCCCATAATATTTTGTTGTATGAATATCTGAACATGTAATAAATCAAAAGAAAGAACAGAGCCTCTGCTTTTGGAGGGGAAAAAATTCTAGCTTCATGCATTCTTTTTTTAATCAACATTTGAATATGGGTTTCATTAACTCTTTCCTGGCTTTCTGCGTTATGCGTTATTAAGCATCTTCTGAAAGAGCACTGAATCTTCTGATCAAAACACTGCAATATGAATCAAAAACATGCAATATCACTTGTAAGTGGATGCATATGTAAAATAATGTGATCATTAATATTAAACAGCATATAATTCAAAACTACCTGATGATAGCTAATGAAATGTCGACTCAGGATGAGCTGTAGAACTGTGCCAGCTTTGGAGGTGTTTATTGACTCAATCTATTGCATCTATGATTTGATCATTGATCTGAATGATTCTTTAACAAAAATGTAATTTCACACTTTTTGGTCAAAATCTTGATTTTTATATGAAACTAACCCATATTCAAGAGTCAATAAAGGAATGCATGAAAACATTTGTTTGTTTAAAAGCAGAGGGTCTGTTCCTTCTTTTGACATATTGCATGCTCATACAACAAAATATTCTGGGGGCCATGAAACATTTGTGGAAATGATCAAAAATTCTGGCCATGGCTGCAACTTTTTTGAAAAATGCTGGCAGGGAAAGAGTTAAAAAACAACATTTTGAACTAAAATCTAAGGAAATCAACAGCTGATTCTGTTTCTTTTTTGCCTAAACACACATGGATTGCCGGAAAATCCCGTCAATGGCGGGGAAAGGGTTAAATGATCAAACTCACCTTCACCACCTCCTGAGCAGCCAGCCCTCCAATGAAGGCATTGACGGGTGCCAGGTCACCACTGGCAACCAGAGACAAATCCCTTACAGCGTCTTCATCAAGCTCATCAAACTTTGCATCTGTGCAAAGCTCTTTTGTGATAGTAACCAGCACTTCAGCATCAGCCTACAGAGGGCAGCAAAACACAGAGATCACCTACAGTCCTGCTACCGAATCACTACATTTAGTGGTGTAAAAATGTGATGATGCAGAATCTGACTATGGTAAATCTCTTAATCAATGCATTGAATTACTATTATAATATAGTATTAGGTGCTTATTGTTTCAAAATAAAATGTCAGTAGCAAAAATGACTTGTTGATCAATATTTCATAATGATGTAAATTGTCCTGTTCACAACGGAACAGTACTATTACCTTTCTTAAACCTTATGCAATATTCTGCACATTGTCACACTGTGGAAAATTTTACAATGTGTGTACTTTAAAACACATTTTCAGCATAAAGGTGTGACCGGATGACTGACCTGGGATCTAGGATGGGGTGTCCGGCTGTATTTCTGTGTGAATCTATGCAGGGCCTGAAAGGCCAGGTGCAGAGACAGGTGTCTTTGTGTCTTGCCATAGTCTGTCATCTCCACAAGCTCAGGATTTCTGAGCGCTTCATCCAGGGCCACATTCAGAGGTTTCTGCGAGCATTGAAACATCACCTGAAGGAGGTGCGTTGCCTTATGGAATAAGTCAATACTGAGAGACACTTACAAAGTTGAGAATTTCAGGCTGTTTCACTTCAGTTGCCACTCCACCCTTCACATACTCGGAAAAGTTTGAAGTATCACAAATAGTGAAGGTGTAGTTATCTAAAAGCATTGACATATATATTTGTTATCAAATTAACTGCATGCTATCCACCATTATCAGATATTTTCCACATATCATATGACACCTACCCCTCACTTTGATCTCAACGGGACCATAAGTGTTGAGTTCGGTCATGCCTTGAACCTCAGAAAAAGTCACAAACATGCCATCGGTGAACTCATGACTCTCTTCATCTGTGCATGTCACTATGCCTGGATTCTCCTAAGATTGAAAATGTAAATAAAAAAATTATAAAAAAGAAATAAAAAAGAATTACATTTACCCAAAACTTTGACACTTCAAAGTTCATAAAAACCTCGTAAAGAAATGAATCTTCTGAAAAGACACAATCACTTTATAAAGAACAGATTTAATTTAGGCATTTGTTTAACATTGATCAACTCTCATTCACCGAGCAAATCAAAAACAGAAGCTCAAACGCTCTGCTCGATTCATATCGACTCTCTTTATTATGTCTAAACCAACATTTTGAAACATCAAAATTTTGCTGAATAGACTTTCAATGGAGGGACAGAAATCTCTCAGATTTCATTAAAAATGTTTTCATTTGTATTTGTATTCATAGGATGAATGAAAGTATTATAGATCTGGCATGACATGAGGGTGAGTATCTCTTTAAGAGGACCAAACTGAAAGTGAAAATTAAAGTTTTGTCTCGTGTCACCTTGCTGATATGAGCAATCATGGCCGAGACTGGAGTTTCTCCATTTGTGTCTCGGACCTCAAACGATTCGCCAAAGTCACAGAACAACTGCCTGCAAACCAAACAGAAATCAGAGTATGATTTTGCACTACTTTAACCATTTTCATGCATTTCAGAGATTCACAGAATGCAGCCTACCCACAAAGACCTCTGGTGTCAGCAACAATAAACTTTATATTGTTTGAGTGACAAAACGTTCCCACACGCAGCTGCTCTTCTAAAGGTGAATTTGTGAGCACCACCACCTATTGTAATAAACACAAAATAAGACAAAACAAGAAATAGGTTCAAAGTAAAATAATAATTTTTCTTTTTCTTTTTTTGCATAGACATATGAGACAGGTTCATAACTCACCTGGAACTTGCCGAGGAAGTCCTCATTGAGTTTGTTAGTCCAGGCAGACACTCGAACGTAGACGTTCAGACTAGAGAGCTGCTTCTCAGAGCACAAGGCCCTGTTCTGACCCAGATCAGCTTCTTTTAGATAAAACTGAAGATACAAGAGATTATATAAATGATCCTTCATAAAGGTCCCACAATAACACCTACATTAGCCATTTACATTTTTGCAAATTAAAAAAAATAATAATAATGAAAAATATGTCATAATTTACTGATTCAAGCCTTTCCAAACCTGTATGACTGGATTTTTTTCCATGGAACAAAAGGCGAGTGGCCCTTTTCCAGGAAATGAAAATGAATTCTGCCATCATATGCTAAAAATAAACTCTTGTACTTAAGCTCTCAAACCTTATTTGCAGTTGCATAATTCAAAACATTCAAATGCACCACAGATTGCAAAAACCAATGATGTTTGACATGCCTTGTCTGAATGCATACATGCGTGAATCACCGTTCATTTTCACTGCAGCTCTGAGCGTCTTTAAAGCATCTTCTTTCCTGGTTAGTAAAGGATGGCAGACTACTCACTCATTTAACTGCATTAAGAGGTCATTACCTGAGAAGACAGATCTCTCCACTCCACCACACCCTCATCCTGAACGGTGACAGATCGAACTCCAGCCAGAATCACATTCTTGGCAATTTCCACACCAAGACCTCGCATTCCGGCAATAAGGACATCAGCCTTTCCCATGCGACGCATTCCATCATGGTCAATCACATACCTGTTGTGACAAGAAAAATTGCCCGTGCATTAAGTAAAATGTCCCTACGTGCTGATTTAATATTTAAAACATTTAACCATTTAAAATATACTTAATTTGTGTAATAGAATACTCTTTTTAATCTAAATTAAAATAAGCAGACATTAAACATAACATATACCATGATGTATAATTCGCATTTTGCATATTTAAATACTGTATGGGATATTTTCACATAAAAGTTTTTTACACAAATTCTAATCCAATTCAGATAAACTAAATAGTATGCAAATTATTTCAACTAAGCAAAGAAGCAGACCCAGTTACTGTTGTTTTGTTTTATTTATTTAAATTGTTTTTGTGAAAAATACAAGGAAGAGATACAGCATGAATGACTTGAACCTGGAATTCCTCAAACTAAGCAAGTAACCCGACTTCAAAAAACGATTACACCTGATACAACAAACTTAATGCTTATAAGCATTTAAACCTATTGTCTATAAGGCTTCCACTTTATATGTATAAATGCATAAACTAATTTCTGATCTTTTTTACAATCTAAGGGACCTGCACAACTATGCACTGTTTAATGTCTAAATGAAATTGTAAGTACAAAGCACTTTTTTTCCCATTGGAAATGTATTCAGTTTCAAGAACACTTAATTAATAGTGAAGTTTGATTACTCAAGTAAAATTTCCAAGTCAGAAAACACAAAAAAATCAAGGTGTATATATGAGAAAACCAAGATGCAAGGAAATATAAGTTGTCTGTGTCATATAGGAACACACTTACAGCTGTCTAGAATATAATCCCTCGTCGATATCAGCCATTTTTCTGTAAGAATGACAAATCATTCACAGTGGTATTATTTACAAAGAAGTAATCATACCATGGTATTTACATGTTACGCTCTAAAAGTACTGTTAGTATTATTACTAATCATATGGTGGTGTCCAACATGTTAGTAGGCATTTTATTTATTTATTTGCAGTGATGGGTCTTAAAGATACACCTGGTCATACTCATTAACAGTTTTTAAGGGTGAATTAGCGAACAACAATGTGACCAATAACAAATTCATTAATGTGGCTACTGTATAATTCCATAACGAGCTATTATACACGAGTAGAGGATATTTTCAGTTACATATTTACCTTTCAGCGGAGTTTGTCGTTTGGTTCCTGTGTAAAAACAGAAAGTCATCTGATTTAGAGGAGAGGAGGGTTTCACTTTCGTTTCTGTTGTGTTCCTGTCATTGTGTAACTTGGCCTCTCGCGCACATTCGGCCATATTGAGTGATTAAAACGAGAATTATCAATGGTTTATTGTATCTTAGAAAGCTACTGTCACTTTACGGTGAGAAGTTAACGTTTACCTCAGAATAACCGAAAGATGGCGCTGCTAATAGGCTAGACGGAACTAACTGAATAAGCGGCTAATTGAACAAGAAAAGCGACCTGGCATTTGTCTCAAATTGGTCAGATGAGATGAATTTAATTAATACTCCGTATTTTCGTCGATAAAGTTTCACTCATGTGTAAAATATTATCCAAAGCGCTCCCGACGTTTCCTGTCACATGACAAGTGATACTTTTCTCAGCGCTTTGCTGGAAGGACCATTCACAATCGTTTGTGGTTACAAAAAAGACTTTCTATGAGTATATGAGGCAGTAAGGTATATTTATTAATTTATTTAAATAATTATGAGTTTTTAAACCCCTTTTCTCAAGGCCTCGAACAGTGATATGGAGTCTGTAGTTACTTTATGGACTGGTTTAATACAACAACGTCCATTACAGCGTTATTTTACAGATATTCATATACCGCCTAATTCTGATTAACTTGTAGAATTTATAATAGATAATCTGTTTAGGGATTTCTATTATGAGGTATATTACAACTGTGACATGCTGTAGCTAGTTTCGATGTAGGCTCCTATTTTTAATATCAAATGC
This sequence comes from Zacco platypus, assembly GCA_038088235.1. Lineage (NCBI taxonomy): Eukaryota > Metazoa > Chordata > Actinopteri > Cypriniformes > Xenocyprididae > Zacco > Zacco platypus. The sequence goes on along the minus strand of CM076074.1, from coordinate 30,392,240 downwards.
TACAGATAAAAAAGAAAGAAAAACGTTAACATTGACCTGAGCCATCTTAGCCTACCTGTAATTATATTCTTAATGTAACACATGCTATAGTTCAATAGTTAATAGACCTATGTTTGTCCCTTTTTAGAATTATTGACTTAACAATTGGTCTTCTCCATGTGTAAAATGTGTTCTACTAATAATCAGAATATTTTTCAGTATAAGAAAATTTAAGTAAAGTTTAAGTAAGATTCTGTCAAACTGATAATGTGCTTAAATAATATAAAAATATCCTATGCAAACAAGTAATTGTTAACTAGGCTATTACTTTATTGCAGTTATGTGGTCAACCAACATGGATGATACCACAAAAGATCAGAATAAACAAGGCATATTTATTCATAAAGCACATTTCATATACAATGGTAATTCAAAGTGCTTTACATTAAAAGGAAGAATAAAAATTGAATTAAAAGGAAACAAATATATTAGAATAAAAATGGAATAAATAAAAGCAGAGAATACAGTTTCAGTCAGAATATTTGTTCTAAGTATTTTTTTAATTTGTCTCTTCCCCATTTTGGCTGTTTTTCTCTCGGCGCTTAAATAATCTGTTGGATGTCTCCGATAGATCCTGCCAAGAAGAGCTCTAGGACTCTGGGACCGTCCAGCCCGCACTCAGTTAATTTGGTCCTTGACCTAGGGTTTATTCAACAACAAACAAACAAGCAAACCCCCAAACCAAAACTATGCCCTAGTATGCATGCTTTGTGTAGGATATTCATACAATTTCACCACAACCTTTTCTTGATCTCTTCATATTGTTTCATGCAACATGAGATTTTTTTTAAAATATATATGTACATGGGTCCCTCAAAATGTAAGACTATTTACACTTTTAAACCACATACTTAAAAGTATAGTCATTGCATTAAACAAAATATGTTATGTAGCCTATTTGCCAGAAAGACAGCACAAGCAAATATTAGACACGGGCACTGGCAGGGAGCCTTTGGGCTGTGTTTATGATCACTACGATATAGTGGTTTCAATTTGCAATATAGTGACTGTGAAATATGTATGGGAGAGGCACATTTTGAGTTTTTATATTTGGGATGTAGCCACTGGCTTTATTTTGGGCTATTTTTGAATGGCCATTGGGCTAGTTTTGTTACGCAGACCTGACAACCCTGATAGACGGCAAAATCACAAGAAAAGCTTGATGTATTCATTCCAATAATGGATAATTGGATAACTTAACCTGGCTTAAAACAAGCCTAAGCATTCTTAAGTGCTATAAGCCAGTGCTGACTAGCCTTGACAAAACTTTTCCATTTTCCAAGTCAAAAATTTGATGGCACAATTTTTACAATAATGACTCTGCATTTAAAATATTCCTTCATTTGTTTCACAAACTTCTGGTCTCGGACCCCATAAATCAAAGGACTCAGTAATCTAGGCATAATATTTGTGAGCAGATAAATACAGAAAGTGATCTTAGTTCTGTGTTGAGGGAAAACAGGAGTAATAATTAAGTACATAAAAGGGGTGACATAGGAAAGCATACAAAGAAGTAACTGGACACCATGCAGCAGAATAGTGCTCTGAGCCTTATTAGCTGAGCCCTTTGAAACTGCCTTTCTGGCAGTGAACAGGACTCTGCAGTAAGTATAAATGAGAATTATCCACACCAAAGACATATAGATGACTTGTGAAGCAGTGGTGTTGTCCCGGTGGGCTTTGGTAGGGAACAAATTGAAAGAGTAGCAAAGTATAAGAGACCTGAAGAAAGATATGGGGTGGATTGAAAATAAAATAATGACATCTGCTAGAGAAGGTATAGCTCCTAAAACCCACAGCAAACATATAAAGATGAAGGTTCTTTGTGGAGTGCAAATCTGAGAGTGATGCAGTGGTTTACAAATCGCAATGAACCGTTCGATGGCCATTCCAGCCAGATTCAAAGGAGTGATCATGAAGGTGGTTGAACCAAAAGCCATCAATATGCAACACCACGAAACATTAACAAATGGTGAAACATAGGACAACACATATAAAGTCACTGATACAAATATCATGAGCATGTCATTGATCACCATGTGAATGTATAAAATGTATCTGGAGTCTCTTGAAAATATTAGGTTAGAAAAGAAAGTCACTACTAACATTCCGTTGATGGTATTAATGATAAAACCAAGACAAACAATCACAATGTTTTTGGCAAGAGCTTCTTCATAACTATCCACTATCCAGACTGTTGAATTCATTTCTGTGAGAGAAAACAGGACAGTGGTTAAAAAGGGCGCATATTGTACCTAGTCCAAGCAGATAATAAAAATCACCGGGGTTAACAGTAGTTTATATGCCAGTAGCTTATATCATGAACAGTATTTCCCCCCTCAATTTGTAATTCAAATTACACCTACCTAAACCTACTCAGACCTTGAGCTGAAGAAGCGGTTCTGGACTGTGGGAAGTATGAAGCTCATGAGTTTTAATTAGTAGAGTACTGTTATTTATGGTTTGTAGAAAGGGCAGAGATCATGAATATTAAGCCTGTTACTCACTAGGGTCATCTAATATTTGCATTCATGACATCATTGCATCTGAAAGCATCTGAAAACCCGTCTGACAAGAAAACTGTTTTAGCACATTGCTATGCAGTTTTGAGGGTGTTCTGGGTGGTTTCAAAGCAGGAATGTAATGTACCTGCTTTGTTTATGCGGACTGATCTCATGAAAAAGCAGTGAAAAGAGGTTGTTGTTTTTTTCTTCCCCAGCAGAAATCGGTGTATAATTGTGGCCAGAAGTAGGTCCAGCTTATAGGAAAATTGACATCTTCATATTTTTGTAACGTGTATGTTCTATTGTTTCATTGTGATTTGGTTTTATTCCTGTTTGCCTGCATGTCCTGTCATTTGACTTAGGCTGTGTCCAAAATCGCCTATTTGGCACTATATTTGCCATTTGGGTGTCCGAAACCATAGTGGACAATATTGAGTGCTCTCATTCAATCCCACAATGCACTGCAAAAACGAGTGTACAACTCTTCGCTCAAGAGAATAATGCACCCATAATGCACTGTGAGAGTTGCATGCCGAATGAGTTCCAGTGTCTCAACAGAAGATGGTGCTGAATCATTCATCCATCCATTTTCCAAGCCATTGGTCCAATGGCTACAGCATAATACCATGCAGGTTTAAATTCATCTTTAATTGGTTATTAAACTGTATAATTAAGGTTTATACATAGTTTCCATGACAGATTTCAGGATAAATATTTTCATCTTACTACTGGTGTTGCCGGTTTGTTAAGTTTCAAATGATTATTAAACTGTAGGTAAAAGTCCTTCCGGCGCTCTCAGTGTCTGATTTCACGCACTCGTTTTCATTCACTCCTTCAAGTGGACTATATTAGTGGGGTAATGTTGGGAATACTAAATGAGGGTAATTTGTTTCTTTCCTTTTGATAACCTGCTATGCCTGGAGCAAAGGAACCACTCCCTGGAGTCTCACAGCAGGGATTTTTTTGAATTGGCATCCCAAACACACTATCCTGAACACCCGCTCTGTGTGTTTTACATCTCAATTTCAGGGCACGCCTCCCTCCTCGTTACAACTTCACCGCATTTGTGGAAGTGGGTGCTGATGAACAACAATTCGGAGTTCACCACTCCAGACCCAGTGCCCAGTCAGCCATCACCCCACTGGAAGGAACGGATGCCTGTGCCCACCATAGACATCCCGCCCAGGAGCCTGAGCCCATGGACATGGGCGACCAGGTGTGCGAGCCGGCAATGACACCTGTCCCCAAGGGAGTTGTGGTGGAATTCAAAGGGCATGGAGGGAAGCCCTGAGTATTGCCTGGTCTCTGCTAATTATTGGGATGATTTCAAGGAGCATATACCCCTGAATCTCCCTTTCCTACTGATTCTGCCCATTCCTGATTCTTCTGTTTATCTGCTCGTTCTGCTCAGCCCCTTATCGACTGTGCTCCTTTGATCCCTACCGGGCTCCCTCTCCCACCTCCTTTACCTGAGCCAGCCAGTTCCTTGGCTCCATTTTGTTGTGAGGATCCCCTGTCTTCGCCTCCAGCCACCGAGCCCCGGACTCCACCTTGGCCCTCCGACCCGTCAGTACTGCCTTGGCTCCATGCTTCCTTGTCTCCACCGTTGCCCCTCATCTCACTGGCCCACTAGCTCCACCGTGCTCCCTCATCCCTCCAGCTTCACTTTGGTCAGGCATCACCCTGTTTTCACCACAGGATTCCTGGACTCTCGGCTGCACCTCTGCCTTCCATCCCTTCGGCTCCACCGGACTATGCCTTCCCTCTGGTTCTGCCATTGTCCTCAGTTGCTCCAGCTCCACCACGGTCTTCTGTGTCCCGCCTCTGCCTCGGTCCCAAGAGCCGCCCATTCCACCTTGACCTGTGGTGTCACCCTTGCTCCGTGACTCCTTGGCTCCTTCTGGGTCTCCACCATCACCGGCTCCATCACAGAAGATTGCATCCCTAGTCCCACCGCCCAGGCCTCCACTATGGCTCCTCCCATCTTTGACTCCTCCTTGGATCATCGTGCTGCTTGTGGCCTGGGTCCCTGCCTGGCTACTCCTGCTCCTGGCTCCTCCCATCCTCCACTCCCGCATGGACTATATTGACTGTCTTTGTTAGGTTATACCAGTCTATAGCTTCAAGTCCTCCACCAGAGCATCCTCCCTCCCTCCTCAGACTCTTTAAGGCACACTTTCTGGGAGGGGGAGCTACTATAATGTGTATGTTCTGTTTTGGTTATGCTTCATTGTGATTTGTCCTGTCATTTGACAATGGCTGCGTCCGAAAACCTAGGCAGCTGTCTTGTTGCCTCGTTGCCTTATCAGACAAAGACTTTTAAGGCAGTGTTCGTGCATGAAGGCATCTCCCGAAACTATATTCGGACAGACTTCTGTGGCAGCGTACAAGTTTAATGATCTACAGCAAAATAGTGTGAGCTTTGGTGAGAACTAAACAAACATTTTAATTACTACAGTAGTAATTTCTCACTAGAATGACATCAAAATTGGAAAATTTTGGTCAAAAATGAACATTGACACAAAAAAAATATTTTTTTTTTGCAAGCATAGTTGTGCTTGGAGTCAACTGCTTTATTTGGGATAACACAATGAATCATGTCAGATTGTGCAGACATAATTTTTGGCCAGGCTGTCATACAAGGAAATTTTGAACTCATGCAAAAACAACAGGAAATGAGAAAAAAACTGTACAACTGTCTTTCTTGAACAAACAATATAATGAACAATTTTTCCCTAATTGTTCATTTTAAAACTGTAGTTTGACTATTAAGACATTTTGATAAAACATTAGATACTTATCAAAATAAAGAACAAAATTCTAGAACTGATTTCATGATACATCCACTAAAAATAACCAAAACACCAGCTGATCAAAAGACATAGAACAAGATGACTCAGAAAAGTGAAGTTAGTTCTGAGCAAAGTTCATTCATCATTTGTTTGTATGCCACGTTTGATATTTTTGATATCTTATTCAATCACTTTCATGTTTAAGTGTCTAAACATTTTTAGGACACAGTAAAGATTCTCAAATCTCAAATAAAACAAATGTGATAATTAAACAGAAATGCAAATATAGTTTTTAAAAATAAATAAATAAAATGTGGCTAAACAAATATCATAATTTTGATGGCACAATCTTTACAATAATGACCCTACATGTAAAATATTCCTTCATTTGTTTCACAAACTTCTGGTCTCGGACCCCATAAATCAAAGGACTCAGTAATCTAGGCAAAATAATTGTGAGCAGATAAATACAGAAAGCAATTTTATTTCTGTGTTGAGGAAAAAGAGGAGTAATAATTATGAACATAAATGGGGCGATATAGGAAAGCATACAAAGAAGTAACTGGACAGCATGCAACAATATCGTATTCTGAGCCTTATTTGCTGAACCCTTTGAAACTGCCTTTCTGGCAGTGAACAGGACTCTGCAGTAAGTATAAATGAGAATTATCCACACCAAAGACATACAGGTGACTTGTGTAACAGTGGTGTGTTCCCGGTGGGCTTTGGATGGGAACACATATTCTGAGTAGCAAGGTAAAAATGATCTGAAGAAAGATATGGGCTGAGTTAAAAGTGAAATAATGATATCTGTTAGACAATGTATAGCTCCTAAAACCCATAGCAAACATATAAAGATGAAGGTTCGTTGTGGAGTGCAAATCTGAGAGTGATGCAGTGGTTTACAAATCGCAATGAACCGTTCGATGGCCATTCCAGCCAGATTCAAAGGAGTGATCATGAAGGTGGTTGTATTAAGAACCACCAATATGGAACACCACGAAACATTTACACGTGGTGAAACATAGGTCACCATATATAAAGTCACTGATACAAATATCATGAGCATGTCATTGATCACCAGGTGAATGTATAAAATGTATCTGGAGTCTCTTGAAAACATTGTATTAGAAAAAAAAGTCACTACTAACATTCCATTAATGATATTAATGATAAAACCAAGAAAAACAATCAGAATGCTTTTGGCAAGAGCTTCTTGATAACTATCTGGTACCCAGACAGTCGAATTCATTTCTGTGAGAAAAAACAGGACAGTGGTTAAAAAGCAGATGATAAAAATCACTATTGATAACTGAGGTTAACATTTGGAGCTTATTTCATAACAATATGTAATTCAAATTACACCTAAATCTACTTTGGCTTACCTTGAGCTGAAGAAGCGGTTCTGGACTGTGGGAATTATGAAGCTCATGAGTTTTAATCAGTAGAGTACTGTTATTTATGGTTTGTAGAAAGGGCAGAGATCATGAATATTAAGCCTGTTACTCACTAGGGTCATCTAATATTTGCATTCATGACATCATTGCAGAATAACAGAGTAAGCATCTGAAAACCCGTCTGACAAGAAAACTGATTTAGCACATTGCTATGCAGTTTGAGGGTGTTCTGGTGGTTTCAAAGCATGCTTTATTTATGCAGACTGATCTCATGAAATATCAGTGACATGAGGTTTTTTACCCACAGCAAAAATTGTGAAATAGCCAAGTTTAGGCTTACATTAAATTATTGTTAACCTCAGCATAAAATGCAAGTAATCACTTAAAAATATGATTTTAAAACTGTAAACTTAAAACACAAAAGGTGGGTTGGACCAATAAGGATTAAATAAATTAATGCCTCCTGTAGTCAATATTTTTATCCCTTAAAACTCATCTTTGATCATAAAAATTACATATTGAAACGTCTTTCTGTAATTTCTTCATGCCTTAAAATATTGTAACTCTTCACCCTTGCTGCATTTAGTATATGCAGATCCATGAATATGCAAATTAACCCCATCTCCACTCAATCATATGAGGCCAGAATACCTGATCCACTTACTCAACATTACTGTCACACCGTGGTAGGAAAGGAACAAACACTCGGAGCTTTCTTGATAATAACTTGATTTAATGAACAACAGGATACAGGCAGATACAGAAAACACCACGCATGAAACGTTAACAACCGACAAGGACTGGACTGACACAGAGGGAATAAATGCACTGAAACACAGGAGGATAACAAGCGGGGCACAGGTGATGGACATGATTACAGACGAGACACAGCTGACTTAAATGAACTAATGAAGAGACAGGCACATGGGAAAACAAAGATCACACGACAACTGACAGGGACTGACGAAAGCAAAACAAAGGAAAACATGACAGATGACAGGACTAGAACTCAAAACAAGGAACATGTGACAGAAGACAGAACTGAACTCAAAACAAGGAACAAGTGACTAGAAACAGGACTGGGGAACATAGGAACAGAAATGAACAGAACCGGTTATGACAATTACTGTAGTAAACGCTGCAAAATGGCAAGTGGAAATACTGGTTTAATTCAGTCATAAATGTTTGAACCAGATACTTCTTCTTCAGAAGAAGAGGAAGAATGAATTATACAGGGTATATGTATTGCTCTCTACAACATTGGACACCCTTAGTGCCAAGCCTCAAAGTGGCCTCTATATCTCACGTATGGAGACCTGCCAAGGCTGCACCAAGGCCTGGGACCAACAACTTCGACAGAAGGGGTCCCTTGAGGGAGCGTGGCTAGGGGACTCGAAAACAGCCCAGCCAATCACTTGTCAGGGGAACGAAGTCACCCTGAATGCCACCAGGGAGGCTGACCCGGCCTCTAGCTGTGCTAGTAGCCTAGCCTGCTGTCAACCTGTCTGTTTCCTCAGAAACAGCGTCTCCAACAAAAGTCTCACACAGAGACATCCCGAAAGAGGGACTGCAGAAGGGCAGTAAACCAACTCAGACCGGATTCTTAGAGACGGGCATCCCGGAGAGCAGAACTCAGCGAAGTGCTAACGACCCTTGCAAGCGAGGGGAGTCACTCTGCTTAATCCTAGGATCTACACGGTACCTACAATTCGAGGCGCTATGGAGGCCGTGCACTCTACCAGAGAACCCTCGTAAGGGGAGTGCTCACAGCCTAAGGGCTTACCTAGCTGGGGAGGCCTCGAGGGAGGCCTTCAACCTCTGATCAGACTCAGGGAGCTCAGTACTAAGAGAGAGGAGAGTACATGCTCGACCTAATACCGATACCAATTGCTGGGGACTTGTGTCAGGAAGGCCTACAGCGGCCAGCAACCTGGCCTTGAGTCTTCATTGGCTATACCTGATGGCTAGCTGCCTAGGGTCTGCAATGCTGGGGCTCGCCCCCAGGGAGGCCTGCTAACACACAGGGCGGCCTGCTAAGGCCAGCTACCTGATAGCTTTAGACTAACCAGCTGTCTAATGCCTGCAACACTGGGGCTCGCCCACAGGGAGGCATGTTAGCATACAGGGCGGTCTGCTAAGGCCAGCTTCCTGAAAACAGACTAACTAGTTGTCCGGGGCCTACGACTTTGCTTCCCTATAACTTCTATAGTCTTTGTCAGTTCCAGAGTGGCCTGCTGAGGGCCCACAACTGAAAAAGAGCCAACGCTACCAGCAAGCTTTGCTTTGTTTTGAGTGCTGGGGATGCGCTCCCAGGGAGGCCCACTATGACAAGCCACCTGACAGCATGGTTACTAGTTGTTTAGGGCCTGCAACACTGGGGCTTGCCCACAGGGAGGCCTACTCGCCCACAGGTCGGCCTGCTCCAGGCCAGCTACCTGACGGCAAGACTACTAGTTGTCGAGGGCCTGCAACACTGGGGTTCGCCCTGCTGACACCTGCTGACACCAGGGAGGCCCACTAAGGCCAACTACCCGGAGTGTACGTCCTGCTGCTACGACATCCAGACTGATGGGCTCACCACAGAGAGGCCTGCTAAGGCCTACTATCTGAACTTAAGCCAAGACTACCCAACCTATTCACTATTGGGGACTGCCTACCGGGTGGCCTGCTACGGCCGGCTACCTGACAGTGCATGTACTGGCTGCTAGGGGCCCCAAGTGGTGGAGACACAACTGAAGGGAAGCCTGCTAAGGCCTACTACCTCCTACCAAGTCAGTAGCAGTGATAGATATCAAAACAGAGCCTAAGCCTAGGTATCTACACCCAATTTATCCTGGAGGAGGCCCTAGGGCCTACTACCCCAGCTAAACTGGCGTATAGCTGTAGCGAAGCACAACCAGGGTATGTGACCGACCTAAGGGGAGGGGCCAACCACCAAGACTGTAGCCCGACAGAGACCACTCTGTCATCCACCTCGGGGAGTGGGGTTTTCCCTCATAAAATCACCTCACAATCAACCCACGCTCGAACCTCGTTCGGCAGGTTTAAGCAGAGTCTAGGCCCAAAGTATCAAATGCGGGGTGCCTACCACAGCATTACCTACTCACCCTAAAATTTGGAAGGGAACCACCTGTCTTGCTACACTTGCTGTCTATCAGGGCGGCCGTGTTAATAGCCTGCTCCTGAAGCTACCTGACACTCATAGGGGCCGGGGGCTCAACAAACCACAGAGTGGAGACCTACCCACTGACTCTCTTCATCAGACAGAGAGGAAGTGCCACGGTAGGACACGTCAGGCGGCCCGTAGGACGACACTGGACTTCAGCATTTCTAATGTCAACGTGTTGTCTCAGCTTATCTAACTGCACGAGACTATCCTACCCTGAGGTGGCTGTGAAGGCGGCCTGTCTTGAATATTCAAGAGGGCCAGCCTACACACAGCGGCAGCCTTCACCACACTTCTTACGTGGGAAAGCCAACTCACTGATGAACATTAAAGCGGCGGTTTACCAGGGGACCTAATGCTTTTCTCTCCTCAGACACAGAAAAGCCCCTAATGGCATTCCTCCTACTCTCATATTTAGCCAACGCACAGGGGACCCCAGGGGGCTAAATAAGTATATAACTGTATTCCTTACAAAAAAGATTTTTACTGGAATCTATACACAAATTGCCCTGCTATTTGTTAATGTAACTGCATATATATACATATATACACACACATGAAATCTCTGCCCAGCCTCCTAAACAGGGAGCGCTACGTTCTAAGAAATACATAGTAATTTCCCATAGCCTGCCTCACTTTTAAGAAAAAGGAGAGGAATAATTCACCCTGCGGCCACCCTACCACCATGGAAAACGTGGATCCTACCACCCTTACAGCCTGAAAGGGAGTCTCATTATCACGCCAACGGCGGGCCATCAGAATTAATGTCATCATAGGCCCAGCTCTGGCCTGATGTAGAAACCAAGGCTTACAGAGAATGTAGTGGGTAAATCATTCTCACCCTCAACGAGAGAGAGGGGATCCATCAGGGACGTCGACCTGGCTACTCCTGCTCCTGGCTCCTCCCATCCTCCACTCCCGCATGGACTATATCGACTGTCTTTGTTAGGTTATACCAGTCTATAGCTTCAAGTCCTCCACCAGAGCATCCTCCCTCCCTCCTCAGACTCTTAAAGGTACACTTTCTGGGAGGGGGAGCTACTATATTGTGTATGTTCTGTTTTGGTTATGCTTCATTGTGATTTGGTTTGTTCCTCTTTGCCTGTGTGTTCTGTCATTTGACATTAGCTGCGTCCGAAAACCTAGGCCGCTGTCTTGTTGCCTCGTTGCCTTATCAGACAATGACTTGTGAGGCAGTGTTTGTGCATCAAGGCATCTCACGAAACTGAATTTGGACAGACTTCTGTGGCAGCGTACAAGTTTAATGATCTACAGCAAAATAGTGTGAGCTTTGGTGAGAACTAAACAAACATTTAATTACTGCAGTAGTAATTTCTCACTAGAATGACATCAAAATTGGAAAATTTTGGTCAAAAATGAACATTGATAGAAAAAAAATTAAAAAATTTTGCAAGCATAGTTGTGCTTGGAGTCAACTGCTTTATTTGGGATAACACAATAAAACATGTCAAATTGTGCATACATAATTTTTGGCCAGGCTGTCATACAAGGAAATTATGAACTCATGCAAAAACAACAGGAAATGAAAAAAAAAAATGAACAAACAATATAATGAACGACTTTTCCCTAATTGTTCATTTTAAAACTGTAGTTTGGCTATAAAGACATATTCATCAAACAATAGATACTTATCAAAATAAAGAACAAAATTCTAGAACTGATTTCATGATACATCCACTAAAAATCACCAAAACACCAGCTGATCAAAAGACATTGAACAAGATGACTCAGAAAAGTGAAGTTAGTTCTGAGCAAAGTTCATTCATCATTTGTTTGCATGCCACATGTTTGATATTTTTGATATCTTATTCAATCACTTTCATGTTTAAGTGTCTAAACATTTTTAGGCCACAGTAAAGATTCTCAAATCTCAAATAAAACAAATGTGATAATTAAACAGAAATGCAAATATACTTTTTTTTTTTTTTTTTTTAAATATGATAAATAAAATGTGGCTAAACAAATATCATAATTATGATGGCACAATCTTTACAATAATGACCCTACATGTAAAATATTCCTTCATTTGTTTCACAAACTTCTGGTCTCGGACCCCATAAATCAAAGGACTCAGTAATCTAGGCAAAATAATTGTGAGCAGATAAATACAGAAAGCAATTTTAGTTCTGTGTTGAGGAAAAAGAGGAGTAATAATTATGAACATAAATGGGGCGATATAGGAAAGCATACAAAGAAGTAACTGGACAGCATGCAACAATATCGTATTCTGAGCCTTATTAGCTGAACCCTTTGAAACTGCCTTTCTGGCAGTGAACAGGACTCTGTAGTAAGTATAAATGAGAATTATCCACACCAAAGACATATACATGACTTGTGTAACAGTGGTGTGTTCCCGGTGGGGTTTGGATGGGAACACATATTCTGGGTAGCAAGGTACAAATGATCTAAAGAAAGATATTGGCTGGGTTAAAAGTAAAATAATGATATCTGTTAGACAATGTATAGCTCCTAAAACCCATAGCAAACATATAAAGATGAAGGTTCGTTGTGGAGTGCAAATCTGAGAGTGATGCAGTGGTTTACAAATCGCAATGAACCGTTCGATGGCCATTCCAGCCAGATTCAAAGGAGTGATCATGAAGGTGGTTGTATTAAGAAGCACCAACATGGAACACCACGAAACATTTACACGTGGTGAAACAAAGGTCACCACATATAAAGTCACCGATACAAATATCATGAGCATGTCATTGATCACCAGGTGAATGTATAAAATGTATCTGGAGTCCCTTGAAAACATTGTATTAGAAAAAAAAGTCACTACTAACATTCCGTTGATGATATTAATGATAAAACCAAGACAAACAATCACAGTGTTTTTGGCAAGAGCTTCTTCATAACTATCTGGTACCCAGACAGTCGAATTCATTTCTGTGAGAAAAAACAGGACAGTGGTTAAAAAGCAGATGATAAAAATCACTATTGATAACTGAGGTTAACATTTGGAGCTTATTTCATAACAATACGTAATTCAAATTACACCTAAATCTACTTTGACTTACCTTGAGCTGAAGAAGCGGTTCTGGACTGTGGGAATTATGAAGCTCATGAGTTTTAATCAGTAGAGTACTGTTATTTATGGTTTGTAGAAAGGGCAGAGATCATGAATATTAAGCCTGTTACTCACTAGGGTCATCTAATATTTGCATTCATGACATCATTGCAGAATAACAGAGTAAGCATCTGAAAACCCGTCTGACAAGAAAACTGATTTAGCACATTGCTGTGCAGTTTGAGGGTGTTCTGGTGGTTTCAAAGCATGCTTTATTTATGCAGACTGATCTCATGAAATATCAGTGACATGAGGTTTTTTACCCACAGCAAAAATTGTGAAATAGCCAACTTTAGGCTTACCTTAAATTATTGTTAACCTCAGCATAAAATGCAAGTAATCACTTAAAAATATGATTTTAAAACTGTAAACTTAAAACACAAAAGGTGGGTTGGACCAATAAGGATTAAATAAATTAAAGCCTCCTGTGGTCAATATTTTTATCCCTTAAAACTCATCTTTGATCACAAAAATTACAAATTGAAACGTTTTTCTGTAATTTTTTCATGCCTTAAAATATTGTAACTCTTCACTCTTGCTGCATTTAGTATATGCAGATCCATGAATATGCAAATTAACCCCATCTCCACTCAATCATACGAGGCCAGAATACCTGATCCACTCGCTCAACATAACTGTAGTAAATGCTGCAAAATGGCAAGTGGAAATACTGGTTTAATTCAGTCATAAATGTTTGAACCAGATACTTCTTCTTCAGAAGAAGAGGAAAAATGAATTATACAGGGTTGTCTGCACGGCGACGGTAATGCATTTTATGTATTGCTCAACATTGGACACATAATAGTAATTAATATGATTAGCCTTTTGCTTGCCTATGTTATCACACAGCTAATAATGTGTTGTTAATCTCAGAATCAGACAGCTGCCTTCTAAAAATCAATATTCTTAGAAATGCTTTGAACAACTCATGCATAACTAGATTCTGAGATTTTCCAAATGCATCCCAATTGACCCTTCGCCAGCAGTTTGATTGACAGGCGATCTGACCAATCATAACCCCGAATCTGCCATTTGGTCCGACAAAGCAGTCAGAAGAGTTAGTAGATTAACTTTGGTGAACTTGATAAATTGTGTGTCCTCATGTCTTTCCGCGCTTGAAACAACTTTCCTTCTGATGTTCATTCATGTTTATTTGATGCTATAAATGAACTAGTATGAAGAGATGATCGGTTCACGAGGAGCTACAGCGATCTGTCACGACACATTAAAGACACACTAGATGCTATTTATTGTTTAAACTTCTTTAAAAAGTTACAATATTTTAAATATCAAACTGTTTCATATCAAAAGTAACCTGCTCTGTCTTGTCTGTCGACGTGTTGTCAGTGTCCTCTTTGCTCCGGGATATATTTTTCACTACGTGAGAACATGATGAGTGGCGTGAGAGCGCATGGCTTATCGCACATTGCAACAGTAACTAAAGGTGGCGGGTCTTTGCAAAGGGTCAATTGTTAAATGACATTTTGACAAGCAAATCTTTTCCGTTTTAAGTCAAAATATTCCCTCAGTCTTGCGAATTTTTCGGATCCCGTAAGTGACATGGAATGAACAACACAAATTTGAGGTAAAATGAAATGATTTTGTTTTCTGCTCCAGATATACACTTTTCAAAACATATATTATAGGTAACAGGAAAAATTTAAATTACTAGTATTTCCAATCTCGACTATATATATATATATATATATATATATATATATATATACATACATATATTTATATATTTATATATAATCATAATTATGATGGCACAATCTTTACAAAAATAACTTTACATGTAAAATATTCCTTCATTTGTTTCACAAACTTCTGGTCTCAGACCCCATAAATCAAAGGACTCAGTAATCTAGGCATAATATTTGTGAGCAGATAAATACAGAAAGTGATCTTAGTTCTGTGTTGAGGGAAAACAGGAGTAATAATTAAGTACATAAAAGGGGTGACATAGGAAAGCATACAAAGAAGTAACTGGACACCATGCAACAGAATGGTGCTCCGAGCCTTATTAGCTGAACCCTTTGAAACTGCCCCTCTGGCAGTGAACAGGACTCTGCAGTAAGTATAAATGAGAATTATCCACACCAAAGACATATACATGACTTGTGAAGCAGTGGTGTTGTCCCGGTGGGCTTTGGTAGGGAACACAAATTCTGGTTTGCAAGGTACAAATGATCTGAAGAAAGATATGGACTGGATTAAAAGTAAATATAAACAAAATGTAGCCAATTAAAAATCAAAATTTTGATGGCACAATCTTTACAATAATGACTTTACAAGAAAAGTATTCCTTCAGTTGTTTCACAAACTTCTGATCACGGACCCCATAAATCAAAGGACTCAGTAATCTAGGCATAATATTTGTGATTAGATAATTAAAGAAAGTGATCTTAGTTCTGTGAAAAGGAAAGAAAGGAGTGACAATCATGTCCAAAACAGGAGCGACATAGGAAAGCATACAAAGAAGTAACTGGACACCATGCAACAGAATAGTGCTCCGAGCCTTATTAGCTGAACCCTTTGAAACTGCCTTTCTGGCAGTGAACAGGACTCTGCAGTAAGTATAAATGAGAATTATCCACACCAAAGACATATAGATGACTTGTGTAGCAGTGGTGCGATCCTTGTGGGCTTTATAAGGGAACAAACTGAATGGGTAGCAAAGTATAAGAGACCTGAAGGAAGATATGGGCTGGATTGAAAATAAAATAATGACATCTGCTAGAGAAGGCATAACTCCTAAAACCCATAGCAAACATATAAAGATGAAGGTTCGTTGTGGAGTGCAAATCTGAGAGTGATGCAGTGGTTTACAAATCGCAATGAACCGTTCGATGGCCATTCCAGCCAGATTCAAAGGAGTGATCATGAAGGTGGTTGAACCAAGAACCACCAAAATGCAACACATTGAAGCATTTACAAGTGGTGAAACATAGGACAACACATATAAAGTCACTGATACAAATATCATGAGCATGTCATTGATCACCAGGTGAATGTATAAAATGTATCTGGAGTCCCTTGAAAACATTGTATTAGAAAAAAAAGTCACTACTAACATTCCGTTGATGATATTAATGATAACAGCAAGGCAAACAATCACAATGTTTTTGGCAAGAGCTTCTTCATAACTATCCACTATCCAGATCGTTGAGTTCATTTTCCGGCTCTGTACGAGGAAGGATCTGGAACAGAAAGAGGAGCAAGTGTTTAAGAAGTGACCTATTCTAGACTTAGCCTATTCCTGTTAAAGAAGTCTTGTAGATAGACTTACCTTGTAGTAGAAGAACCGGGTCTGGACTGTGGGCTGCCTGAAGCTCGCATGAGTGTGATCAGTACAGTAATACTTTATGCACTCATGAATATTAAGTATGTTGGTCATTGCCCCCAGGTCACTGTAAATTGGCCTATTTGCTGTTACTTTCATGACAGTGAAATGTTTGCAATGCAAAGTAACACAAATAATATTTTATTATACTTTTTGACGAATGCAGTGCAGTTTGACTGAAGCTTCTCCATTCATTATATATTTTCCTTTTATTGCCTAGTTTGTGGTAGAGTTTACATTGTACATATTACAATTCATAAAGCTAAGTTAGTGAAAAATGCATGAAAACATTCAGTCAGTTTTAACTTTCTGCACAATTATTGCCATAATTGACCCTTCGCAAAGACCATTTAGTTACTGTTGCTATGTCCGACAAGCCATGCGCTCTCACGCCACACAACATGTTCTCACGTAGTGAAAAATACATCCTGGAGCAAAGAGGACATTGACAACATGTCGACAGACAAGACAGAGCAGGTTTACTTTTGATATGAAACAGTTTGATATTTAAAATATCGTAATTTTTTAAAGAAGTTTAATCAATGAATAGCGTCTAGTGTGTCTTTAATGTGTCGTGACAGATCGCTGTAGCTCCTCGTGAAGCGATCATCTCTTCATACTAGTTCATTTACAGCATCAAATAAACATGAATGAACATCAGAAGGAATGTTGTTTCAAGCGCAGAAAGACGTGAGGACACACAATTACTCAAGTTCAAGTTCACCAACGTTAATCTACTAACTCCCCTGACTGCTTTTTCGGACAAAATGGCAGATTCAGGGTTATGATTGGTCAGATCGCCTGTCAATCAAACTGCCGGTGAAGGGTTAATTGTATCTAGCGAATAACCATTCAAAATAGTATCCTTACTAAAATTTTAATAATGCTATTGATTTTCAAGAAACAGTGCTTTTAAACCTTCTACACAGCACCACCGTGACCCACACTAGACTATGAGCAAACAAAATTTCTATGGACACTGCAATGGTCATGATAAGACGTTATGTCAAATTCAACATGTAATTAATAATAGTAAATCCAAAATGTAAAAATATACAATCTACAACATTTTATTGCCAAAAGGTTGCATTCTTTTGATTCAGCTAAAAGGTTACACCGTGAAATGTCAATCTTCATGTGATATGAATTCGCAGGTCAGAGCTCACCAAACGTGAAATTTGTAATGCAGTGAAATTTGAAACTCGAGGTGTGTTCGACTCGGAGCGCCGCTGCGCAGACCGATCGGTGTATGACATCAAAGTATTGCCAGAGCAATTAGAGAGCAGACGGCGCCATATATTTTCAACTTGTTCTCATGGTACTTTGATGTCACCTTTCTTCACTTGAGCACGCGCTTCCAGTCTCCCACATTCACATGCATTTGAATGCAATAGAACAAAAAGTGTACCGCCCCTTTAAGTCATTGCGTCTGCCACTTGACATATGAATTGAACTCCAGAGGATAATTAGTCATTTATGTTTATCCTAATTTATCTTTAATAAATCAAAAATTGTGTGTGTGGACCTGTCAACACTCGTTTTTGCCGGGAGTCTCCCATATTTCACACCTATCTATATACACACTGTGGACGTGTTCCTGGAATTTGGTTATTGACAATGCAAATGAATGAATGAAATCTTGAATTAAAAACTACTGTCATGGCAGAGTTGTTGATCTTGTTGAACAAGTTGACTTGTTTATAACTACCTACAGTAATAAAACTTGTGGTTTAACGACATTTTAGGGTCAAACTATTGCACTATGTGAGAATGGAGCGGCTACCATCACAGTAGAGCAGATGTATTCAACAGGACAGTGCACTTGATGAATTAGCAAATTGGCAAATGAATTAGCCAAGCTTATACCTGAAGTATTAATATTACAGTACAGCCAAGTACCCAGAATGCATTGCGGATGGTGCCAAACTGACCCGAGTTACGGACAAAATCCACCCAAAAGCTTCAAATTGTTGTTCTTAGAATTATATTGGTTGTAACAGTTTACTTTTTGGATGTTACTTTATGGGCTTACCTTCTTCTAACTGTAGACCTTTGATAGTAACCATGAGTGACTGTCATTTTTATACACGAGAGAATGACATTTCAATGATTTTAACAAAAAAGTATTCAAATTAAAGCTATGCAGTGTAGGTTTTCATTTCAACACATCTATACAACCGACTGTACTATAATGCTGTAATTGCATTGATAAAATTTTCATAATCTTTGTATTTACACTCAATTTCTATTCATTGCAAACTGCAGCATTAACTGATACAAAACAAAACAGCACTTTGTGAAGTGATTAGGTCATTTGTAGTTGAACTTTTTAGAGTTACCACATGGGGTCAGCATATCTTGTCTGAATGATACCTGTATGGCAGGGGTCCCCAAACTCGGACCTGGAGGGTCACTGTCCTGCAGAGTTTAGCTCCATCATGCCTCAACACACTTGCCTGGATGTTTCTAGTATGCCTAATTAGACCTTGATTAGCTGGTTCAAGTGTGTTTAATTGGGGTTGGAGCTAAACTCAGCAGGAGACCCCTGCTGTATGGGGTTGCTGTGTTTAAGATTTGCCTGTTTTGTAATTGTTAACATCTGAAGCCTGAAGCAGACTTCTTCCTTGTAAATGTATTCATCTAAAACATTGTATTAAAGCAGAGAACACAGTTGTAAGGGTAAAAATATATATTAAAATTAGTTAAAAGCATCAAAAATACAGAATGCAAATCAGTACAACACTGTAAAAGTAAAAATATTTTGCTCACCCTATGGGAAACTAAATATAATGCATTCTGGACCTAAACAGACAATACACCGTACTGAATGAAAAATTTAGAGGGGTAATATTTGGTAATATTTAAAAAAAAAAGAGAGAAAGTTTGACACTGCACTGTTATTTTGTTTCTGTACAGAAGTACTTTTAATAACATATCTGGACTGTTTTCATTGTACACAGCTAAACTGAAACATTTTGGTAATACAAACAACTGTACAGGAAAACTACACAAGATTTAGAGTTTTGCGTACAGTTAATTATGGTCTGTCTGCTCATAATTATTTACTGTACTTTTTAATATAAACATTACTAACATTTCTTTACTTTCAGATGTGCATACACACATGGATTCATTACAAATCAGGAAAACAAAGTATTGTTGCGAATTTAAGAACACTGTTAACATGGCATAACATCATGGCAGTACATTTTCTTAGGTGTAACATTTACATCAGTGTTGCAAAACACTTACATGAAGAATTATGCATGCGTTATCAACAATTGTGATGCAATTTTATGAAACATCTGATGATGTTGCCCGTTTATGCTCAGTCTTTGATTGATTCAACTTTTACAAAGAATAATCTGCATGAAAAAAGTCCCTTCATGTGTTTAAAAAAATGTTTATCGCGAACACCATAAATCAGGGGAGTCAGTAGTCGTGGCAATATGTTTGTCAGAAGATAATTTAAAAAAGTTAGTCTTGCCCGATCAACTGGTAGAAGTGGCACAAACATCTTGTCTATGACAGCACTAATGTAGGACAGCATGCAGAGCAGAAGCTGGGCTCCATGTAACAGGATGGTGCTCTGGGCTTTTTTTGCAGAGGATTTATCAGTGGTGGCCCTTCTGGCCGCAATCAGCACTCGACAATATGTGAATACAAGAATTAACCACACAACAGATGAGTAAAGGCCATTCATAAATCTGGACTGTACTTCATGGTATGGTGTGCTGTACAGAATTGATGCACCACAAGAAGTAGCTGTTGAAGAGATAGATAAACGACGAATAATTGAAAGGAGAATCAAGTCAGCCAATCCAGGTAAAACCCCTACTCCCCATATCAGAAAGATAAGGATGTACGTCCTGCGCACTGTACAAATCTGATGGTGATGCAGTGGTTTGCAGATGGCAATGTAACGCTCAACGGCCATACCGGCCAAAGTCAGAGGAGTGTTCTTATGAGTTGTTGAGGCTATTATTAGCAGTGTAACACAGAACGGGAGAGGAACATTTTGCCATACATAAGCCATCACAAAAAGAATTACAGTGATAAAAACCATGAGCATATCATTGATAACCAAGTGAATATATAATATGTATCTTGGATCGTTGTAGAAAAATGAACTCCTAAAGAATGTGAACACAAACACTCCATTTATGGATAGAATTATGACAGCAAGAAGAACAATGGTGAAATTTTTTGCAAAAGCATCAGCATATCTTTCTTGGATACTATATAGATACATTGTAGAGTTCATTGTCCTCTTTCTCTGGTGAATTTTTAAAATTTTAACTGTTGTTGTTCTTTTCCTTCCAACAATCTTGATGGCTGTCAACTGCAATAAGCTTTTTCAGTTTATTTAATTTGATATAGAAATGAACAAAGGAGAAACATATAGTAGGTTAGCAATTTTATGCGATGAAGAGTACAATTTAAAAAACAAAAAAAAACAAAGAACTTACCTACTCAGTTTGCTTAGCAAATAGTTTTGGCTCCAGTCGTAAAATGACCAGTATATATACTCATTTGAGATGTACAGTAAAAGAGGAGGGAGCACAAGAGAGGAGGGAGGGAAGGAAGGAAAGAGAATAAAATATTAATGCTGTCATGACAACTCTCGAAGTGTTTGGCATTTTATTGGATATTACAATGATAATATGTTTGGTCTGCTGCTGCTGATTATTGCTGTTCACTGTCATGTTGAGGAAATTTTCACACCGGTAAATAAACTTGCGACAACATCGATATTACGATAACAACTGTAGCTTTCAAATTCATGCGCACTGAACGACTTCAGATTTTTTAAAGTCGACATTTACGTGATTAAAGTTGATTCGACTTACTAGTCAGTGATGACGTCAGTAATGGGCCGTTCAGAGCGTGTTTTTACATTCCAGTGTGCTCCTTTTCCATTGTATTTATATGTAAATACACGCTAGACGGACGTGTATATGACCGATGTGCTCGCGTCTTCTGCAGCGTCTCATGTGGAGCCCACGTTCAAATCAGTTCAACTTTTAAAAAACCCGTCTGGAGACCTTGGGTTTTTTTCCTTATTTCACTGCCCGCGTTTTGAGGGCAAAATATGTCTGTGTGAACGTGGGTTTCTGAAAGAGCGCTGCAAACTGCTACAACTTACACCGACCAAAAGTTTGAAGGTTAAGCAGCAAGCTCATTGGGTGATGATGCTACAGTAACCAATCAGCTGTGCTCTGTAGAGAATGATGTGATTTCTTGCAGATTGAATTAAGGGCCTGTACCATCTAGAGTTTCATGACAGAACTATGTATTTCTGTCCTGACAACTCTCGGAGTGTTTGGCACGGTAATGTCCGCACTTGCGATCACTAAAGGAGCGAAGATCTCGTCACCGACAGGCACAAAATCACTCTCCAGAACATTCTCGTTCACTGTTCCCTGCTGGTGGAATGATCACCCAACCTTCATCAGGAATGCAGAATCCCTGGCAATATTCAAAAGACAGCTGAAAACTTATCTCTTTCACGAGCACTTAAAAAAAATTCTATCCTTTCCTTTTCCCTTCCTATTCTAGCTTATGCTACTCTGAGCAATGTCTATAATTTGTGTTGTGACCACTTCCTGTGACTATTTGCCTTTTCAAGATTTTAAATTTGTTTTCCTCACTTGTAAGTCGCTTTGGATAAAAGCCTCTGCCAAATGATTAATATAAATGTAAATGTAAAAGGAATGGATATGATCAGTGGCACCGCAAGGACTAATCATTTGCGGCTTGAGCCCTGAAAGATTTTAGCCTGGCCCCGATTTTTTATTTTTGGCGTAGAACTACCGGGGCGTTTAGTTGAAATGTGATAGGATGTTAAATGTTAGTTGTTTGAACTTTGTATGGCGGTGTCACTGTTTATGCTGACTGCTAAATAAAATCTCCATCTCTGGCTCTGGCTCTCTCTCCTCACGCACCCTGTGATTTCAGTCTATTCCCTAATATCTCCAGGTGAGCACAACATCAGTTTTAAAAAAATAAAAAGCACAGAATGTATTGGAAAGATATAATTCTACATTCCTGCTTTTAAATTCTTCAATATTGCATACACACAGGAAGAATAATAAGTGTCTAAAATGGGTGCTGTAACGCGGAGTCAGTGGGTTTAGATTCGAATGCAGCTTTATTCATAAAACGTAGTCGTACAGGCAATGGTCAACGCAATAGTGGCGGGGAACAGGCAGTCTCGTGGTAAATAGTCCAGGCAAATGATCAATAGGCAGGTAGATAAACAACAAAACGGAGAACAGGCAGGGCCAGGTAACAGGCAGAACAAAACAAGGAATAAACGCTCAGAATTGTGACACAGGAATCAACAATACTTCGCAACGTGGCTGTGTGAGTGGTACTTTTATAGGGGTGAGGTGTGAATGTAATGAATCAAGGTAATGTACAACAGCTGGCTAGGGTGATCAGTGACTGGGTGAGGGGCTTGTGGGAAATGAAGTTTGTGTGACAGAGTCCATGATGTGGAAGGGCGACCTCTGGTGGCAAGTGGGTGAAAGGTGACGGAGCGGATTCATTACAGGTGCACACAGTTCAGTTCAATGATAAAGTTTACCCGTTGTAACTTAGTGCTATTAAACTATTTCAACTTTGCTGAAATAAACATTAAGATTACAAGGTTAGTTCACCCAAAAATGACATTTCTGTCATTAATTTCTCACCCTCATGTCGTTCCAAACCTGTAAGACCTTCAGAACACAAATTAAGACATTTTTGATAAAATCCGAGAGGTATATGACTCGTCCATAGACAGCAAATTAACCACCACTTTCAAGGTCCCGAAAGGTACTAAAGACATCGTTAAAACAATCGACATGACGGCAGTGGTTCAACCTTAATGTTATGAAGTGACTTTTTGTAACCATATAATGCGTGTTTTCCGTAACCCAACACATTAACAAGATAAATTTTGAACAACATAAACATAGCAAACATAAAGCATAAAGACTTCACAACACTGGCTGTAGTGAGTAGACATGTGTTACCCGCCACAGTTAATTTCACCTGCAAACACTAGTTGGTTGTTGCAGCACCTATGTACCACAGTAGATTGGAAATTAAATGTCCCGTGAGTAACGCAAAAAAGGTTTATTTTAACGCATTTGAAAATAATGTACCACATACACTAACCATACCATAAACCTAACCAGTAGTGCAAACAAAAGCAAACGTGAGAAAAACAGCATGTTTTACAAGTCTTTGAGCTTTTTTATTGTGACTCATGATTCACAGATATTGTACACGAGTGTTCTGCAAGTACAATGTACCAAGTGACCTACCCAGCAAGCTTATCATAGAAGTATATAAAACTGGTTATGTGATGCAAATGTCAAAATGTATCATTTTAATAATTTGACACCCAAAAACATTACAGGCAAACAGGATAAAAATAAAATAATATTACACACATTATTGTATACAAATTGTGTATTTAATCAGGCTATTAAGACATATGTATAGTGTGCATACAAAAATACAGTATATAAAAAATGTTTTTAGACATTTTTATTTCTGGTTTAAGTGTTACAGAGAAGAAAATTGCCCCGAAATATATATATGTATAAATGTATATAAAGAGATTCTACTAAATTCTAGATTCTACTACAAGAAGTTATAATTACAAAATCAGAATGAACGAAATACAGAAATGTACAAAATCTAAAGAGAATAAAAAAATAATTACTAGTGATGCTTAAATGATGATGCTTTTTAGCTCACTGCTTGATTGATTCAACTTTCACATTAAGTAACCTACATGAAAAAAGTCCTTTCATGTATTTAAAAAAATGTTTATCTCTGACACCATAAATAAGGGGGCTAAGTAATCGTGGTAATAAGTTTGTGAGCAGATAATTGAAAAAGGTGATTTTTGACCGTAGAGTAGGTACAAGTTGGCCATAAATCTTGTCTATAACAGGAGTAATGATGGACAGCATGCAGAGCAGAAGCTGTGCTCCATGTAACAGGATGGTGTTCTGGGCTTTTTTTGCAGAGGATTTATCAGTGGTGGCCCTTCTGGCCGCAATCAGCACTCGACAATATGTGAATACAAGAATTAACCACACAACAGATGTATAAAGACCATGTGTAAGTTTGCTCTGGTCTTCATGGTATGGCGTGCTATACACATTAGTTGAACTACAGAGAGTACTTGAAATAAAAGATAAAGGACGAACAATTGAAAGAAGAATCAAGTCAGCCAATCCAGGTAAAACCCCTACTCCCCATATCAGAGAGATAAGGATGTACGTCCTGCGCACTGTACAAATCTGATGGTGATGCAGTGGTTTGCAGATGGCAATGTAACGCTCAACGGCCATACCGGCCAAAGTCAGAGGAGTGTTCTTATGAGTTGTTGAGGTTATTATTAGCAGTGTAACACAGAACGGGACAGGAACCTTTGGCCATGCATAAGCCATCACACCAAGACTTACACTGAAAAAAACCAAGAGCATATCATTGATAACCATGTGAATATATAATATATATCTCGGATCATTATAGAAAATTGAACTCTTGAAGAACGTGAAAACAAGTATTCCATTGATGCAGTTAATTGTGATCCCGACAAGAACAGTGGTGAAATTTTTTGCGAAAGCTTCTGCATATCTGTCTCCTGTGCTCAACTGAAACATTGTAGAATTCATTATTCTTTTGCACTGGCATAAAGTTCTTCCAAAGTGACTCTTATGTGTGGAAATACTTTTTCTTGTCTTTTTTGTTGTTTTTCTTTCAAATGATGTCCACAACTTTCTAAAGTCCATAAGCAGTGAGATGAATATTTTCCATTCGTGTCATCTGATCTGAAACTAAAACAAGAATATTTAAGATTGAGAAGCTATTAGCAACACATGAATTGCAAAATACAACATATCACATATATAAAAGTATGTGTTAAACAAAAGAGCACTTACCTTTTCACCTTGCATAGTCAACTGATTTGCCTCGAGATATAAAAACTGACAGGTTTAAATACTTTAGATGAGGAAGAGGAGAGAGAGAGAGAGAGAGAGAGAGAGAGAGAGAGAGAGAGAGAGTGTGTGCTGTTAATATTGAGACAGGCATAAAACGGGAATAGAGTGGAAATGATGGTGCCTTCTTTTCAGCTTGAATTAACTAGTTCGCAAAAGTAGGTTCTTGAGGCAAACTGTTAATAATGAGGAAATCTAACATATTATATGAATATTGTCTATGTGTGAAATGCTGCGATATATAAGCTGTAAAATGGCCGATTCCTTTCAAATTTCGCACAGGCCTCTAGGGTCATGAGTCAATCAAGCCCACCAAATTTCATTCCAAATGGCCTCTGTTAACCTTGTCTTATAGGAATGGGCAACATTGGGGGACCAATTTATACTTCATTTATACCCCCCCCCCCAAATATACTTAACTTTCCGCATTTCACTTCATATCCGGGCTTTGCAAAGTATACCCCTTTTAAACCTTGCTTTACTTGCGGCTAATTCATTTTAACGAAATAAAATCATGTCAATCAAGTGCAACATTTATAAAACTACTACTTTACCTCATCCATGAACATGATTTCTGATTGCCGTCTGATTGATTTAAATCAGCAGTGGAGTTGGAGACGACAGTTCCCATAATTGTTGTTGTTGTTGTTTTTTTGAATGTACGCCCTCTAGCGGCCACAATTTTTACATATTGCACCTTTAAGTTCAGTTTCAAACTGAATGACAGCCATATTCTATATCCAAATATACAAACACCAATTGCTGATTCTCTGACAGTCTGAAAAAGAGGAGTTAAGTTTAATGCTTTCGACTGTTTTCATGTTTTGTGATAGTTGTTTGTGAGTCATTTTATAATTGTAAAAAAGGTCACTGCAACTTTTTCTCACAATTTGTTTTTTCCCCTCACAATTGTGAGTTTGCATTTCACAATTCTGACTTCAATTCAGAATTGCGAGATTTAAACTCACAATTGCAAGTTATAAAGTCAGAATTGGGAGAATTACTTGAAATACTATTTTTTTTTCTTGCAATTGTAAATTTAGTATGTGAGTTTATATGTCATAATTCTGACTTTATAACTCGCAATTGCAACTTTATATCACGCAATTCTGAGGGAAAAAGTCAGAATTGTGAGATAAAAACGTGCTATGACCTTTTTTGTGTTTGTTCCACACTTATTAGTATTCCAAAGTATTCTAAAGTATTTAGATTAAGTTACTAAACTTGAGTAATGTAACGAAATACGTTACAAATGACTTTTTAAAGCATGTATTTTGTAATCTGAAGTGAAATACGTTTTAAAAGTAACCTACCCAGCCCTGATTATAAAACACATTGGTAACACTTTACAATAAGGTTCATTAGTTAACATTAGTTAACAACATTAGTTAACATGAACTAATAATGAACTGCACTTATACAACATTTTTTAATCTTTGTTAATGTTAATTTCAACATTTACTAATACATTATTAAAATATTGTTAACATGAGTTAATGCACTGTGAACTAACATGAACAAACAATGAACAACTGTGTTTTCATTAACTAACGTTAACGAAGATTAGTAAAAACAGTAACTAATGTATTGCTCATGATTAGTTCATGTTAGTTAATACATTAACTACTGTTTAACTAATGAACCTTATTGTAAAGTGTTACCAACACATTTCAGTCAAAACACATGAGAGATTGTGAAGTTACTCCCTATGTTAACCAAGTGATTAAACTAATACAACACAGAAAAAAGGGCTAGAAACGTACGCTTAGGCTTTGAATTTTGTACATTTATTTTCTATATACAGTACAGGTGCTACAAGCCACTTTTGACATTTGAATGAGCGATTTTGCACATATTCCAACAAACATCCTGAAGAAACTTCAGAGGATTTACGGAACGAGTAAATTCTATTCAAAGTATTTCAGATGCATCTTCTTTATTATTTATCACGAAAACGTATCACTTATCAAAATATCACTTAATATGACCAAATATAAATATTAAACATATTCTTTATAGTTTACTTCACAGGTATAATCTGTGTCTTTCTAACTTGTTTGCAGCAAAAATACACTTTGACACGCTCAACAAATTGTTTATCTCTCAACCCGTAGATCAGTGGACTTAGCAACCTCGGTAGAACATTTGACAACAAAAACAGAATAAACAGAATAGTCGTTCGACTCTGAGGAAATTGATCCACAAGTGCTGTACTCATGAGTGGGGTGATGTAGGACATCATACACAGCAGCAGCTGAACTCCGTGCAGAAGAATCGTGTTCCGGGCCTTTCTAGCAGACACTTGATCTGCACTAGCAGCATTTGCTGCGGAAAAAACCTTGAAGTAGGTGACGATCAACGTAGTCCATACAAACGACAAATACACAACGTTCACCACAGTATCTTTGACCGTGTGTTGCCAACTGTTGTAAATGAACACAATGTGGCATAAAATGGCCGTCGAGAAAAAGCTTGCCGGTCGATTTGATAATGCGATGAGTATATCACTCAGAGCTGGCGCCGCTGCTGCAGTCCATATGAAACAGATGAGCATGTAGGTCCGCCGAACTGTACATATTTGCGAGTGATGCAGTGGCTTGCAGATGGCAATGTAACGCTCTATAGCCATGCAGGCCAGATTTAGTGGAGAGTTCTTGGAGACCGTACTAAGAAAAAACAGCACAACACAACAAACAGAGCTGTTGAAGAAGCGTATGACGTACGTTGTGACTTGTAAGCCCACAGAAATTGACAGCATAATCATGTCATTGATTACCAAATGGATGTATAAAATGTATCTTGGGTCACTGCAGAAAATGCTATTTTTGAAGAAGACAATCACAAACGTTCCGTTGATATAGTTGATGATTAGGCCGAGGGCTACGCTGATGAAGTTCTTGATGAAAATGTCATAAAACTGATCCACTGGAACGGTGCTGTTCATCGTTATGATCCTGTAACCTGCAATAGCTGAAGAATTCTATGTTGTAAGGTCTCAACACTCAATATTAACAAGTATGAAGTTCTACAATCTCACTTCAAGTATACATGAGAATTATAAAATCATTTATATCAGAAGAGAAAAGACATTCACATTTTTTTAAGACTGCGGCAAAACAAAGAGTGCAAAATCTAACCGTACGGCTACGACCACTGACCGTAAATAAATGCATGATGGTCTGTATATACCTGTGATGATGCAACTGTTGTGCTCTCTAAGGGGCGAACTGAACAACTGAGGATTTGGACTGAATTAATGAGCTTCTTTAGATGATGTGAGCTTGATGTCTATGTATTTTTTCCATTCAGTTTAGTCAGTATTTTATATTACGTCTATCTTTGAGGATTACTTTTGGACCTCTTTTGTAAGTCGCTTTGGATAAACGCATAAATGGTGATGTAATGTGACTGACCTCATATTACTTGAGAAACCGCAAGGAATATTTGTGCTTTTAAAATTCATTTGTGACACAGCAAGTGACTATTTAAGCAAATGACTTTTATAGAAGAAGATATATATACTGTTCTCATATATAGGTACATATATACTGTATATACACATTTCAACTTAAAATTGTGAGTTTACGGACATGTTTTCAACGACAAGTGTTTTTTCTTACATATTCAGATCTTTAAATTAAATTTTGATGGCGCCAAAACATTGTTCAACAGTTAGACAGTGCGTAGGGAACAGTTTCGAATTCTCTTCAAACAGGTCTTCCACGAGTTCACACTTAAAAATAATCAGATAGTTAATGGTATGCATAATTGGCGTGCTTTCTGAGGAGAGGGCTTTGAGTTCAGTATTTGGCCCCAACCCAGAGTACTCCCACCGTATTTCTGGTTTAGGAAAGTAACCAGGCGAGTGTGAGGAGACAGGATGGTGGAGGGACGCTGAAAACTGCCAAAAAACATATATTTACATATATATAGGTCTCCACTGCTGATTGGGTAGACATGTTGATTGCTGGTTGGAGTGATGAGATGATTAGTTAGATCATTTGAACGTGTTCTTCCAGAACTTTGTTATTAAAACATCATTTTTCGTTACCTCAGTACACGATTATATGTATTTCTGCATCAGCACTTTCTTCTAATGCCCTGTTGCCTGATAAAATGTCTCACGCACATGAACTCTCTCCAGAAATCACCTACAAATAATTCATGTGGTGTAGTCATCATCCAAGTTTTTTGAGAGAAATGGCTGGCTGCTTTTACCCTTTAGAGATGAAGTATCTGAGCCAATACTTGCGAAACTTCTCATCCCTGAATCCATATATCATTGGACTGAGAAATCGAGGGATGATGTAGACCAGAAGAAAATTAACATAACGGATCTCTAGGCTATACATAGGGAACAGTTGTATGAGCTGGGCCTGCATGGACGGCACGACAAACGCCAGCATGCACAGCAGCAGCTGAACCCCGTGGAGCAGAACTGTGTTACGGGCCTTCTTCGCCAACACCTGGTCAGTGGAGGCCGCACGGGCCGTCAGCATGATCTTACAGTACGTATAAAGCAAAGTCAAGAAGACAAAGGAGAAATAGACACTATCAAACACGAGGTTCTTGTAATAGATCGAGCGGTCTCGGAATAGGAGCGAGTGATCGCAGAAAATGGACGTGTGGAAGAACGGTGGTGGTTCTTTGGCAACAGTGATGAAGAGATCGGTGAGCGGAGGAGTGAAGCTCAGGAGGAATATCACCCCGATGATCCACATGGTGCGTGTCACCGTGCAGATGTGGCTGTAATGGAGGGGGAAGCAGATGGAGATGTAGCGCTCCAGGGCCATGCCGGCCAGGATGAGCGGGGTGGAGCGGGTGGTCGTCACAGCGGTCATGATCAGCGGGCAGCAGGCAGACGCCAAGATCTTTGAGAAGGCATAACTCACCTTGAACAGGAGGACCACAAATAATATACATATTAGACCATGACATTGTTTCATTATACAGTCATTATGTTTTAACATCTTTTGTTTTCATCCATTTAACTTGTTTTGAGGAGTTTTCAGAGTTTGATTTTGAAGTATATTCAAACTTTTTCAGTTTTAGTGAAATAAATTGTTTTTAACTTTCTAAAAACAGACAATATCAAAACAAAATATTTCTTTGGAGTTGGACAGGGTGTATTTTAATTCACATTTTATTTTTATTTTTATAGATTTTTATAGTGTTTTTTAAAACACACCACTGTTCAAAAGATTGGGGTAATTATGGAGTTTTTTTTGGGGGGGGGGGGATACTTGGATACTTTTATCCTGCAAAGATGCATTCAATTGATCAAAAGTGACAGTAAACACATTTACAAAAGTGTAATTTAAATGTTACAAAAATGTTACAAAAGATTTCTATTTCTATAATGCTGTTCTTCTGAACTTTCTATTCATCAAAAAATTCTGGAAAAAATGCTTCATGGGTTACAACTGTTTTCAACATTGATAATAATAATAATAATCATAAATGTTTCTTGAGCAGAAAATCAGCATATCAGAATGATTTCTGAAGGATCATGTGACCCTGAAGACTGGAGTATGATGCTGAAAATATAGCTTTGAATCACAGGAATAAAGTACAGTTTACAATATATTCAAATAAAAAATAGTTCTTTTAAATTGTAAAAATATTTCACAATTTTCACAGTATTTTATAAATTCAGGTTTGATGAGCATATAAGAGCCTTCTTTCAAAAACACATTACTGACTCTTTTGAATGGCAGCATACTTTAAACTGGCTAAACTAGTTTGTTCAGCCAGTTTAAAGTATGCTGCCATTCAAAAGATTGGTTTGATATCCCAAAGTACACTTCCATAATGTGCTTAACGTGCTCTATTTTCGTGCACTCATTTCTTATTTAATATACTAAAAATTCTTCTTTAGTGCTTCTTAAGATAATCTTAAGAATATCTAAGTGTACTCAACTGTGATATTTTGGGACACCATGAATATGAACTAAAATGTGCTTTTATCATTCTATCTCTGTATTTAAAAACATTATTTGTTTACCACTTGAAGTACACTTGAACCCATCTTTCATACACTTTTTAAGTGTACTACAAGTGGAGAATAAACAAAAAAATTAATACAGAGATAGTATGTTAAAGCACATTTTAGTTCATATTCATGGTGTCTCAAAATGTCACAGCTGAGTACACTTAGATGTTCTTAAGATTATCTTAAGAAGTTAGATATCTATGATATGAAGATATCTATTAAGAAGTACTAAAGAAGAATTTTTAGTATATTAAGTACAAAATTAGTGAGTGAAAACACAGCACTTTAAGTACATTATGGAAGTGTATTTTTTCACCTGTGATTTTGTATCAAATGCAGTGAGTGACATTCAGGCATTTATAAGTGTAGCTTCAGTGTCATTTAAGTGGCCCCATACTTCATCTTAATACTGACCACATACAAGGCAGTCACCAGTGTCAGTTGTACGGCATCATTAATGACCATGCAGATAAACATGATATAACGTGGATCTTCGTAGAAGAAACTGTGCTTGCGGAAAGTGGACACCATACTGCAGTTAAGGACACTGAGCGCCAGCCATACAAGCATGGCCACGATGTTTTTAGTGAGAGCAGCGCTGAAGCTGTCCCGCGGAATGGCATTCAGAAGGAGTAAAGTAGAGTTCCCATACTCTGCGACACCGCTGGAGTTCATGTTTTCAACCTGAGATGATAAACCACACATTATAGACACAGTATATACAGCTTCACTCAACAGGCTATTCTCAAGTGTATCATTCATCTTTTAATCAGTTATTAAAGCTAAATAAAGACAAAGCCATATAAAAAGACATGCATGATATTAAAAAAAAACATTTTCTATTGTAATCTACTGCTGCACAATTAAATAAGAACACCTGATTAAATGTGTTTCCTGAAATAAATAAATGTAATCCCCTCTTACCTAAAATGCCTCCTGCCCTTCCATGACAATCCCAGCCTGTGGTGAATCTTATATACTGTAAGGATGTGATATAGATCATAGTGGTTGATTGGAGGATGCCCAGAAAACTCTCCAGGGGTTTGTCATTTTACTCCATAGCACTGGTTTGTTTTTCCCATGCAGGGATAAAAGTATGTACCTGTAAACACAGGTGTAAACCAACACACTTAAAATTAGCTTTTAAATATGATATTTTTTGTCTGTCAAATCAAATCTGATCTAATTTTATTTATAAAGTACAGTAAAAACAACAGTGCACAAAACAAGCAAATAACACTATATAGACCGCAATGAAATAGAGAAAAGAAGATTTAAATTTAAAGGATTAGTTCACTTTGAAATGAAATTTCCCCAAGCTTTACTCACTCTCAAGCCATCCTAGGTGACTTTCTTGTTTCTGACGAAGACAGTCTGAGAAATATTAATAAATATCCTGATGCACTCGAGCATTATAATGGCAGTAATGCTCTACTAAACGAGAATGAGCTGAAGAAAGTTTGTGTAAAAAAAAAAATCCATATTTAACAAGTTAAAGTAAAATATGTAGCTTCCGCCAGACATCCTACGCCTTCCCTATTCAACTGATGCGACGCCAGTTCTGTTTTTTTCCGTAATTTGAACCCCCCCGGAGCCACATGGAATATGTTTATGATGGATGGATGTTTCTTCAGCTCATACTCGTTCATTACTGCCATTATAAAGCTCGGATGCGTCAGGATATTTATTAACTTTTCTCCAATTGTCTTCGTCAGAAACAAGAAAGTCACCTAGGATGGCTTGAAGGTGAGTGAAGCTTGGGGTAATTTTCATTTCAAAGCAAACTAATCCTTTAAACCCTGGGTATACTTCGTTTTTTTTACTCGTGCGCCAGTGTACTCGCACAGTTGAAAGCACAGCCTTGGAAAGTATTCTTCATTTGACTCGTGAGCATACACAAGCCACGATTTACAGACAATATAAACATCTTTCCATTCCTTTATGATAGAGTTGTACAAATTAGGGGATTTTCTAAGATGTTGCTGTAGCTCGCATGTGTTCCGGTGTAGTGCCGAAATCCTACCCCCACCAAATTATTACCCCCTAGTATTGGTAGGTTTAGGATTGGGGGTGGGGTTAGGATTAGGCAATTATATAGCGACTTCAACGAGGGGGGTAATAATTTAGCAGGAAGTCGAAATTCAGCACCAGTCTGTTCTGTTTGTGCAGTTTTTCTTTGACTATCATGTCAATCGACGCCCCCCAGGGCATGGTTGCCACCTTGTGCATAAACTAATTACTGCAACAAAAAAAAAATGCGCACATGCGACCTGGGAGTATAAGTATGCGCTGTAACAAAAAGCTGGTGGTGCCTTCTGGTGACGCAATTCGCATCATGTGCATAAAAATTGAACTATACTTTTGGCTTTAGATTATAAGTGTCAAGGTTCTGTCACTACAGTATGTTTATTCGTGGTTTGGTGACAGAGCGACAGACTCTGACGCTCCTATGTCTTGGCTGCGTGTTTTGTGTCATGTTTGGTGCCAGCACATGGCTTGTTTTGTTTGTTTCTATGTGCCATGTGCTCTCCTGTCTGTTGTCTTAACCCCACTCATCTTGCCATCTGATTTTTGGTTCAGATGCACCACCTGCTCCCTCTCGTTACTCTCCTTGTTTGCTGCCTTATTTACTTTTTTTGCATTTGCAGGGACTGCGCTAGTTCGTTCACTAAAGCAATAGTCGGTGCGATTTATAATAGTCCTTTACGATTGTTGCTTTTCAGACTGAACAAACATGATCCTCATGTCACCCTGTGGGATCTCAGCTGTCATTAATTTCAGACCGTATGACAATCAAGATGTGTTAAGGCCAATTCACACCGCACCAACAAACGTGTCTTTTGGAGTTGGTCGGAGTCTCTTTTCACCCGATTGAACATGTTTGGTTGGCGTTTCTTGGGTCGTGGAATGTCTGATCAGTGTGGTATGGTTTTCCAACAAACACAAACAAACTCTGACATAATCTGACCTGGCTGCGAACCGTTGTCATGACGATGAGGAAAGTCCCTTGCAAAGACTTGGGTTTGATCGCGCCGGCGCCTCACGCACACACAACAAAACACTGCAAACGTGACGTCGCAGTTTGTTCATTGTAAAAATGAAATGAAGTCAAAACATATAAAAGTTATACTCAATTTAAATAGTCCGTAGTGCAATCTGTCCCGTTCAGCAAGAGCACTGCTCCTCTGTGGTGTTGCCATTTTACTCATGTGAAGAGGATTATTTTTTTCTATCAATACCGGAATGCACACGTGAAGGACTTTACATAATAAATAGTAAGTTGCCTATAGCATCCAAGTACTTCGCGAAATGGAAATATTTGGATTTGTACCGAAAGAAAGAGGTATAAGCGTGAGAGCAACAGAGGTTTAACCAAAATTTAGTTTAAATGAATTCATTTTTGACTTGTTTAGCTACAAATGGTTGTATAGGCCTTTGATGGGTCGTGCTAAAAAAAGTTTAAAAACCCCAACGCAAGGAATCAGATCGATGGCTAGCACTTTGGATTTTCAGGTTAGTATTTTTATGTTTGCCTCAATACTTTAATACAATGAAAATATCTATGATACTATATTACTAATCTAATAAATTTGCCTGAAAATATTGTTAACATAGTTACAGATATGTAGTTGTGGATCTCAATTTTTCCCAGTCAGACTTGACTATTTGTCGGTGTTTGTTGGGGCAGTGTGAACATGACCGTTTTTTTCTCATAGATTTCTAAATCCAATGGCCAACGTGCTTGTTGGCGTTTGTCAGTGCGGTGTGAATTAGCCTTTAAAAATGGATGCACACACAAGAAAACTTGTTGTACATCATCAACCCATTCACATTCAGAGGCTGTGAGCTGCTTTACACGCAGGCCTGAAATGGTGGCTAACAAAAACAATCTCTAGTGTTAATTTTGATTAAGGCTTGTCTTGAAAAACGAAGACAATTTGTGTCTTCGAGGTGCTGATTTGTTCAGAGCATTAAATACAAAAAGTACAATTTTTTAATTAATTCTGTAATAGATCAGCAACCAGTGCAAGGAACGTAATATAGTGGAGATGTGGGGATTTCTGGGAGAAGCCTGGCGGATGCATTTTGAACCAACTGAAGACTAATCGTCCCCAAAAATATTAGATTGATTTATTCTAATATAAAGACATTTATCAAGAGCATTTATCTCTTTATCAAATTTGAGTCTGACTAAAATTGTTTGGTCTTTGTGTGATGTTTTACTTACAAATTGTATATTTTCATACAAGCTTACATAGAAATTCAAACAAAATCATACTATACTTATGAATTCTAATGATATCAAGTTGGTTTTATGGTTTGGGCATTAATGTCTTCCACATTAGGCCACAGTTTTCTAAATGTGATGTTCAAAAAGAAATGACTAGATTTGATTCATAAATTTTTATTACTCTAAATAAAGTAGCTACTACTTCTGTGACTGTAGAATGTGATTACATATATTTTATTACATTTTTATTTTCTTTGCAAATATACGATTCAGCTTTATTGAAAAAGTTCAAGTGAAAAAAGTTTCATTTTTAGCCTCCAATATTTGATTTCTAGATGATAAAACCATTGCTTATACACTGTAAAATATGGTAACCTGCAGGTGTTACCTTAAATAACTATTTCCACCTGATTTTAAACACAAAATTAGTTTTTTTGGAATACATTCGTGTATTTTTTGTGACTCACAGATGTTAAATAATATTTTTAGCCTGAATAAAACCAGTCACCATTTTAGCCTACAAACAAACAATTAAATAAACAAAACTGTACACTTTAAAATGCATGCTTTAAAGCTCAGATTTTATTTATTCAAAATAATTAAGAGTGAAAACTTTCAGAATATCTGGGAATTGCTAAACAATACATGTGGAATCATTTAAAATCAAACATTTGCCAAGACAGAAACACAATTTGTTACATATCAGATTCCAACCCCTTGGCACATTATAATATTAGAAAACTAACAATCCATTCAATCTCCATCTTTGCATTCTACTCTCGTGTCTATTCTAGGATGACCACACATAAAATACCTCCTCAGATACTTGCGGAACTTTTTATCCCGCACTCCGTATATGATTGGACTCAAAAAGCGTGGCAAAATATAGACAATTAGATAGTTGACAAAACGGATTTCTAGGATGCGTCCCGGGAAGATCATGTTTAAGATGCCCTCCACGCTGGGAGACACGTAAGAGAGCAGGCACATGAGCAACTGCACCCCGTGGAGCAAGATGGTGTTGGTCGCCCGTTTGGCGGACGTTCCCTCGGTGGAGAGCGCACGTGCTGCGAACACGATCCGCAGATACGTGCACAGCAGGGTGAGGAAAACCAGCGAGAAATAAATCCCATCGAACGCCTGCCGCTTATACAGCAGCACCGGGTCTTTAAACACATTTGACCTGAGACAAAAAACAGCAGTTTGGAAGAAACTCAGAGGCTCTGTGGCTAAGGTCACGAATAGGTCAGTGATGTCAGGAACCACAGATATGAACCAAATGACCCCTATGAGCATGTACGCGCGCCGCACGGTGCAGATCTCGGCATGCCGCAGAGGATAGCAGATGGCGATATAGCGTTCGATGGCCATGCCGGCCAGGTTCACAGGTGTGCTGCGGGTGGTGAACACCGCCACCAGGATAAAGAAACAACACACTCCTACACTGATGGTATACAAGACGTAACTGACCACAAACAGAGCGATGGTCACAGTGAGCTGCACCGCGTCGTTGATGACCATATGAATGAACAGAATATAGCGAGGGTCCTCGTAAAAGATCTGGTGTCTGAAGAACGTGGCCACTACGCTGCAATTGATGTAGCTGAGGAGGAACCACACCAGGACCACGATAGTGTTCTTCATGAGGGCCGAGGTGAACGTGTCTCGCACGAGGAGTTGGTGGACTACTGTTGAATTCATCGCTTGGGGCTTAAGTCTGGGAAAAGAAAAGAAAAAAAAAAAAAAACATGTAAATGCATGACAAGTTTGCCAGTCATTAAAAAAAAGTTTACTCAACTTTTAATATTTAATGATATTGTTTGGATTTTTTTTTTACACATTTTTTTATCCAAAGTGGCTTACATTTCATTCAAGATACGCATTTTATCAGATCTACAAGAACACACAGACTATGAATATGACTATTGAATATGAATTTAGAATAAACCACTGAAAAAGCAGAAGATGATATTCCTATAACACAAATAATCAATTTTAATGCGTAAATCCACTAAACAAATCCTTTCAGGTCTCTAAGCACAATATGATTTTGTATTTTGTGTCCTTTTGAATATGAACAACCACCCAGAAAATAATAAAAGCAAAAAATTACTATTTAAAATGTCAGTAATACAAAGCATATCAGCACAGAATGAATTGAATAGAGCAAATGAGTGGAAAAAAGACTCTTCAGACCCCAGCACTCACCCCTGTCCAGCACTCGGCCCTGTCTGACAAGCACCATCTCTGGTGAGGACAGGGCAGCTTTTTAAATGCTCACACACTCTGATTGTAGATGATGACATCAGTTGTGACACTGGGGAAAATTAAGAAAAAAAAAATGAAAGAAATGTAAGAATTCGGACAGTTCTTTCAGGAATTCATGATGTTTTTTTCTACAGCAGGATCAAGTCAGATAGAAATAAATATCTGAATCTAATGTACTTCATATGGAATGGACTATTTTTCCTCCAGCTGCTTATTAAATATCCAAAGTGCAAATTAATCACACAACATTTTGGCTGAGAAATTACCCCCAAAAGATCATTTAAAGTCATTATTGTGTTAAATGAAAAAAGTATCAAATAGACATTGCTTTAGAAAGAAATATTTTATTTTATTCAACATAGAATTTGTTACACATGGTTACATAATGAGGGTGAGTAAATCATTTCTGGGTGAACTATTCCTTTATTGTTTTTTTTATTGATTAAAATGGAAATATGAAATAATGTTTTTAATAAAACGATACTCTAAATAATTACCACGAGAGTGAGACCTTTTCACAGACAGTGATGACATGTTTTAACAGTCATCAATATTCTAATGCTTGCAAAGTTTTTTATATTTTCATTTTAAAAAAGAATTTATGTAAATTTTTTATCACATATATATTATATCACCTTTGCATCAAATAACAAAATGGGTTATGGGAGTGACAGCAAAATGACATCTTTCTCTCTTCTGACTGCCATTATCAATCGCTTTCTATCCCCCCCCCCCCTCTCTTTTTGATAATTGAGAAAACAGTTTTCTGTAGTTTTTTTTCTTTTGCTATTTGCACAAATGGAAATGCAAACAATTCACTGCCCAGCCAAAACAAAATCTGTTTGGCTTTTAATTGGCTAATACTTAAGAGTTTATGACTGGATCATTATTACAGTGATTATTATGTTTCTAGCATGATTGGAAACGATTCTTATAACCATAATTGTTGGAGTGTGTAGTGTTTCATGTCTTAAACAACCATGCAGGAAGACACATCATGGCCATATTCCTGGATGAAAATGCCAATATTCATCAGGGTTAAAATTGTGAAAAAATGGTTCAGAGAGCATGAAGAATCATTTTGACTGCAATACTGCAGAAGTGCAGAGTAATGTCATCAAAATTGTTTATCATATATATAAATATTTACAAAAATGTGAGGGGCGTACTGACTTCTGTGAGACTG
The DNA here is from genome assembly GCA_038088235.1 of Zacco platypus. NCBI lineage: Eukaryota > Metazoa > Chordata > Actinopteri > Cypriniformes > Xenocyprididae > Zacco > Zacco platypus. Next base: position 30,353,220 of record CM076074.1, on the reverse strand, counting down.
TGACATACTGTATATATATATATATATATATATATATATATATATATATTTATATGCCCAAGAGGCTTAAGGCAGTGCTGGAAAATAATGGTGGACACACAAAATATTGACACTTTGGGCCCAATTAGGACATTTTCACTTAGGGGTGTACTCACTTTTGTGGCCAGAAGTTTGTCTGTGTGTTGAGTTAGTTTGAGGGGACAGCAAATTTACATTGTTATACAAGCTGTACACTCACTACTTTACATTGTAGCACAGTGTCATGTCTTCAGTATTGTCACGTGAAAAGATATAAAATATTTAAAATCTCAACTATGCCCTGTGCTCCTCTGTTGAGGATGCACTTTTGTTGTTAATTTTTTTTTTCTGAGGTTGACAAATATTCATGCATTTTATTTATGTATTTGAAAAACATGTGACTATAGGTATAGTCTATATACCTCCCTCATCGTCATGCACTAAAGGTTGAATAGATGCATTTCTTTGTTATGCATGAAATGCCTGAATATAAATTTGCTGTTAAGTGCAGATAAACCTACTTCTGTCATAGTTCTGTTAAACCCGTTCTGTTCCTAAGTATCTGTCAGGCTGTGTGTCAATACAAAGGACGTTAATGATGAAGATTATATAAACATAGGTTTATTCCAAATAGTTCCACGGAATACATACAGGCAGGCAGGCTGGTTTAACACACGCAACATCGACGAGAACCGACAGAGACTGAACAAACACAAGGAGAATATATATGGGAGATAATGAGGGAAACGTAATCAGGGTTAACAGAAACAGGTGCAGGGAATTAACTAATCAGGTACACACACAGAGGGCAAATGAACAGGGAATGACATCACTAGACTAAACACAACAGTCCATGGGTGTGACAGTATCGTGGTGCCTTACACAAAAAATAAAAACATTTGAAGAATCAGGACTGATGTTTGCTATTAGGCCAGGGCTACTAAAATATCAGTTTCATCAGTGCATCTTAGATTTACTATTATCTGAAACTGCAGATTATAAGCAAATTATAATATAAAAATACAAACTTATTGGTTTTCGGTATCAACAATGAGAAGGACTTTATTATCGGTTATTGTATCAGTAATTTTTCATATCGTGCATCCATAATATATATGATATGATATGATATGATATTATATTATATTCATAAAGGGACAATTTTTATGCTCTTGCAGTATGTCTGTTAAATGCTACATACAGCTACCATAGATACACTCGAAATAATCATTTGTTTTTCACTTTACATGCTTTAAAGATTGCATTTTTACTGCAAAATAAGATACGATCATTTCTAGATGATTTCTAAACATTTAGAAACTTTTAGTTTAATATTTTGTGCCATTTCAGGGATCTTAATGCACCAAGTGTCACTAATTCATTACATTTAAATGTATTAATTATGCTCATTGCAGATATAGTGCAGTACATATTTATTAATTTCTTTCACACACTTCCACAAATCAGATTCATTAACAAATGTTGCTTACAAACTCAACAGTTTCTTAACAGTATTGTGATGTAGTGAACGTTCATATTGATTTATCGGAAACTTTCGCCAAATCCCTTGTAGTTCGGAGAGTTTTTATTGTTCCCCTCATCTCGAACATTGTACACAGTAAGTGTCTTTTCAGGTACTTACAAAACGTTTGATCTCTCACGCCATACACAATAGGACTGATAAACTTGGGCATTATCTGGATCACTAAATAACTTAAAAATCTCATCTCCAGAATAAACATCGGAAACATTTCCGCCAGCAGCCTGTCCAGGAAGGGTCCGACGAACGTCAGCATGCACATCAGAAGCTGGATCCCATGTAGGAGGATGGTACTCCGAGCTTTGCGAGCGTCCAAGTGTGTGGCCTTTGCAACAAACATGATTTTTAAGTAAGTATACACTATAGTCAGCCACACAAATGCCAGGTAAATGATATACACAACACTTCTCTTTTCTATTATATATGGGTTACTGAACAGATAATCTCTGTAGCAGAAGATGTTGCTGTAGAAGAAGATTGGCGGTTGTGTAGCCAGGAGAATGAACAGGTCTGGCAGAACCTGGATGGCACTCAGGATCCAGATTAGACCGATGAGGATGTACGTTTTCCGTATGGTACAGATCTGAGCGTGACGCAAAGGGTTGCAGATGGCGATGTAGCGCTCGACAGCCATGGAGGCGAGGGTCAGCGGTGTGTTGAGGGTTGTGAATGTAGCGCTCAGCAACAGAACACAGCAGAAAGAGACATTGATAGTAAACACAGCGTAGCTCAACACGTGAAGAACGACCGTGATTATCAGCTGAATCATGTCGTTGAACACCATGTGGATGAAGAGGATGTACCGAGGGTTTCCGGTGAAGATCTCATGCTTGATGAAGGTGTGGACGAGCGTGCCGTTGATGTAGTTGATGGAGATGCACAAACCAACCACTATCACATTCTTAGCCACCGCTGTGCTCAAGCTGTCCCGCAAAATCTTGGGTTGTGTGATGTTACCCGCCAGTGAGAGGTTCATCTTTTGATAGCACCACTTTCTGGAAAAAAATAGAGAGCGTAAAAGGTTAAACATTGTGCATCAAGATGACTGATTGCTAGAAAGTCTAGAACAAATGGAAAAATTCATTGCATCAGAGTAATATTAAATTGATCAAAGAGTTCACTTCACAGGAATACCTCTGCAGACTTTCCAGCCTGTTGTGAAAGAAGCTGACGAGAAATCTTATTTTATACCATGGGGTGCCCATCTTGGTAATAGAGTTCGGTATCCTCTAAAGGATTTCAGTCGGTCACGTTCGACGCGGGGAACAAGGGTTACGTACGTAACCGAGACGCTCATAGTAGTACCTTAAGGCTACTCAAATGCACCTTTTAGGAGTAAATAAGGTAAAAGTTGTCCTCCTACACAGAATCTGATTTCACCAAGTGCATCATGTCCTGGATTGACATCTTTGTTGATCCTGGAACAACATTCCAACAACCAATCAGATTTGAGGAACAAGTTTAAGTCAAGTTTAGACTCACAACCAGGGTTGTAGCATCAGTGTTATTCACATATGATTTCCCTCTGTTTTTAAGGATAAGTTATGGGTAGTGTTTGGTTTAGGGGTAGGGATAGCGTGTATAGGATTACGATAATATTTTCGAACAGGAATGTTGACCCAGGAACGCATCTAACTTGGCAAAATCAGGACACGCTTCTCCTACTGTTCCAGTGACAAACTGTTGCTTGTACAAATTTTGCACATTTTTCGGTTACACTTTATTTTAAGGTGTCAGTATTACAGTGTAATAATACATTTAATTACTGAGTAATAATAATTAACTGCCTGTACTTACTATAGGTTTAGGGTTAGGATGAGGGTTTGATTTCGGGTTAATTGCATGCAATTATGCTTAATTTCTAGTTAATAATACAGTAGCTGCATGTAACATGTGTAACAATGACACTGTAAAATAAAGTGTTACCCATTTTTCTTCTTGAAGTTCCAGTGCCGGGAGATTCTGTAATTGCACCATTGTGCTGTTAAAAAACATCTTTCTCCATTGACAGGCATTCAGAAGAGCTGTATATTCTGATAAAAGCACACAGCACGAATAAAATGTGACAAAAAGACTCCAATTATGGAGAATAATCATTCTTATATACTGATTTATGTAGGACTGGAAACCAGTCCTATCTTCTATACTGATTCAGTCTGTCGGTGAGGCCTAGGAAAACCAACTAATCAAGCTTTTTTGTCACAATATTGTGCAAATATCCTTTGGCTATGAGAAATAATAAAGAAAAAGTCAATATGATGTGATAAAGAAAGCATAGACTTTAAACATCTTTATCTCTTTACATCTTTAAAAGGCATTTTTAACAATTTAGGGTGTGATATTAACATCCGAACCACCATGAGTGATGACCTTTGAACCTTACTCTTATTATAATTTTTATTGATAAAAAACACTTAAATTTAAAATCAAGTGTTTTCATTTCATTCAATGTAACCCTTTTCTTAAGATTATGCAAATAGTTTGGGGCCAATAAGTTTTTTTTTTTAAAGAAATTTATATTTTTAATTTCTTACATTTAGCAAGGATCCATTAATTAATCAAAAATGAAAGTAAAGACATTCACATTGATGCAAACATCTCTATTTTAGAGTAAAAAATAAAAAAATAAGGTTTTTATTTCTTTAAGTATATCTGTTGCTTTAAAATAACCTTTTTTCGGAAATGTTTTGCTCATAAAGTGAACTCTGTCTTTAAAATAATTGTCACTTGATTTAACATGTTATGTTGTGTAGTGTTTTTAAGGGTGACAAAATGTTTTCTTTGGCCACTGAGAGATAAATACGATGATTTATATTATTACATGAATATGACATCCACAATTTTTTTCAGACTTGCTGATTGATCAACATTTACATCAGACGCCGTGTAATCCAAACTCAAGAGACAATTAGCATTAACATTTCAAAACAGAATCTCTCTTGATGCCAACAGACCTTTAAACGTCTAAAACAATCTCTCTTATTATGTTCCATGATCTTTTCTGCATCTCCCCACAGATGCACTAATCACTCCCAGGAATACAAGCTTCAGAACAACAAGTGTTGACCTTCTGCCGGCAGATCTCAGGGGCGTGAGACGCTCGAGTCTCTCCTGCCATCAGGCTCGCTCAGACTAGACTCTGTGGAGGTTGTGAAATGTCAGAGATTCCCACTAGTCTCAGAGGAAGAGTGTTAATTACCCCAAACATACTGCAGCTCAGAGTCCAATGCTCAGATGTGGAAAGGACAAACGTCTTGTTATCTCAACAACGCTCCCTTTAGTGAATGATTGCCTTTTTAGGAACACAAACAAATTCTGAGGAAAAGGTCACAGTTTTAAAAAAGTTAATGAGTTAATTTGTTTTTTTAACAATCATGTGATATGAAGATGATGTGAAGACGAGGTGATGCAACTTTACAGCCTTATTGGGATTTTCACTAATACTTTTTTTAACTGATGATCTGGTAGACTCTCACAATCATGGATTTGGTCAAACCAGTCAAAGGCAAGAACTAAATAAATCCAAGGTGAATAAGTATTTCATATCATTTATATCATTCTACTATGCCGATTTGCTGCTTATTTTTATCAATGTTGAAAAGTATAGTTATGCTATGTTTGTAAAGCGTATTAGGGTTAGGGGTTAGGGTTAGAAATTTGTGATTAATTTCTTTTTTATTTTATGATCAAAAGAACAACTTTTTAAATGGTCTTTGGTTGATTTAGTTGCTTCTATAGAGCATAAAAACCATAAAAACAAAACAATCTGACATCCCCTGACATAACACACACACACACACACACAAACAAATGATTTATAAACAAAGTTTTTGTGCTAATGTTTTTATACAGTTATTAACCCTGTTCAGTCTGATTTTTTTGAACACACACACACAAAAAAAATCATGGGCATGATTTGAAAAGGTGAAATGGTCCTGGGAAAAAGAGAAAATCATACTTTTATTGTTTGTTTTAACGTTTGGGATTGAACCCAAACAAAATATTTCTGAAAGCAATTTTTTTTTAGATGTCTACCTCAAATTTGGAGATTTATTTGGTTTAGATTTATGGCTTTGATTTTCTCACAGTTTTACAGTAAAACATGTTTTGAAAAATATATTTCATATCAAATTTTAAATTAGTATTTTTGTGAATTTTTCATAATAATAAACTTTTTTAAAGACTATTTTTTCCCACTTTAGCAATAATTTGCAACGTGTCTTTTTTAAAAAGAGACCAAACTTAAATCTGTGCTCCAAAGCATTCAAGATATTTATTCATAGCAATAAATGGATCATAACTATTCCATTAGTGTAATTTAGTACCATAAAATATATATATATAATATATATATATATATATATTAAATCTAAAACATTATAGCACTGAAATTTAGTACATTCATTTCATTGAAGCATCACCATAGAGTTAAAGGCCATTTTACTTTAAACAAACGTTCTATTAACGCTACTGGAAGAACTTTTCCAGAACCTTCCCTGTTAGCCGGGTTCAGCAGACTGAACATTTCTTGAGACATCTTTCCACCTTCACACACGGCCTCAATTTCATAGCGACAGCAGTGTGAAAACATATTTACTTCACAATGTAAAAGAAGACAGACACACTTTAAAAGTTTTAAAAAAGAGTGTTATTAGGAAATAACCAAAAAACGTACAAGAATTCACATATAAGAGCCTTAAAATGGGGCCTTTTTGCAAACATCTAGAAAACGAAAACCTGAGGCCAGAGTACTCTGAGGTATCTTAACTGGATTCTGTATGTGTATATTACATTTCAATTAGAACAATAATAAAAAACTGCAATCTTAAGGGGCACTTGTACACACTACCCTGTTTACACAAATCTCCTTTTAGTGTTAAACCGTTCGGGCCATTCTTGAGTCAAAAAAATCTGTTTGCAGTCCAACAAATATCATCCATGTTCCTCTGATGTTCAGGCGCAACAGCTTTGGTGACATGAAGTGCATCACTCGGCTGTCTCTCTCTCTTTTGGTATCAGCAACTAATGATTCAAAGAGTATCAACTGTAACTAAATGAATTTTCGAATATTCTTGTGTATAAAAGTAAGGTTTTATAGATCTATACAAATTTGGTGCCAAAACCCCCCCCAAAAAACAGATGCAAACATGATAATGATGACGATATTTAAGAGTGGTACCAAACACTTCATTTCCCTTTTTAGTGTATAAATGCTAATATCAAATTTGTCATAAATACATACCTCTCTATAAACCATACAATACAGATCATGTATAAATAGAGAACAATATTAGCCATGTCCAAAAATGGCACCAGAACTATTTGGCCTCATGCCTCAGACATCTACACCTGTAGATCTTTTGATTGTGGGACCCTTCGCTCCCAGCAGGCCCCATCCTCCTCCATGCTGCTGTGTGATGTCCTCTTTCACTTTCTTGTGAGCAACTGGTTCTCCAGAACTTCCAATCGCTTGGTCATAGCTGACAGTGACATACAGTTAAGGAAATATACTGTAATAAATGATCATATAATCATACTTTGCATCTTACTTTTCTGCTGATGTAGGTCTAATGCATGTCCTGGGTGGTTTTTAGGTGGTTACTTAGTCAAAAATTTGAAATCTCTACACTCTTAAAAATAAAGGTTCTTCATTGACTCTTCACCGGCAGTTTGATTGACAGGCGATCTGACCAATCATAACCCCGAATCCACCATTTTGTCTGACAAAGCAGTCAGGGGAGTTAGTAGATTAACGTTGGTGAACTTGAAAAATTGTGTGTCCTCACGTCTTTCTTGAAACAACATTCCTTCTGATGTTCATTCATGTTTATTTGATGCTATAAATGAACTAGTATGAAGAGATGATCGGTTCACGAGGAGCTACAGCGATCTGTCACGACACATTAAAGAGACACTAGACGCTATTTATTGTTTAAACTTCATTAAAGAGTTACAATATTTGAAATTTGAAACTTTCACATCAAAAGTAACCTGCTCTGTCTTGCCTGTCGACTGCTTCGAAGCTTTACGAATCTTTTGATTTGAATCAGTGTTTCGGTTCGCATATCAAACTGCCAAAGTCACATGAACTATTGAAATTGCGAAACACTTATGACGTGACGAAGCCTCGTTTACTGAAATCACGTGAGTTTGGCGCTCCGAACCACTGATTCGAAACAAAAGATTCATGAATCAGTGTTTTGAAATCGTCCATCACTAGATATTGTTGTAAAGTCATTATTTCTTCTTTTTTTTTTGCCCACAAAAACTATTCTTGTCGCTTTATAATATTAAGATTGAACCACTGTACTCACATGACCTGTTTTAAAAATCTTTTAGTATCTTTAAAATATCTTAATTTGTGTCCTGAAGATGAACGAAGATCTTACGGGTGTAGAAAAGAGCTCTTTAGCTCTGCCGACTCCCATGAAGCACGGCTCACTAAAGCCGTTAACTACATAGCTTTGTAAAAAATTGCTTAAATTTAAATTTTGTAATGTTATGATTCATCTCATGGCTGATTGGCTTGGTTCATATCTTATAACGCTTTGACTAAGGCTTTTTTTAATCCCTATGGGAGAAATGAATAGACAAAATGCTTCCGGAAGCAATGCCACTAAAAAAGTGCGCGGGCACTGTTGCACTCAATAGACCTTATGTAGCCCACGTTTTGTATTTCCACAGCATGAAGGTAAGATCTTACAGATTTAGGAATGAATGGCTTGTTTTAAAATCTTCCCGGTCTTACTGACATTTGTTATGACATCCACTTCAAACATTATATTGCTCATGATAACTTTCGTTAACTCTACAATAAGTAAATCCACTTCACCAGCGCATTACTGTTCGACAGCGAAGCCATAGAAATATACAGAGTATATAAACAAAAATCAAAGACAAAATCCTAAAGATGACAGCACGCAGGGTTGGGGAGTAACGAAATACAAGTAACTTAGTTACATTTTTAAAATACAAAAATTGAGTAACTGTATTTCATTACAGTTACATTTTAAATGGGTGGTAATCAGATTACAGTTACATCTGAGAAGTATTTTAGATTACCAAAGTGATTACTCTGAATTTTAATGTCATTCATTTCATTTAAACATTAATGTGATAACTGTGATGAGCAATAAATGTGAACAGAAATTAGTTATTCTCCGAAACTAACAGTCTGCAAAATCATCCTAATTTACATTTCCGCTCATAAGTTTCATACCCTTGCACAATATGCAGCATTTTAATAATTTTTATAAAATAAGAGGGATCATAAAAATGACATTTTTATGTAATACTGAATAAGCTATTTTATATAACAGATAACTGAAGTTTTAAAAATTGAGTCCCTTATAATTGTAAAAAAAAAAAAAAAAGGTAATTGTGACTTTTCATCTCACAATTCTGACTTTTTTCTGGAAAATTGCGAGTTTATCTAAAGTCAGAATTGTGAGGTAAAAACTCGCAATTACCCGTTTTTGTATGTGTTTCATACATATTAGTATTCCAAAGTATTCTAAAGTACTTAGATTAAGTTACTAAACTTGAGTAATGTAACGAAATACGTTACAAATGACTTTTTAAAGCATATATTTTGTAATCTGTAGTGAAATACATTTTAAAAGTAACCTCCCCAGCCCTGACTGCACGCTTGTTTCTCTGACGCACAAACTCTTTAGTAATAGTGATGTTTGCTGTAACATGCACCAGTCATAAACAATTTACATATTTATACCAAAAAGTAAATAACAGTGGCCTTTTGGGGTAAAAAAAAGACAGACAATGTGAAGATGTGGGAATTAGATTGGGAATTGCATCACTTGAGCAATAGAGCTCAGAGCATCGAGGTAAGCATGCTAACCACTACATCCAAATCAGCAAGATCTGTAGTTTAACTGTGATGAGAGCCATGAAGCATCACCCTTCCTTTGTAATCTCATCAAATCCTAGTTAAACGGATCCAGCGGAGACGTGCATCCGCATCTATTAGTTCAGAAACATCTGTTTCTGGCCTCAGACATGGGACAAGGGCGCTTTTGAGCTTTGATGAATGATGCTGAGTGAGAGATCTGAAACAAAGAGCCATTGAAGCGTGTGGTCACAGAGGTTTATGTCAGGAGCCAAAGCAGAGGGGCCAGTCTGGAACAGATCAGACCGACAGACACAATAAGGGCTCTCTCTGTACAGAGGGGCTTCTGTTAAACCCTTCAGCTTCTTGTAATAATGCGTAAATTCACCGCTTATACACTACCGTTCAAAAGTCTGCAAGATCATTAAATGTTTTTGAAAGAATTCTGCTCACCAAGGCTATATTTATTTGATCAAAAATACTGTAAAATATTAGTGAAATATTATTACAATTTCAAATAACTGTTTTGTATTTTAATATATTTTAAAATGCAATTTATTCCTGTGATTCAAAGCTGAATTTTCAGCTTCATTACTCCAGTCTTCAGTGTCACATGATCCTTCAGAAATCATTCTAATATGCTGATTTGATGCTCAAAAAAGATTTATGATTATTATCAATGATGAAAACAGTTGTGCTGCTTGATATTTTTGTGGAAACTGTACTTTTTTCAGGTTTTTTTGATGAATAGAAAGTTCAAAAGAACAGCATTTGTTTGAAATAGAAGTCTTTTGTAACATTATACATTATGTACATTAAAACATTATATATGTCTTTGATGTCCTTTTTTAACTATTTAATAAGTCTTTGCTGAATAAAAGTATTCATTTATTTCTTACCGATCTTAAACTTTTGAATAATATTTACCAACTGAAGTGGTAAAAATGTAAATGTACAATAAAAATATATTTTTGCTGAATGAACATAAAGTGTTTACTAAACGCTGTATAACAAAAGTGCTACATTTTCTGTAGAAAATTAAAGTGCCACTCAAAAGCTGCTATGGGTGTTGCTATGCAGTAGCTAGGGTGGTTGCTGGGGAATTGTTGTTTGTTTCTAGGCAGGTTTTTAGTGGTCCAAGTCAGAAGAGCCCACTCCATGGTATTCTGGTCTCCTGATATGGATCAGGGCCTTTCTTCAATGTAAGTCTGGGGGATTTTTTTCATCCGTCAGCAACCCAAAAATCTGTCCCAAAGTCAGAACAGCGGTTTGAAAACCTTTCCCAATCCCGTCCACCTCTCTCTCCCACTTCACTTCCTGTCAATCATCTATACTGGCCTGTATTACGCTGCAATGTTAAATACTTAAGGTTAGTGATTTTTCAAAGTTTTAAAAATGATGCTCGCCTTAATAAACAGCACTAATGAGAAAAAATGTTGCATGTGCTGAAAGGATGACATTTTGTTTAAAGGATCTGTAGTGAATATATAAAGGATATGTTTCTGGGTGAGCTGGTCTAGGGTGGACATCGTAACCTGTTGGAACTCCACAAGACTTTCACAAGCGCAGGGGTCCTTAACCTCGATCTCTCCTTGACTCTCCACTGAAAAATGTTGCAATAAGTGATCAAATTAAATAACCAATCTTCATTCTAAAAGGCAAAAATGCAAATGTGAGGGAAATGCTTTTATAATGAATATACTGTATGTATAGGATAGCCATTGGTGCCTTCTTAGGTAAACAATGAATGTGTATGTTTTTATCAGGCTCTAGATGGTGCTAAAGAACATAGTGTGTGATTGTGTGTCTGGTATTCTCAGTGTTTCAAACACACCTGGGCAGACATTGAGTTTGAGGTTCTCAGCGATCTGGCTGATGGCAGTGAAGTCGGCGCTGTAGAAGAAGTGTTTTTCCACAGGGTCAGAGGCGATCTCTCTCAGCTCATCCTCCACAGCTTTACCCACACCAACAGCATACATGGTGATACCTGAAACACACAAAGACATGCCAAAAGTTGCAAAGCACCGACCTTTAATTAAAGAAGTAAAATAGGTTTAAAATGCGTTAAACACTTTTCTTTTTCAATACAAAGGTCAGTGAGACGATGCTTAACCTTTAAAAAATATCGACTGTCAACCTCAGGAGGTCAAACTTTTTAGGTTTTTGTTAATTAATTGAATAGGACATTTGCTTTTTTTGACAATTTGAGACATATCTCATTACATAAACAAATTGTAATATGTAATATGCAATTTCTTTCAATCTGTTCTAGAAATGAAAACAAACTAAAATATTTATAAATACATAAATTAATATAATTACCCATGACCCATGAATGTTAAAAGACTAGATTAAATTTGATTTATTTATATATTTTTTGATGAAAAATACTTTTTATATATATATATTTTAAAAAAAATGGGACAATTTGGGACATATATTAAAAAAAAAATAATTTATCTAATTTGTTTTAATCTGTTCTATAAATAAATAAATAAATAAACCAAAAAAATGTAAAAATATATAAATGAATAATATTTACAAAAAACAAAATCTTGATCATTTTGATAAAGGAATTTTTTTTAAAAAACAATATTTTTTTAATAATATTTTTTATTGTAAAAAATTCTAAAGAGTTTGTATCATTTCTGTGACTGTAACACTTAAATTTTTTGCCTCTAAATAATAATACCTGCATCCTTGGCCTTCTTAGCCCACTCTTGAATATCATCCTGTGAACGTCCATCCGTAAAGACCAGGCCGACCCGTGGGATGTTCTTCTCAGCAGGACGAGCCCCATCAGCCTCGGTGAAGCTGTTCTCCACCATGTGCTTCAGAGCCAAGCCTGTCATGGTTCCCTTCTCCATGTATTCCACATTCATCACAGCCTTTTTGATCTCTTCTTTTGTCTGATACATGCTGAGCGGGAACTCTGTCCGAACTCGGCTCGAATACTGGACGAGACCGACGCGTGTTCCTTTAGGGGAGATGTCCAGCTGATCCACCACCTGGTTGACAAACTGCTTGACAAGCTCAAAATTCTGTGGCCGAACACTCTTGGAACCATCGATGAGGAGGACCAGGTCAATGTTGGAGGACCGACAGGCTTGGAGAGGGTAAGAGAAGTGAACAAACATGCATTTCTGGACTGTGACAAATATTTTTAATGCTTAGCAGAGAAAGTGGGACTTTTTTAGATTAATAAAGGTGTCTAAAAGTGTCTCGTTGAGCCACAACTGCCACAAAACAGAACTGCAAAAATAATTTTTCATATTCTATCATGTGCTTCCCTATGGAAGCTTGTTTCCGCCACCAAAAAAAAAAAATAAAAAGAGGTAATTGTGACTTTTTATCTCACGATTCTGACTTAATAGCTCACAATTCTGACGTTACATCTCGCAATTCTGACTTTATAACTCACAATAACTCAGAAAAAAATCGCAATTACCTGCAATTACCTATAAATGTGCAAAGTTTAATATTTAGCCTCAGGGGTTTAGAAAGAAAACTTTGGTTCTCATAAAAGTTTGAGCAATAGTAATACTAATGGTAATACAGCTTACCTAAAGTGATCTCTGAATATTAAACTGAGATAGAAGAAAGTATTTTAACACTGAAAAAATTACACACTTCGCCTTTAGCAACAGACAGCATGCAATTCATGCAGACACCAATCTATACATTGCAAATAGAAACTTTTCCAGCTTTAGGAATTCAGCTTTAGGCATGTTCCCTAGTAAACTAACGTTCAGGATAATCTGATCTGTAATAAGGGTTGTCTGAATGAAAGCGTGCATTACTTCCGCAGGTCTTGCTGTCATCCTGAAGCACATGGCCCTCATGACATATGCAGTGGTATGATCCTGGAGTGCTCACACACTGGTGTTCACAACCATGTTCGACTGTGTTGCACAAGTTATCCGCTGCAGAAGACAAAAACATGAAGAGAATGTCATAAACCACATGGAAAACATTGGATCAGTACGAAATTAAGGCTTCTCTTCAGCAAGGATGCATTAAATTGATCAACAGTGACGGTACAGAGATTAATATTTTGGTTTCCACAAAATTTTTTATAGAAAATTATTTTTTTTTAGCAGCAAATCAGCATATTAGAATGATTTCTGAAGGGTCATGTGACCCTGTAGAGTAAACACATAATTTTATGACATGTTCTTGACACTAATTCAAATACTTGCGAGAAAAACAATATAAACATAGACGAAACTTCATTTCTGCTCTACACTGATAGCAGATGAAGAGGAAATCTGGTGAAGAGATGACTGGACTATTTAAAGTAAACGTCCAGAGCCTTTAGATAAACTTAAAAAAATGATAAATGACACACTTGATATTTTTGGCCTTTCCAGCTGTTCTAGGCCAAGGTCTGGGAAGGCCATCAAGCTTAAAGAGGGGGCGCTTCACTTCCGTGCCAGCTGACTTTGAGCAGTTTTAAAGGTAACTATACAGTGTTGAGAAATTTGAGCACAGTTTGGGAACAGAATATATTTATGAGGCGGATTAATCTGATAATCAGCTCGGAAGGTCAATAAATCCTATCTTATCTCAAATGTTGTGAAAGCCAAAAATAGCTTGAATGATAGTTGGAAAAGTAAATGTTTTGCTCTTGAAAAGCATTGTGACCAATAAAATATAGACATTAATATATACTAAGTTGTAACAGTTGTCTCTGCACATTACACTGTAAGTATTTTAATATCGAAAACTCATTTACCAGAATACTAGAGTAGGTTTTCATTCTTGAATGTTCAAAAAACACATTATTTTCTCATATTTGACATTGTTTTTTCCCAGTCTGTCAGTAACATTCTGTTCATTTTCTGACTCTGTGAAGCCCAGAAAAAGCGCAGAGAGCTCTGATTGGACGGCTGGACTAAAATATTATGATTAGTGTTTCGGAAATGTCCACAAGTTTCAACAAACTTTGCAACTAACGTGAAGTGTGCTCTGATTGGTCGGCTAACTGACGCAACCAGGCGACGCCCCTTTTTTTGTATATGCCTTGTGTGGGAATTATTTAAATGAGGAATTTTGGATGGGAATTATTTAAAAGAGAATTTTTGTGAAGTGTCCGTTTCTGGAAGAAAACTCAAGACTACAATGGATAATAACCAGGGTTGGGTATTTCATTACAGTGACATTTTAAATGGGTGGTAATCAGATTACAGTTACATCTGAAAAGTGTTTTAGATTACCAAAGTGATTACTTTGAATTTTAATGTCATTTAAACAGCAATTGGTGATTCTCTGACTCTGACCGTCTGAAAAAGCGAAGTTAAGATTCATCAACATTTTAATACTTTTAAGAGGGATCATAAAAATGTTGTTATTTTTATTTAGTTCTGTCCTGAACAAGACAAAATGACTGAATTTATAAAAAATATTGCCCAACTGTCCACTTAACTGTCCTGTCATGACCTGATGATCCACGACTGTTTTCATGTTTTGTGATAGTTGTTTGTGAGTCATTTTATAATTCACTCGTCACTGCAACTTTTTTTCACAATTAGTTTTTTCCCCTCACAATTGTGAGTTTGCATTGCACAATTCTGACTTCTTTTTCTCAGAATTGTGAGATTTAAACTCACAATTGTAAGTTATAAAGTCAGAATTGGGAGATATAAACTTGCAATACTAACTTTTTTTCTTGAAATTGTGAATTTTGTATGAGTTTATATCTCATAATTATGACTTTTCTCAATATTGTGAGTTTATATCTCATAATTCTGACTTTTCTCAATATTGAGAGTTTATATCTCATAATTCTGACTTTTCTCAATATTGCGAGTTTATATCTCATAATTCTGACTTTTCTCAATATTGTGAGTTTATATCTCATAATTTTGACTTTTCTCAATATTGTGAGTTTATATCTCATAATTCTGACTTTTCTCAATATTGCGAGTTTATATCTCATAATTCTGACTTTATAACTCACAATTGCAACTTTATATCACACAATTCTGAGGGAAAAAGTCAGAATTGTGAGATAAACACTCGCAATTACCTTTTTTGTGTTTGTTCCACACTTATTAGTATTCCAAAGTGTTCTAAAGTATTTAGATTAAGTTACTAAACTTGAGTAATGTAACAAAATACATTACAAATTACTTTTTAAAGCATGTATTTTGTAATCTGTAGTGAAATACATTTTAAAAGTAACCTACCCAGCCCTGATAATAACACATTATAATAACTAATGCTATAATAACACAATGGAGTGACTATGTGCTTTGTATCTTTACAGAGCTTTTTCATGCTCAAACAGCAACATTACACACTAATGAAAGTTAAACATGTAAAAAAGCATAATGGGACCCCTTTAATCCACTTTAATGTAGTCAATATAACAGGATCTGTGGAGTGCTTGATACATACACTGGCAGGTCTTTCCGTCCTTCTGAAGAGTGTATCCTTCATTGCAGCGACAGTAGAAACCATTGAGCACAGGAACACAGTGATGATCACAACTGTGATTCCCAAACGAACAGTAATCAATCACTGAGAGATAAAAACAAAGGAAATAGTGTTTTAGTGAGCAAAATAAATCCAGTAGAATGGAGATGAATGTGAATTTATTTGTGGGGTCTGATCATAATACAGCCAAGAATGAGCAATATGCTAAAGATTTATATTTAAATGGCAATCTCCTTAAAATCTATCATGCAAAACCAACTACCATCAGAAGCCAACTGCTACAAAACGGCATTAAACATCACATTTTAATGATTCTGAAAACATAAAATGAATTAGAACAAAATCTTTAATGAACAACAGCCCCTGTTGTGGCCAGAAAACAAGACATGCAAGATCAGTCAGCAATAATTGAACTAAATTTAGATTTTGTTCATAAAACGCTCAGATTATAGAACAGAATGAGGTATCTGAAAGAAATCCTAAACAATTTAAGAAGGCTGTTGCCAAGTCAAACAGAGCAAGCATGCGTGATCAGCATTGTGTTAGTTTTGTGTGCATAGATCTGAAACAGTGATCGTGTGGACCGGGTCCTCTCACTAACTTGTGCAGGTCTTCTTGTCATCATTGAGAGTGTATCCGTCCTTACAACGGCAGTTAAAGCCTTTCAGGACACTCTCACACTTGTGCTCGCAGCTATCATTCCCAAATGAGCAGTAGTCAATTACTGGAACAGGAAGAGGATGGCAAGAAACACACTTTACAAAACCAAAAAAACAGTGCAAGAAATACACAAGTGGTGTCTCAAAAGACGAGCACTGTCTTTATGTTGTTGTTAAATACTTAAGAAGTAGATGTGTTTATGGTTGTTTTAATGTCTTTGCAATCTTTGTTTGTATGTTTTCATCCCTAAAACCTTTGGAAGCCAGTTAGCACTTCAGAAAATAAAAAAAATAATCATAAATAATATCAACTTTGATGACTTTATTTTTCACAATCGCAACTTTATATCTCCCAGTTATTTCCGATTTACACTGTTCAAACGTTTGGGGATGGTAAATTTTTTTTTTTTTTTTTTTTTGAAAGAAGTCTTTTATGCTCACCAAGGCTGCATTTATTTGATCAAAAAATACAGTAAAAACAGGAATATTGTGAAATAATATTACAATTTGAAATAATTTTTTTCTATTTCAATATATTTTAAAATATAATTTATTCCTGTGATCAAAGCTGAATTTTCAGCATCATTACTTCAGTCACATGATCCTTCAGAAATCATCTAATATATGCTCAAGAAACATTTCTTATTGCTATCACTTAATATGCTACTTAATATTTTTGTGGAAACAGTGATACATTTTTGTAACAATTACTGCCATATTTGATCAATTGAATACATTTTTACTGAATAAAAGTGCTAATGTTTTTCAAAAAAAAATTACTTGACCCCAAACTTTTGAATGGCAGTCATTTTGTTTCTTATTTTAACTAGAATATTTTTATTATTATTATTAAAAGTGGAAACGGGCATCCATAAAAGCTAACAAAGGTGTGCATAATAGTATATGTATGATATGTTGCCCTCACTAACTTGTGCAGGTCTTCTTGTCATCGTTGAGTGAGTATCCTTCATTACATTGGCAGTTAAAGCCGTTCAGGACACTCACACACTCGTGCTCGCAGCTATCATTCCCAAATGAGCAGTAGTTGATCACTGGAACAGGCAGAAAGAAGCAGAGAAGCTCAAAATCTGGAGTAAGACGAGCAGCCAAAGTAGTTGGCAAAGAGCAAAATGTTTTGTAAGAGGAAGAAGCATAGAAAAGAAACTGGTAAAAATGCCATTACATTTATTTTTCTACTGAGATGTGCTTGGTTTATGGATTTGGAGTAAAGCATAGACTTACTGGAATCATAAA
The DNA here is from genome assembly GCA_038088235.1 of Zacco platypus. NCBI lineage: Eukaryota > Metazoa > Chordata > Actinopteri > Cypriniformes > Xenocyprididae > Zacco > Zacco platypus. Next base: position 30,335,465 of record CM076074.1, on the reverse strand, counting down.
GGATATGAAATATTTTGGTTTTGTACTTAAGTATCAAATTGGGTTTATGGATCATCTGTGAGCATAGGAAGGTGTATGTGTGTGGGTTTTAACCATGTGGCCTTCACTAACTTGTGCAGGTCTTCTTGTCATCGTTGAGCGAGTGTCCATCATTACAAACGCAGTGAAAGCCTTTGAGGACACTCACACACTCGTGCTCGCAGCTATCATTCCCAAATGAGCAGTAATCGATCACTAAATATGGATGAGATGGATTTAAAGTGTTAGTTCACCCAAAATGAAAATTCTGTCATTTATTACTCTCCCTCATGTCGTTCTACACCCGTAAGATCTTCGTTCATCTTCAAACACTCTAAATGAAGATATTTTTGATGGAATTCGATGGCTCAGTGAGTTGACAGCAAGATAATGAACACTTTCGATGACAAGAAAGATGCTAAAACATATTTAAAACAGGTCATGTGACTACAGTGGTTGAACCTTAATAATATAAAGCCACGAGAATACTTTTTGTGCGGCAAAAAACAAAATAACGACTTTTCAACAATATCTAGTGATGGACGATTTCAAAACACTGCTTCGAAGCTTTATGAATCTTTTGTTTCGAATCAGTGGTTCGGTTCGCGTGTCAAACTGCCAAAGTCACGTGAACTATTGAAATTATGAAACACATATGACGTAACGAAGCCTCGTTTACTGAAATCATGTGACTTTGGTGCTCCGAACCACTGATTTGAAACAAAAGATTCGTAAAGCTTCATGAAGCAGTGATTTGAAATTGCCCATCACTAGATATTGTTGAAAAGTCATTATTTTGTTTGTATGGCGCACAAAAAGTATTCTCGTCGCTTTATAACATTAAGGTTGATCCACTGTACTCACATGACCTGTTTTAAATATGTTTTAGTATCTTTCTGGACATTGAAAGTGTTCATTATCTTGCTGTCAATAGAGACTCACTGAACCATCGGATTTCATCAAAAATATCTTCATTTGTGTTCTGAAGATGAACGAAGATCTTACAGGTGTAGAACGACATGAGGGAGAGGAATTAATGACAGCATTTTTATTTTTGGCCGAACTAATCCTTTAAGGACATGACCAAACAGGGTAAACATTTCTCTTTTCAAATAAACATTATAGTTCAGTAATTTCCTCAAGTTTAGCAATGGATGGCCCAAATATTATTGCTAAACAACTGAGAAAAAAGTTGAGGAAATAAAATAAGTGAATGTATAAATTGAACGTGATCCTTCACTAACTTGTGCAGGTCTTCTTGTCACCGTTGAGCGAGTATCCATCATTACAAACGCAGTGAAAGCCTTTGAGGACACTCACACACTCGTGCTCGCAGCTATCATTCCCAAATGAGCAGTAATCGATCACTAAATATGGATTAGATGGATTAGAATTCAAGGACATTACATGCAGAATCTGGTAATTATTTCATTAATATTTCATCAATCCCTAATTAACATTTTTATCAGCATTTGGGTATTTTAAAGGAAAGTTTCTTCACAATTTTTCTCAATCATCTACCATGTACATGACAGTTTTGGGGCCTTTATTTTGATGTGAATCTTATTAGAAAGCCCGAATAAGTTCACTACACACGGTGCATTAAACAAGAAATGAAATATTTTGGTTTTGTACTTAAGTATCAAATTGGGTTTATGGATCATCTGTGAGCATAGGAAGGTGTATGTGTGTGGGTTTTAACCATGTGGCCTTCACTAACTTGTGCAGGTCTTCTTGTCACCGTTGAGTGAGTATCCATCATTACAAACGCAGTGAAAGCCTTTGAGGACACTCACACACTCGTGCTCGCAGCTATCATTCCCAAATGAGCAGTAATCGATCACTAAATATGGATTAGATGCATTAGAATTCAAGTATATGACAGGGTTTAGATGCTTTAAGTTATATTTCCTTCTAATTGTTTCTCAAGTGTCTACCATTGATGACATTGGGGACTTTAAAAATATACTGTTTTTGAGGGGGAAAGAGGAGGACAGGGTTTTGGAGAGAGGCTGTGTGGCCTAATTCAGCAGCTAAATATTGAGGACAAACATCCAAAATGTCTCACAGAAGCTTTAAGTGCTTTGAGAAAGGAAAGACAGCAGTGAGGAAGGATATTAGACCCTATGGGATCCACATCTGCTGGTGCTCTTTGGAATTAGGACAATGAAGAAAAATGAAAAAAAAAAAAAAACAGATTTTGAAGGAATTCCTTTTCAATTAGTGAATGTACGAACTGACGATGGCCTTCACTAACTTGTACAGGTCTTCATGTCTTCGTTGAGTGAGTATCCATCATTACAAATGCAGTGAAAGCCGTTCAGGACGCTCACACAATCGTGCTCGCAGCTATCATTCCCAAATGAACAGTAGTCAATCACTGGAACAGGCAGAGAAAAGTTAGAAAGCTTTGGCAAAGCAGGAAAAGCAAATAAACCACATCAAAGTCACATACAAGCTGTGTTTTTCTTGTTTCAGAATAGTTGAGCTGCAAAAACACCTCTTTAGAGGAGCTTCAGATAACTTAGCTTAGCTGCCTTCGAGATAGTTTAGCTTTTTCAGTAACAAGCTACACTCAAAAAAATATTTCAGTCTAAACATAAGTTTTATGTAATTTAATTACATAGCAATTTTCCATCCATTTGGATTACATAGATTTAACATAAACAAACTAATAAACTTAATGTGATTCATATTTGTCAGTCATACGTAAATGAAATAGGTAAGATTTATGTAATAGTTGAGTATATGAATAGTGAGAGATTAAATGTCTTTTATCTTCAGGTCATTTCACCGAAGGCTGTGACTGAAGTCAGTTTTAGTTCTTGTGTTTCTCTGTCCTTCAGTGATTCTGCTTGTTAACAGCAGGTGTTCATCATTAATGCTCAATCATCACTTAATGATCTCATTAACTCTGACACTGCTTCAATGGTACTTTAACTCAGTAGTGCGCACACACATGACCACTAAACAGTGCTAATTAACCTGGGCATTTTTCTGTGAACTATTACATAAATCTTACCTATTTCATTTACGAATGACTGACAAATATGAATCACATTAAGTTTATTAGTTTGTTTATGTTAAAACTATGTAATCCAAATGGATGGAAAATTGCTATGTAATTAAATTACATAAAACTTATGTTTAGACTGAAATATTTTTTTGAGTGTACTTTTGCCTACAAGTTGAAGTTGCAGTGTAGCATGGAAAATCGTATTTTTAAGATATTGTTTACAAATTGTTTTGTTCCAGATAACTAATTACTGCTTTGATAAAATAACCTTAAGTTAGATGCTAGTAGCTTGAAGCATAGCTAACAAAAATTAACTTGACTGTAGCTTGCTAAGGTATAAGCTAATCAGTTAGCTTCTCCATACTGCTTATAAGCAACACTGTTTGGCTATGTTTATACCATTCACTATAGAGTCTGTGTGGAACTAGAAGCTGAAACACTAAAACACTCTGTTTTTGTTCAGTGGCTAATAGATAAACCAGCTGGTAACAGCAGGAAATGGATAGATGAGTAGCGTGTGCGTTATAACAGCATAATGCGGCCATGCGGAAGCTGTAATGACATTGCAAACTTTCTCTTTGCATTAGAGACTGTTCAATGTGTTTGGAAGATGTTAGTTAGGATAATGTCTATGTCCAGCATGTACTTAGAGTGGGTTTTTGAGACTTTCATATGTGAATTGTGTGTGCCCTCACTAACTTGTGCACGATGTTTCATCCTCATTGAGTGTGTATCCTTCACGACAGCGGCAATAAAAGCTCTGAAGCACGCTCACACACTCGTGCTCACAGCTGTCATTCCCAAATGAACAGTAGTCGATCACTGGAACAGGCAAACAAAAGCATGAAACTCTAGTGATGGGAAAAAACATGCAAAATTCATTGCTACCATTTAAGTTTGCATTTGGCTGTGCTAGCATAGAGCATCCAACAGGTTTCTCTTTAATCACCTGCTCTGTATTAATATGGTATAAGCAGTACGGAATACTAATGAGCCGCATACTGCATACTAATTTTAAAAAGTGTTGTACATGTAGGGAGGAAATATTTGTGTCCTGGTTGCTCTCACTAACTTGTGCAGGTCTTCAGGTCACCGTTGAGTGAGTATCCTTCGTTACAGCGACAGTTAAAACCGTTGAGGACACTCACACACTGGTGCTCACAGCTATCATTCCCAAATGAGCAGTAGTCGATCACTGGATCGGGCAGAGAACAGTGAGAGAAGTCTGAGTAAACAGGTGTAAAAGAGCCCATTATATCAATATTTGAGCTTTCAGGATTTTAGTCCATGTTTTTTTTTTTTTTTCATTTTGATAGGCATGGGTATGTCCTGCTTCTGTCAACATTGTTATAGTTAACTAAAATGATTCAAAAATGTTTTTGTTAATTAAAATAAAGCTGAAATAAAATATAATATTAGATGTAAAACTTAAAACTTAAAATTAGAAATGTTGCTTCGGGAGTTGAAGCACTAAATTGCCAAAACTGAAATAAATATAAATTAAAGCTAAATAGATAATTTTGAAAAACAAACTAAGAAAAATGACAAAAATCACTACTAAAATGAAAACTGAAAATATAAAAATAAAAGCGAATTCAAAATATGAATAAATACTGAAACAGTTTTTAGATAATACTAAAATAACACCGGATTCACTAGGTAAATATGTAGTGTTGTCAAAAGTACCAACTTTGGTACCGAAATTTTAAAAATGTAAGCATTCCCCCCAAGCATTTTAAGTGCTATTATATCCCAAGAATATCCCAAGAAATCACTTAATAAGTCAAATGTTCTCCTCTATATGCTTGTGTCGTCAGAAGTACAGACTACGGTACCGAGTCGGTACTGAAATTTAGCATGTGAGCATTCCCCCCTAGCATTTAGAGCGCTGTTACATGTATTCGAAAACACCTCTGATTGGCCAAACACATCATATACGTTGAGCGTGTGAACATAATGGCCAATCAGATGTTTAAGAATCCGCTCAACAGCGCTCCAAATGCTAGGGGGGAATGCTCACATGATAAATTTCAGTACCGATTCGGTACCGTAGTCTGTACTTCTGACAACACAAGCATCTAGAGGAGAACATTTGGCTTATTAAGTGATTTCTTGGGATATTCTTGGGATATAACAGCGCTCAAAATGCTAGGAGGGAATGCTCACATGCTAAATTTCAGTACCAATTCGGTACCGTAGTCTGTACTTCTGACAACACAAGCATCTAGAGGAGAACATTTGACTTATTAAGTGATTTCTTGGGATATTTAAGTTTGCATTTAAGTATACAAGTAAGCATACTATACTTTTAAAAGAAGAGTATACATTGATGTTCCTTCGGCTGTGTTTAGATTGGAATACTAGTGTATACGCTACTGCATGCTGCATACTGTGCAGTATATATTGTATACTACACATTTTGATGAACGTAGTCCAGATATTCCATGTATACACAAAATTTGCATACTGTGTTCATACTGCTTAAATAGTATGAATAGTATGGTAGTATGCTTTTCCGAACATAACCCTTGTCTGTATACTCTACTAAAATAGAAGTTCATGTACAATTCACACTTCATTCAAATTGTTATGCAGATAATACAAGTGATGATTATTTTTTTATTATAAAAATAATAAAAATAGAAGTTTTAGACCAGTCATTTCAAACTGTTCATCAACAAAGCAGCTAAGAAAATATCATCAAGCACGTTCAACACTAACTTGTGCAAGTTCTCTTGTCATCGTTGAGCATGTATCCCGTGTCACAGTCGCACGTGAACGACCCAGGTGAGGCGATACAGATCTGCTCACAATCGTGCTTCCCTTCAGCACAGAGATCAATGGCTGAAAGAAGTAAACACACACCTGTTGAGCACCACTGGAATGATAATTATGTCATACTTCTATAATGTGTAATTTGTGAGGGTACACACGCGTGCAGGTCTTGCCGTCCTCGTTCAGCGTGTATCCAGGAAGACACAGACAGTGGTAGGAACCAGGCGAGCTCTCACAAATGTGCTCACAGCCGTGATCTGACTCCAGACACAAATCCATCCCTGCAAATCCAATGCACACATGAGTACTGCGAAAGCAGGAAAAACTAGATCGTAAGTGTTCACAATCACAGGGCATAAAAGCAACAGCATTCATGTGGTTAAAGTCAGCTAAAGATTTAAAGGATTAGTTCATCCCAAAATGAAAATTATGGGTCACCCTCAAGAAAATGATTTACTGACCCTTAAGCCAATCTAGGTCTATATGTCTTTCTTCTTTCAGACGAATATACAATCAGAGTTATATTAATTAACACCCTGACGCTTCCAAGTTTTATAATGGCAGTGAACAGTTACCACCTGTTTGAAGCTCAAAAAAGCACATCCATCCATCATAAATGTACTCCACAGGGCCCCGGAGGCGGAAGCTAGTTATTTTACTTTATGAAGTGTTAAATATGGATATTTTTCTTACACAAACACACTTCAGAAGGCCATTATTAACCCCCCAGAGCTGTTTGGAGTGTGTTTATGATGGATGGATGTGCTTTTTTGATCTTCACTTGCGAGTTATAAAGTCAGAACTCACAATTTTTTCACAAACTTCTCACAAACTTTTTTTCTCAGAATTGAGAGGTTATATCTTGCAATTATGACTTTTTTCTCAGATTTGTGAGTTTATAACTCACAATTCTGACTTTATAATTCGCAATTCTGAGAAAAAAAGAAGTCAGAATTGTGAGTTCTGGTTTTATAACTCACAATTGAAGCTCAAAAAAGTGCATCCATCCATCTTAAATGTACTCCACAGGGCCCCGGAGCCGGAAGCTAGTTATTTTACTTTATAAAGTGTTAAATATAGATATTTTTCTTACACAAACACACTTCAGAAGGCCATTATTAACCCCCCAGAGCTGTTTGGAGTGTGTTTATGATGGATGGATGTGCTTTTTTGAGCTTCACTTGCGAGTTATAAAATCAGAACTCACAATTCTGACATTTTCTCAGAATTGAGAGGTTATATCTTGCAATTATGACTTTTTTCTTAGATTTGTGAGTGTATATCTCACAATTCTGACTTTATATCTCACAATTCTGACTTTATATCTCACAATTCTGACTTTATATCTCACAATTCTGACTTTATAACTCACAGTTCTGACTTTATATCATGCTATTCTTACTTTATATTATGCAATTCTGAGAAAAAAAGTCAGAATTGTGAGATAAAAAGTCGCAACTGTGAGAAAAAAAGTCAGAATTGTGAGATAAAAAGTCACAATTATCCTTTTTATTTTTTATTTCATGGCAGAAACAAGGCAGCCTTAGGCCCCGATCAGGCAGAATGCATTTTTTGCAGTGAGAGGCGTCTTTTTTGAATTGTTTTCTATTGGCAGTGAGCGTATTTATGCTCTCCGGGTGCCTCGTGTTTCAACCGCCTGCTACGCCTCGCGTTTTTGCAGGAGCGCATGAAGTTTTTTTCAAAAATCAACAAAAAAGGCAGTGCGATGCGCCTCGAGTTTTCAGACCTGAAACTTTTACCAACCCCAACAGGACTGTATATCTTTTGTTATTGCTAAGGAGAACTTGCAACTTTGAGCTGAGGTTTGAGGTTGAAACCTCATAGAAAAGAATCTGAAAAGTTGAAAAGATCAACAAATGTCTATTCACTGGGGTTTTTGAGAATATATCAAATGGAGGAACACTTTACTGCAAAGCTTGTCTTGGAACTGAAGCCCAAACTGGTGAATAAGGTCAAAGCTCTCCACGAGGAACACATGATCCTCAAACGGTGGAGATGCCATTGCTCGCAGTGACGTCATATCGGCCCTGGCGACACCAATGGCGTAGATCTCAATCCCAGATTCTCTCGCAGCAGCCGCCACTTCAGCCACGCGGTCCTGAGGGCGACCGTCTGTCACGATAACAGCGACATGGGGAACATTGTGACGGGCGCCTTCCTCGGCAGAGAAGGCCACATTCATGGCGTAACGGATGGCCAGGCCGGTCATAGTGCCCTGCGCCAAAGGAATGATCTCGTTGATAGCTTTGACCATCTGCGCTGGCTTGCTGAAGGCTTTGAGGGAGAAGACGTTCTGGACCTGGCTGGAGTATTGGACCACACCAATCCTTGTAGATTCCAGGCCAATGTCCAGCTCATGGATGATGTCAATCATGAACTTGCGCATAGTCTCAAACTCATGGGGGCGAACGCTTCGGGAGCCGTCGATGATGAACACAAGGTCAACTGGGCCAGATTTACACTTCGGTTCATCTGTAAAATGTGGGAAAATAGAATTAAAAACCACACAATGACAATATTGACACTGTTTATAGTGTCGTTTCTTTATTGGTATTGATGGTTCCATTAAAAACCATAGAACATTTCCAGTGTACAAACGGTTATTTAGAGTGGAAAAAGGTTCTATAGATTAATAAAATATTCTTGACACTAAGAACGGATCGTATTCTTTAGGGAACCTAAATGACTAGAGCAGAAAAGGTTCTCCATTATCTTTTGTTGTTGGGATTAAATGTTGTCTAATCAAACTCTATTTGGGTCCAAATTAATCTGTAATTTTTTGTCATATTAGGAAGATGGTTGGGCTGTAGTCCTTGGTAACCATGAACAAAATGATCAGAAATAAAATAATATCTAGAATTAAGAGCCAAGAGCATGAAACCATCGGCATTTAGAAACCAATCACTTTTACTTTTCAGCCTTATCTCATGTTAATAATTTTGCATATTGAGCCAATGCAGTTCATGTTAATACATTTTGGTTTAGCTTTGCATGTAAAGTCTGGATCCTGAAGAATTTGAGAAACACAGATCTAGCTGATAAAAAAAAAAAACTCTACAATGGCCATCTGGTTTGCCAACACCAACACAATTGTGCCACCACTAAATGCTTCGTGTAATCAACAGACTCTGAGGTAGTGTCTGCCGCTGTTACTGTCAAGAGTGATTTATTCTTGTTATAACAGCGGTTTAAACCAACCTGATTTAGGCCTTGCTTCTGTCGCAGCCATTATGGCTATTAGCACACCAACATACACCAACACACGTGTCATGTTTCGTCGACAAAGGCCCAATCTCGCTGTAAAAATCCCACTAGCTGTAGGTGGAGAAGAGAAAGAAACAGAAAAACTGCAGGTCAAGGGAAATCTGTGCTTTAAAGGCAGCCATACATTCCAGTCTGAGCTTGCAATAAAACGGCGACACCAAACAGATGGTCCACAGCAGCACTTCCAAACAGGCCGTTAACATGGAAGAGTTAATAGACTTTTGGGCCGATCACATCACCACAGGCTTCGAGTTCAAACGCTGTGTGAAGTAATTGCTGGAAAATAACAGCGTCTGGGCCATTGGCGCTGTAAACAGCGTGCTGTCAGTCACTTTCACAAAGGGATTTGCCTTCTCTGATAAGTGTTATCACTATCAGAGGGGCACAGAATGGAGAAGTGTGTCATGGTTTGGCAAGAACTTTACTGTGTTTGAACCCAGCAGATAAACAGCCAGACAGAGTACCGCGGTGCGGCATCTTTTCATTTGAAAACAGCATTTTCTGCAGTACAATAAAAGATGATTGTGCTTAAAGAATACAAAAATTAAAATTCTGTCATCATTTATCCAACCTCGTGTCATTCCACACCACAAAAGTACCATAAAAGTTGCCCAAACGACTATATTGCAAATAGTCACATGATAGCATTATGCGAAGAACAGGCACAAATTCAAGGTTTTATTTGCTAATAATGTTTGCCAATCTTTAATAATCTTCAACAAGGACACTTGGGAACACTTTACAATAAGGTTAAACATTAGTTAATGTATTAACGAACATGAAATAACCATGAGCAACACATTTGTGACTGTATTTACTAATCTTCATCAACGTTAGTTACAGTTCTTCATTGTTTGTTCATGTTAGTTCACAGTGCATTAACAAGAGTTTATTAATCTATTAGTAAATGATGAAATTAACATTAACAAAGATTAATAAATGCTGTATAAGTGCAAATTATTTATTTATATTGTTACAAAAGAAAAAGATAAAACGGAAATAGTTTTTTTCTTTCTATTCATTAAAGAATCGTGTGAAATATATTATATTTTCCACAAAAATATTAAGAGGCACACTTGATCTCAACACTAAAAATACTATAAAATGTTTCTTGAGCAGAAAATCATCATATTAGAGTGATTTCTGAAGGATCGTGTGACACTGAAGACTAGAGTAATGATGCTGAAAATTCAGCTTTGCATCACAGGAATAAATTACATTTTTATTTTTGATGCCTCGGTAAGCAGAAGGGACTTCTTTCAAAAACTCTTACCGACCTCAAACATTTGAACAGTAACAAGTGTCACGTGTCTGATGTGAACGCTCTCTATTGTTAACATTGGTGCCAGAAAAATATACACTGCTTCTACAAACTTTTACATCTTCAAACTTGCCTCGTTGACATCAAACCTGCATCTTTATGCTTGTATTGTCATTTTTGGTCATTTTCTGGAAAGAAAAATACCATTAAGGTCAGTAAGGTGAGTAAATAATAACAGAATTTTCCTTTAGGGTGAATTTACCCCCTTTCACAATTAAAGACATTGCAGATGCATCCCTATATACAACTCTACTCTCAGCATGAAATGAAAGAAATTTTCATTTGGAGTGAACTCTCTGACCAGTGCTGGTTTGTGGTTTCTCTAAGCCTTGATAAAGACTCGGCACATAACTGTCGGTTTCAGTGGCATCCAGGTAAACGGCAGACTTCAGTCCGCTGTGTGCTAATACAATGAAGCCTTCTGTGCTATACGTGTGCATTAGGTGCGTACCAGCTTACCTCAGCTTTGATTATTTCAGCACCGTATGGTCACACACATTTTGTTGGCAGAGAGCCAATAAATTCAGGAGATTAAAGTGGTTATTTCATGTTTACAGAGAATATAGCACCATTAATGGCTTTTGGATGGCAGCCCATATCATCTTTAACTACACTCCATTATACACAACATCTAGCAGACATATAAAGAGCTGCTGTTATGCAATTGTTTCCATTAAACTGGCTTTGAAGAACACGCAGGTCCTTGTAAAAGGAGTTTGCTGATTTAATGAACATATACCCCCCAATATTTCACAATTTTTATCTGAAAATAATGCAAATTCCATGTGACCACAAGTTGTGTAAAATCACTTATGCTTTTTAACTATAATTCCTGTTTCCTTGTTGGAAGTAACTTAAAAGCCAGATGGTGTCCATGTTTTCTCCCCACGACTTCATCAGCAATAAATGTCACCCACATTTATTTCTATTCGGACTTTATGCCTCATTCCGTGTTGACTTGTATGAGTAACTGCTTGCCACGTGGAGGGAGGCGTGAGAATTCAGCACCTGAGTACAGGTGACTATCTCTGAAAACAAACATGCATATAGATTTACAAATACTCTTATGAGGCGGATAACACAGTTATTGGAATTGGAGATGGAGAAGTCCTCTTACAACAGAGCTCTGACAGTTACACTGTCGTCACATTGTAAAAGGAGAGAATGAAGTAAAACCAGGTAGCATGAACAGCAGTCGAGTGTCTGGCACTGTCGAGGACTTTATGAAGATTTCAAAGCGGCTGATGTACACCTGAGCGTCATGCAGGACCAAAGGAAAGGAGACAGAGAAACAGGTCAGCATGAGTAATATGTTAATAATGGTGGGAATTCATTTAAGAAAACAAAAATGGGTTTATATTATATAATATTTATAAAGTAATATTTTTATTTATTTGTTAAAAATAAATAAAAATAATAATATGGAAACAAGCATATTAACAATGGTGAGCATTCCCTTAACAAAAACATAATATATATTATATGTTGCCATCATTTTCCTGTGAATTAAGAAAAAAAAAAAATATATATATATATATATATATATATATATATATATATATATATATATATATATAAATTTGTGTTAGCATTATATAATATTAATTATTATCAAAAATCAATACAAATAATTTAATTTAATACTATAAAGCATTAAAATAAATAAATATTTGATTGTCATCATAAATATTATAATATTCATAATATAATATTTTTATTCATTGGTTAAAAATAAATAAAAAAAATAATAAAAATAGAAACAAGCATGTTAACAATGGTGAGCATTGTTTTAAGCGGAAGAAATATATACATTTATTTTGTATTTATATTAAATAATATGCAATATTTTATTTTTTATTAGAGAGCCATGTCAACAATAGTGGGCGTTCATTTAACAAAAAATAATATGTTATATTTTATATATATATATATATATATATATATATAGATAGATAGATAGATAGATAGATAGATAGATAGATAGATAGATAGATAGATAGATAGATAGATAGATAGATAGATATTGCCATAACTTTCCTGTAAATTAAGAAAAAATATATATTTTATTATATTAAATTTTTTTATTTATATTAAAAAATATTTTATTTACATTATATAATATTTATTATTATCAAAAATAAATATATTTTAATTCACAAATTTTCATTATTATAAAGTATTAAAATATATAAATAAATATTTGATTATCAGCATAAATTAAAGGCAGTACAACAAATACTACTTTTACTTTTACCTTTACAACATAGCATTTATTATTAATGTGCATTATGTTAATATGGAGGGAAATGTTCTTAATTGTTAAGAAATGTATTAATCTTAATGCAACCAAAAATATGCTTTATATTCTTTAAGCAAAGTGTAAGTTTTGAGTCCAGTTATTCATCAGGTTTCACCAATCTTTGAGCATTAAAAAAGTCCAGAGATTGACAGCCCCTTCCGTCAGAGTAACGTGGAGATGAGGAAAGGTGACAGGCAGTAAAAAAAGAATGTCTTCCAGTGTGCTTGAGTATATCTTTGGAAGACTGTTTAAGCTTCTCAGGGATCTCCACGGTTTAAAGCCTCGCAGTGTAAACATTTCTTTCAGACAGACCAAAGAAAAACCCAGTGTGAGGTAGTGAGAGAGAAGACAGGAGTGTTAGAAGAGGAGGAAAATGACAAGAGTGGTTTTTCTGGCAGCAGGTTGACTGACAGCTTCAGAGCACAGTTAGATTAACTAACAGCAGCTTCTTGTTGAAGTACGATTGAAAGCAGATGTGACGCTTTGCTACTAATAGCGGTTTCGCCTCCAGCCAACCACTGTGCACCTAAAGCATGTGCTGGTTGTGTCCCAATATCTAGAGAGCTGCCTACCTAGACAGCATTGTGGAAATCACTAGGTTTTGAGACACTGGCTTTATAATTCAGCTCATGGCTGTGTTCAGAAAGGAGTAGTGTACTACATACTGCACAGTATATACTGCCACAGTTGCTTTAATAGAATCTTAAACAGTATAAAATATGCAAGAATAAAGGTTTCAAACATTAGTCAACCTCATTGCATGTTTAATTTAGAGATTAGGGTCATTAATCAATCAATAATTAAATAAATGTTGCAATTTATACTCAACTTTGTACAGATTATAACTAAATAATGGCTAGACAACTGTTAAAAATCTTTAACATAGAAATAGTACGCCGATTTGAGAGCACTGCATTGTGGGAGATAGTATTCCACAGTGTACTACTACAGTGTACTAAAATACTACACACTACACTGCAGAAATAGTATGTTAATATGCTATTTTAAACAAAAGAACTTTTTTATATATATAAAATCAGCACCATAACAATGCTATTATCTTGAAAAAAGGTAGTATAACATTTAAGAATACACAGAGATATTATATATTAAACAAATCAAGTGCATTTTTTATTAAATATCAGACATTTATCCTTTTCAAAACTTGCCTAAATTATGACATTTACTTATTTATATTATATATAAGAACATTGATATATTTAATATGCAGTATTTGTATTATTAGGCTATTTAATTAATTAAAATGTATATTTTTCCACAGGGAAAATTAGAGAGCACGATATGTTTAACTATTTCACAACTGCTATTTATATATATATATTTCTTTTCTTTTTTTTAGAAGGTCCCTCTCCAGTTCGTTAAACAAACAGCTTCATTGGTTTTGCTCCATTTACAACTCAATAAACCTTTAAAACACACAAAACTCACTTGATTCTCCAGGTTTGGCCATAGTGGACTCTACAGACGCCTCTCACCTGTACACATCAGACGCGTGCTTCACTCACCTCAGGTAATGACACAGGCACAAATTCTCCTGTAGAAGTGGGCAACGGTATCCAAAAAATACGACGCTGAAGTGGTTCAGGAAGCCTATTAAAAGAGTCAAACAGTTCCTTAAGGTGAGTAGTAACCTCTCCAGGCATAGAGTGAACAGTCAGGACATTGGCCAGGTACTAAATCTACAGAGCACGTTTAAAATGTAGATCCCACCCCCGTCCTAAATGGGAAGAGCAGGCAGGATTTCGTTGAGGGGGTTGCTGGAGGAGAGAGAACATTAACGCTTTCTTTTACTGAGCCTTCAGAAATTCCTTGAGGTTGTACTTAGTGAGCTCTTGAAGTGAACACAGAGCTGACTTTATCAGTCAGAGTTTAATTGACCATTATTTATAGGCTTTCTATATTATTAAGGCAGTCGACAAATAACGTTCAAGACCTTAGAGTGGGTTTACAGGAAGACAAAAATGTATTTTAAATAGAGGTCTACTGTAACTGGTCATTTAAAAAGATAGTTTACCCAAAAATGAAAAGTCTTCATCATTTGCTCACCCTCAAGTGGTTCTATAACCCTGATTTAATTTCTTTCTTGTGCTGAACACAAAAGAAGATATTTTGAAGAATGTTGGTAAATAAGCAGTTTCTGCTCTCCATTTTTTTTATACATACAAGAACAGGGAAATGAAGAATGGTTGTATCTGTTACAATGAAGAGTCTTACATAGAAAAGAAAACAGAGAACAAATATCCTCGGTTCGCGTACATCAATATGTAAATATAAAGAAAGGAAATTAGCATAATAAGGTTAAATCACATCTTTAAATAAATCATCATAATGCATCAAAAATGTTGCACTTTTTTGGTTATTTATAAGTCTAAGGGATAAAATAAAAGAGTTGAATTCAGCAAGAAAAAGAGGAAAGCTTGAGGGAGACTTTTGTTTGTGGATGAAACATTTTGCATACAATATAAAGAAATTAACAACATTTTCAAGGGACAGCAGCTTTGAGTTTTTATAATAAAAGATCATTTCTTTCAGTTTCGTGGACTGTGATGACTGTTTTAATGGTCATCCGCATCGTAAATCTTGTAAAGTTTTTTATATTTTCAATTTTATTTTAAATGTGTGCACACTTAATATTTTATTACCTTTTCATGAAATTACAAAAAAAAGTTAACACTGTGTAAAGTTGACATCTTTCTCTCTTCTGACTGCCGTTATCAATATCTGTCTATTTTTCTTTTTTTCACTTTTTGAAAGTTGAAAACACTGTTGTTGTGTTTTTCTTTTGCTATTTCAGAAAATGGGGATACAAAAATATTTATTTAATGCATTCGCTCATTCACCGCCACAATTTTACCCAAGATGGCTTCCGCTTGGAGAAACGTGTGAAAAGGGTCTACTGACTTCCGTAGCATTTTTTTTTCTTTCAAATGGAACATTTTTCAAAATATCTTCCTTTATGTTCAACAGAAGAAAGAAGTTTATGCAGGATTAGAACAACTTGAGGTTGAGAATTTCATTTTCAACTGTCCGTTTAAGTATGATGATAAAGGAGTTTGAAGGAAAACGTTAAAATAGTTTTAGATTAATTATAGCGTGTTACACCACATGAGACTACACTACACAGGATTTAAAAGATTTTAACAGTGTAGTTATTTAAAAAAACCAAACACAGGGATTCAATTTGACATCCACCCCAATGCTCTCAAAGTAGGAAATAACATCTCTGCCTTTGACCCCGAATCCTCCTGGGAATACCTCAAATAAAAACCCAGGCAGACTGACTTAAACATCCTATAAGCCTGGGGAATTATGTGAACTTTCAATTAAAGCACTTCACTCTGCTGGGAAATGCCCCATTTATATCATAATCAAAGAAACTAATACTCCCAGAAAAATGATGCACTGTTAAAAATACTCAAGGAAACGGATTAGCAATAATATTAATTAAATACAATCATTTATAAGTGAAACAAATAACTGCAGATAGATCATATAAAATAATGAAAAACTTTAGAAATGTACATGGAGAGCAAAGTGCTTAATACCCGAAAAATGCAAATCCTGTCATCATGTACTCACCCTCATTCCAATCCCATGAGACTTTAATTCATCCGTGGAACATAAAAGGTGCTTTCTTAACTTTATATATATATATATATATATATATATATATATATATATATATATATATTTCCCCAGTGAGTCATGGTCTGTCATCTTAATATCCCTGC
This sequence comes from Zacco platypus, assembly GCA_038088235.1. NCBI lineage: Eukaryota > Metazoa > Chordata > Actinopteri > Cypriniformes > Xenocyprididae > Zacco > Zacco platypus. The sequence goes on along the minus strand of CM076074.1, from coordinate 30,318,999 downwards.
ATAACTGTCTACACATTCAACCCACACACAGAAAAATGACCCTTGTTTGTTTCAGTATAACTCTATAATATCTATTACTGAATCATAGCGGCTGCTGTGGTTAATGTCAGAGAGCTCAGCAGAGCTAACCACATAAATAAAGGACAGCCAAAAAGGCTGTTAATGCCCCTAATTTATATCAATATTTCAATTTTGTCACAATGTAAACAACTATTCCATGATAGGATCTTTGAGAAATGCACAGATAGTTTACTTTGGAGAGCATGTATTTTGATTTACCATCCTTTAACCAGTTTAAGAGAAATATTTTTTATTATCCATCACCAGGGAGGAACAAAATTTTTCCTTGTTGCAAAACGTAACCAGAGATTCAGTGAGGCAATACCTTCAATTCCGCCCTGACCAATCAGTGATCATCTTGCATGCCAAAGTTGCTCAGAAGTCTTATGGGAACGAGAAAAGGTAAAAGATGTCAAAAAGTGAAACAACCACCCACACATGTACACAATGTACTGCTGGTTTAGCTGATGGGAAAATGTCTAAACCAAATCTTTTGCAAGAAAAATGGGTAACACTTTATTTTACAGTGTCACTGTTACATGTGTTACATGCAGTTACTATAGTAATAACTATAAATTATGCATAATTACATGCAACTAACCCTAAATCCTAATCCTAACCCTATAGTAAGTACATGTCGTTACTTAATAATACTCAGTACTTAAATGTATAATTACAGTGTAACAAAGACACCTTAAAATAAAGTGTAACCGAAAAATCCCATCATACCAGCTTAAACTTGTTTTTGGAAAATGGAAGCTGGTGTGTTCCTGGTTTAAGTTGGTCTGACAGTCCTGTCCAGCTTGATAAAGATTAACTAACCAGTTTGGATCAACTTATGCCTAGCTAGAAACCATCTTCCATGTTCAAAAACTAGTTTAAGCTGTTTGTTTTAGACATATTTCTACCAGGTTCTTTTATCACTCAGCGCATCATTTACAGGAAATAAAACTATTGCACATCTCTTTCTTCATGTCTCATTCCGGAAAAAAAACAGTGTGTGTGTTTCCATAGGTTTTTCTGTCCCCCTCCTTGTGTGTACCTCACTGGACACGGATGGAAACTCAGACAGGAGCAGCTTAAAGGTCAGTGGCTTGTGGCATCTTCGTTCTCACCATTGTAATTCGCTCTAAATTTTCCATTTATATTCACACAGCATCAGGTCTAGGCGAGTCCAGTTGCCGGCTTTTCGGTTACATGGGTCTGGACAGCTCCGTTGATCCACGCACGGACAGTTTCAAGCTGAGCTTTGAGGAGCAGACAGACAAGAGGGTGAGACATTGCCAACGCACAGCGATCAAAGAGGAGAGAGTCTGTCAGGCTCATGAGAGAACATGACTGCTGTGTGTGCAGAGAGATTTGGAGATGGGATCATATGTTTATTCTACCTGGATTACAACTAGGTTTATGTAAGGAGAGCAGCTGGATGAACAAAGAATATGGGCTTGATCTTTTAGTTGCTTTATTCCTGCCCACAGGAAGTAATAATCAAAAACAAGATCTCTTTAATATCTCTCCAAGACAGCAATGAGTTCTCAGATTTGTATTCTCTGGAAAAGCCCTACATTGTCTTAAGAAGAGATCTCAAAACTGTTCAGATTTGCCAAAATACCAAAGTCTGCTACCAAAAGTCAGATATCTAAAGCTAAACTGATATTTTACAGTATTTCTTCCAAGAATGTTATATGATTTATGTACTGTATATATGTATATATGTTATGTATGTCAGAATTGTGTGATGTAAAGTCAGAATTGTGTGTTATATTGTGTGTGAAGGATCATGTGACACTGAAGACTGGAGTAATGATGCTGAAAATTCGGCCTTGCATCATGGGAATAAATTACATTTTCAAATAGAAAAGTTTTTTATTATAATATTTCACAATATTACTGTTTTTACTGTATTTTTGATCAAATAAATGCCTTGTTAAGCATTAGAGACTTCTTTCAAAAACATTTAAAAATCTTTCCGACCTCAAGATTTTGAACTTTTGTAAATGTTAACGACTGACTCATTTGTGTCCATTTCATTCTTTTTTCCCCAGATGTTTGCCTGTGCTAAAACCTTGTATATCTCAGATACAGACAAACGAAAGCACTTTCGCCTGCTGCTACACCTGTTTCACAGCGGAGGGCAAGAAATCGGCACGTTTAACAGCAGACTCATTAAAGTCATCTCCAAACCGTCACAGAAGAGACAGTCCATGAAGAATGCTGATTGTGAGTCTGTGCGTAATTCTGTAAATCCATATTTAATTTGACACCAGCGATAGACATTCGGTGCACTGAAATTCAGTTTATTGCCCGGTTTCAAAAACAGGGCTTAGATTAAGCCAGGATAAAGGTTTAGTTCACTTCAGAATTAAAATTTCCTGACATCCCCATGTCATCCAAGATGTTTATGTCTTTATTTCTTCAGTCGAAAGGAAATTAAGGTTTTTGAGGAAAACATTCCGGGGTTTTTCTCCATATAGTGGACTTCAACAAGGTTCAACGGGTTGAAGGTCCAAATTGCAGTTTCAGTGCAGCTTCAAAGAGCTCTACATGATCCCAGATGAGGAATAAGAGTCTATCTAGCGAAATAATCTGTCATTTTATATAAAAAATAAAAATTTAACACTTTTTAAGCACAAATGCTCGTCTTGCACTAACTCTGCGATGGGCTATGCATAACGTAATCACGTTGGAAAGGTGAAAAGTGGAAAAGTGAATGTGCAAAGACTAAGTCAAACGCCCTTTGTAAAAAAGGTAAAACAACAATGTCGGATGATTTTGAATTTGGAGGAGAAAATGAGAGAAAGAACAAGAGAAAAAGCCTTACCACGATAATTCTGCCTATGCGTCACGCGAAACCTTTCCAACGTGTTTACATATTGCAGCACGAGCATTTGTGGTTAAAATGTAACTAATTTTTTTTTTTTTTTTTTAAGAAAATGACCGATTGTTTCTCTGGATAAGACCCTTATTCCTCATCTGGGATCATGTCGAGCTCTTTGAAAATGCATTGAAACTGCATTTTGGACCTTCAACCCGTTGAACCCTGTTGAAGTCCACTATATGGATTAAAATCGTGGAATGTTTCCTCAAAAACCTTAACTTCTTCTCGACTGAAGAAAGACATCTTAGCGGGGTGAATAAATGATCAGGAAATGTTAACTCTGAAGGGAACTAATCCTTTAAGTAACACATTAACAATCCTTTAAGAAAAAAACATTACTGTGTGCAAAAAACAAATATTTTATATGTCAGTGCAAGTTGTTTTCAGTTAAAACAACTCAAACATGCATTTTAATCTGGGACTTGGCTTAAGATTTGTCTGTGATACCAGGGGATAGAGTATTAGGTTTAAGGTTATAGGTCACGACTAATTTTCACAGCCCACAGTTTCCCATGTTTTTTTTTTCTCCATATTATTATTATTTTTTTAGTTTTGTTAACTAAACAGTTGACACCACGGTACAAAACAGTATGGACTGTTCATATATCCCTCATCTGGATCAAATCAAATATGACATCTACCCTGACTAAAGGCCGTTATGTAAAAGGGTCAACTGGTGTAGAAACCAAACCCCTGTAAGTTTGTGTTGCCTTGTCTTTGTATGAGAAGAGGGGTCAAGCCACTAAATAGTGTCACCCAGCAGCCATTGCCAAAGAAGTCAGACATTTGACCTCTAACCTTTTGATCCTAAAGCACACACTAAGAGGGCATCTGCTGTTGACATTGACTATTGGATCCATAGAGAGGTTCTACGGGAAAGAAAGAGGCGCTTGACATCTGAGAGCAGCAGTCAAGTGACGTCGAATTCCTCACCGTCCTGTGGGAGAGACAGACAATGAGACAAAGTTCTAGAAAAAGAACAGACTGACATCAGTGATAGTATATCAGTCATTTGTGTTTGCTGTCTGAGTGTGTGTGCATGGATGTCAGTGAGTGTAAATTATTGTGCAGTTTCTTTTGTTTGCCCATAGTTTTAGTTTTTGTAAAAAAATCGGTTGTAACTTTCTAAAAAGTGTGTGTTTGTTTCTGCAGTGTGTATTTCCTCAGGCTCAAAAGTGTCATTGTTTAACCGCTTGCGGTCACAGACGGTCAGTACTCGTTACCTGGCGGTGGAAGACGGGGCTTTTGTGGCCAGCGCCAGACAATGGACGGCCTTCACTGTCACTTTAGGTTAGAGATGCAATGCTTTTTCTCCTTTATTCCATTTTATTCCTTTTTCATCACAGTCCTTCGTACACATCATTTAATAAAACTTTTAAAAATAACATTTCTGTTAACTGACCATCCATCTTCCTTGCGTTATTCCCGCTCATTTGCAGGGTACACACACACATTTTTGATTTTACGCCCTTCCTGACTTCTTTTAACTGACCAAAACTATAAATTATGAGCTTTTCACACTTGAAATGGCTAACACAGGGTTCATATTTCATCCTCATTAGTAACGAATCCTGGGTAGTCAGGTTTCAAGACTTCACACTACACATTTGAGAGCCCTTGCTTAATGTTAACAACATTGTAATAACACCATTGTTATATTTGGACAACATTGTTATAAATGTAATTGCAACACTTGTAATAACAACATTGTTATAATTGTTAACAACATTGTAATAACTGCATGCAAATGATGCATTTATTTACAGAGACAGTCTATTTCTCAAAAAATATGACACATATACTACACACTTAACAGTTTTATTATAATAACTCATTCTACACCTTCTAAAGACATGGGAAACCCCTTTTGCGGAAGTATTTCCATTAACTCGGGTTCACCCATGCATATGCACAGACCCACTGTATGTTGTAGGGACTTATTCACACTCACCACAGTAGCTAAATAAACCAAGAAACCCAAACAAGTCCAGAAACAACTGGCCAGAACCCCATGCTGGACGTCCAGCGTAAATAAACGCTCACATATAGTGCCTCGTTGCATTTGAGAGTAAAATGACCCAAAAAATAGAAATCCTAAAAGCTCCGATTGTAAATGTCAGCAACATGTGTTCAGCAGCTGGCACAAATGTAGCATAAATGGGTTTAACCCCTGTGCAGCGCCCAAGGCCAAATCGTGGTCTTTTTTTCTCTCTCGCCCCCTACAGTGATATACCACTCTGTTTTATCTCTGTTCGTAGTGGAAGAGATGCAAGCCGTTCATAATGAATACACAGTGTGTGACAGCTACATCTGTTACGGCTGTGTGGTTCAGCTGGTATGCACGGACTCAGGAGTGGCGCTGCCACCAATGGTATGCAAGTATAAACCTTTTTCTTTTCATTACATGATCAGCTTAATCATCTCTTTTAAAAGATATCCGAGTTGAATTTAAGGTGAAATGTGTCATTTCTGTTGCACTAGCAACACCAAACAGAATAGAGCACAACAGTTGAGTTTCGGAAGTAAGAACCTTTCATTTTCTCCACAGGAAAATTGATTTTGAACAATAACTTATGAAATCTTTGAAGACAGACCTACTCTGAGCTACAAGATTGTTAATAGATGGTATTTGCCCACTTTATTTCAGCTTATTTTTTAAAATAATTGTGTTTATCAGCAGAATTCCTGGTGAAAAACTACATTACCCATGATGCTATACAAAAATCCAATCAGAGAGTAGAAAAATTATGTAACTTGATGTATTTGAGTAAATCTCAATATTAAATACCACAAAGTTTGTACATTTATGCATATTTTGCATATATATATATATATATATATATATATATATATGGTTAAACTATATAGTTTTATATTTCTCCTTCGTTTTTTAATTTGATTGCGCTGTTTGCAATGCTTCATGGGATTGTAGTTCTTTCCCACACTAAAGCCGTTAAGTTCACAGTCTTGTATCTTTGGCTTTTTGTCTGATTCTCGAAAATGATTTTGCTTCAAATCAAAGTTTGTGGTGTCGTGATTCACCTTGTTGCTGACTGGCTTAGTTCATGACTTATAACACTATAACAAAGACCTTTTTTTAAAATCCCCATGGGAAAAATGAATGTAAACAATACTTTCCAGCAAAGCTGAAAAAGGAAGCAGGCACCGTGCTACTGTTGCACTTAGCAAAGCCTAGCAATAAGTCAAGTCACCTTTATTTATGTTTCGTTTTAAACCGCTTGTTAAATCAACTCTACTCAGATAACATTTGGTCCCTCTCTAAATAGAGTTAAAGTAACACTGAAGCGGAGTTAAAGTTAATGAGATAAACAATTAATTAAGTGATGATTGAACATTAATGATGAACACCTGCTGTTAACAAGCAGAATCACTGAAGAAAAGAGAAACACAAGAACTACAACTGACCTCAGCCACAATGGTCAATGTTCAATCATCACTTAATTAATTGTTTATCTCATTAACTTTAACTCCGCTTCAGTGTTACTTTAACTCTATTTAGAGAGGGACCAAATGTTATCTGAGTAGAGTTGATTTAACTCTGGGGATTTTGCTGTGTGGCTACAAGGATTGTACAGGTCAAAAAATATAAAAATCTAGTTAATTTTCCATTTCTGTTTTCAAAATTTGCACTTGCATGGGACACTTTACTTAATGGGACACTTTAATCAATGTGCTGGTGTTTAATTCAATGCACATTCTTGTAATGTGTTCAAAAAGTATGCAACATCTTACTGGAACGTACTCGGTGCTTCACTGCATACTAACAAAGTGTAAAACCATGCATGTTTTATTTAAATAACGTTGAATTGAATCTGCATGTTCTGTGTATTTATTCTATATTTTTTCACCCATGTCTCTGAAGTCTGTTCTGTACAAATTTCCATCCCTGTGGTGTTTTTTGGAAGCTGGTCTGCTACCAACCTGCGTCACGATTTGCTGATAAAGCACTTGATCAAAATGCCAAGGACAACGTTTAAATACCACATTTAGCAGACTAGCAAACAGAATAGACCTTCGCAATGTTGTTTTAGTTGTTTGAAATTGCTGACTGGTTTGTTTTGGTTTGCAAGCGTGTATTTAAGCCCTCGTGGAGCAGGATTTTTGATGGGCGAGCTGCAGTTTTGGAGGAGGGTGAACAGTCAGGCATATTGTGCCGCACGCAGGTGCTGCGGGGGGCCAGTCCAATGAGACCAGGTGCAGTGGTACATGATAAGGGCGATGATTTCTTTTTTTTAGGTCTATTTTAGGTCTGCACGTATCAGATTTCTGAGAACAAAAATGAAAAGGACAATTATATTCTTAAAAGTAAAGGTTCCATTTTGAGTTCCCCAAAGAACCCTTCAATTTTTAAAGTGATGTGATATATATACATATACAAACTGTTTTCTGTTTTAAAATATTTTTAAATGTAATTTATTCCTTTGATGACAAAACTGAATTTTCAGCATCATTACTCCAGTCTGCAGTGTCACATGATCCTTCTAATATACTGATTTAGTGTTTAAGAAATATTTCTTATTATCAATGTTGAAAACAGCTGAGCAGCTTTTTAATTTATTTTAATTTAATTTAATTTAATTTAATTTAATTTAATTTAATTTAATTTAATTTAATTTAATTTAATTATTTTATTTTATTTTATTTTATTTTATTTTATTTTATTTTATTTTATTTTATTTTATTTTATTATTTTATTTTATTTTATTTTATTTTATTTTATTTTATTTGTGGAAACCAAGATACACTACCATTCAAAAGTTTTGGGTAAGAAATCTATATATAAAATAATAATAACAACACTTTTATTCAGCATGGACACGTTAAATTGATAAAAAGTGACAGTAAAGATATTTATATTGTTACAAAAGATTCTGATTTCAAATAAATGCTGTTCTTTTGAACTTTCTATTCATTAAGGAATCCTGAAAAAATATTTTATCACTCTTTCCACAAAAATATTAAGCAGCAAAAATGGTTTTCAGCATTGATAAAAATAAGAATCATGGAGCACTGATAATAACTGATAACTGAGCACAAAATCAGCATTTTACACTGATTTCTGACAGATCATGTGACATTGAAGACGGGAGTAATGATGCTGAAAATGCAGCTTTGCATCACAGAAATACATTACGTTTTAAATTATATTAAAACATTTATTTTAAAATTGTAATAATATTTCACAATATTACTGTTTTACTGTATGTTTTATTTAAAAGATACAGCCTTGGTAAGGAGAAGAGATTTTCAAAAGCTAAACAGCAGGGGTCTGGAAGTAAAAAAATCTCATTCTTTTTCTTTACAGAATAATTGCTTTTTAACAAAAACATACGGGAATATCTTATGATTAAATGCTTCTGTATCAGCCATGAGTATAAGATTTCAATTTCTTTTTAAACTTAAATAATAAAGAAGCAAGGATGAGAAAAAGTTGAGGCTCACTGTTGCTCTCCATTAAAGGGATGTCAAATGTAAAAAAAAAAGAAAAAGATGAAATGGTCAGCTGTGTGAATAGTTACTGGATGCGGTTTTCTTTCTTTGCAGGTGATACGTAAGGTGAACAAGCAGCATGCATGTCTAGACGTGGATGAGCCCGTGTCTCAGCTTCATAAATGTGCTTTCCAGTTCAGAGACAGCAACCACATGTACCTCTGCCTCTCCAATGAAAAAATCATACAGTTCCAGGTGAACACAGACAGTGACATTTAAATACGCACATTTAGAATCGTTTGTCCCAAAATGAACATGCATTTACTCACCTTCATGTGATTCCAAACTTGTAGGCCTCTCCGTGTCCCAAGGAAAGTAATAAGGTATTGTTGAATGACGGATCCTGTTGGACCATCATTGGAACAGAGGTGGTTGAGTACACCTTTAGTGAGCGTCTCACCGGTCACCCGACCACCATCAGCCCTGTACCTGTCGTCAATGGACTAGAGGTCAGAAATCAAGCACTTCTAATCAATTTTAACAATGAATTCAAGATAAATCGAATGCTAGACTCTTATAAAAAAAGAAGATTCTATATAGAGCAAAAAGTTTCTATAGCAGGAGAAATTATCGCATAATACTTTCATGTTTGAGAGGTTATTTGAATTGTTTCTAGTGATAAAATGTTCTTCTACGAGTGTAATTAAATATCAAACTGTAAATATGAGCGGTACGTTCAAGAAAATCTGGTTACTTACCTTAAAAACAATTACAAGTGTTCATGGTTTTTGTGATTTAGTTAAACGGAGGGGGACATGTGGCCATGTTGGAGCTTCACGGAGAAAACTTCAGTCCACACTTGAAGGTCTGGTTCGGCGACATGGAGGCAGAGACCATGTTCAGGTTCGCATTTATCATAATAGCTGGATTACATGCCCTCATTTTTGGTGCAGTGTTGGGGAAGATACTCTAAATCATGAGTATATTGTAGTTCGGAAAGCTGTAGCTTCAAAGTTAAATGACAGTCAAACTACCCTTTAGAAAAAGTTGTAAGATACACTATATATACATACAACATCTAATGGAAAAACAATAAGGTTGTCAAATCTGAAAAAAATACTCCCATATATGTAATGGAATTGAAAATTTAATGATAAACTGTGATATTTAATACAATATTTATGTCGCCACAAACAAGAAACACTTATGACTCAAACAAATTAGTTTTTGGTTCACCGAAGAGTTTTTTTCTCATGATATGCCATTTATTTACAGGGTTGGGGAGTAACGAAATACAAGTAACTTAGTTACGTATTTAAAATACAAAATTTGAGTAGCTGTGTTTCATTACAGTTTCATTTTAAATGGGTGGTAATCAGATTACAGTTACATCTGAAAAGTGTTTTAGATTACCAAAGTGATTCCTTTGAATTTTAATGTCATTTAAACAGCAATTGGTGATTCTCTGACTCTGACCGTCTGAAAAAGCGGAGTTAAGTTTCATGTTTTCGACTTTTTTCATGTTTTGTGATAGTTGTTTGTGAGTCATTTTATAATTCACTCGTCACTGCATCTTTTTCTCACAATTTGTTTTTTTCCCTCACAATTGTGAGTTTGCATTTCACAATTCTGACTTGTTTTTCTAAGAATTGCGAGATTTAAACTCATAATTGCAAGTTATAAAGTCAGAATTGGGAGATATAAACTTGCAATACTGACTTTTTTTCTTGCAATTGTGATTTTAGTATGTGAGTTAAATGTCATAATTCTGACTTTCTCAATATTGTGACTTTATATCTCATAATTCTGACTTTATAACTCGCAATTGCAACTTTATATCACAAAATTCTGAGGGAAAAAGTCAGAATTGTGAGATAAAAACTTGCAATTACCTTTTTTGTGTTTGTTTCACACTTATTAGTATTCCAAAGTATTCTAAAGTATTTAGATTAAGTTACTAAACTTGAGTAATGTAACGAAATACGTTACAAATTACTTTTTAAAGCATGTATTTTGTAATCTGTAGTGAAATTCATTTTAAAAGTAACCTACCCAGCCCTGATTATTTATAAGTCTACACTATGTTGTAAACAGCTAAGCTACTGTCACACACTTTAGTTGGTAAGATTTCAATTGTTACTCTTCAACACTGTTTAAACAGTAGATAAGTAAAACTTATTTGGGCTATTTGAGTTTTTGTGTACTGAGTTGTGCCCTTTCAGTTTATGACTTCCTGTTCTTGTAAACCACAGGAGGTTCTGTGTAACTCTAGATTAGAGTCTGAAGTGTTCCTCTGCAAAGCACAGATCTCATCATTTATCATAAAGCACAAATGTCTCGAGGAAGGATTGGAAGGAAGTTATTATACACATTTACAAGCATTTTGTTGTTCTGTTAAGTGAGCCGTGATCATCTCCTAATTACAGAATGTGGCTGATGTTTCTTCTATTGTGTTAATTGGAGGCTAGTTACTGTACCAAAAACCACTTGAGGTCATGATTACAGTGAGTTTATTACAATGAATGGGTGTCTAAGTGCCTAAAACATGGTAAACAGTTTAATACACTGCCCATAGTGACTTAAAGGGTTAATTCACCCAAAAATGAAAATTATGAATGAAATTACTTATGTCATTCCACACCCATACCCAGACCTTCGTTCATCTTCTGAACACAAATTAAGATATTTTTGATTAAATCTGATGGCTCAGACCTTCAATGCCCAGAAACATATTTAAAACAGTTCATGTGAGTACAGTGGTTCAACCTTAATATTATAAAGCGACGAGAAGACTTTTTGTGCAGCAAAAAAACTAAATAATGACTTTTCAACAATATCTAGTGATGGCCGATTTCAAAATACTGCTTCATGAAGCTTTACGAATCTTTTGTTTCGAATCAGTGGTTCGGAGCGCCAAACTCATGTGATTTCAGTCACATTCGAAATTTCAATAGTTCACGAACCACTGATTCGAAACAAAAGATGTTTTTAAGTGGCTTTGAACATGGCTCATCCAATCATTAACTGTCTATTTTATAAATTGCAATTAGTCACTATATAGTAAACAATACAGCACAGGTGCATGCAAGTTCAATACACAAAATCAACTCCCTACTCAAACTAAACTTTTCCCAGTGCAATCATTTTAGTTTGTTGTGTCCATCACCTTGCCAAGGCTCCAGGGATGCCGTGGTGTGACATTCCTGTCTCAGCAGGCTGGACTGGAATGATGTTCTCTCTCAGGTCCTTGTAAGGAGGTTCTCAGAGCTGTAGTCAAGTGTCAGGAAGGTCAGCGGGTGATCTGCAACTGAAATGACTGCAAATCAGTGAGGTGTAACTCTTCCCCATCTTAAGTTAGTGAAGGAAAACATTTAATACTTCACTTGGACTGAAATATATATAAATAATACAGCATATACTGTGTAAAGGTCTTAGGCACGTTAGTATTTTTAGAGAAAAATGGTTTAAAGCTGCAATATGTAAAATATTTGCAGTAAAATAGGCCAGTGTTATATATTTTGCTCAATTGAGTATTTACAATATCCCAAATATTTCCAACTATTTGTAAATCTTGAGAAAATCGCAATTTTAACCAGGGATCCGGGACGTGTGAGGGAGTCGCCTGTAAATGGCGTTATATCTGTGTTACCCTCTCCGGCTTTATTTTGTAGAAACTGAATCACCAAAGCCGCTTTAATATATATTACATGTGGGAACACAGACAAGGGAACATCTGTTTTGTTACATTTATAGACAGAAAAATAATTATTGTAATATAGCACAACACGTTTACTTTTATTGTTGAAATAGAATTTTCTTGATTTTTTTGCGAGTACCATGTTTTACCATGCCTCACAGAAAAACACTATTTTGTCAACACAGCTTTATTTTTTGCAACAGTAATACAAAATTTTCTCCTTCATACAATACGTTTTAAAATTAGTTGCTTGCCATTTATCAACACAAGCCATCCAGCATTTAATATGGTGTTCTATCGAGTAATGTTATTGTAACGGAGTTCCTAAGAACGGGAAGAAGGAGGCGGGAACCGGCAAACATTCAACGTAACTTTAATCAAATAAATAAACAAACAATAAAACGAAAGTACACAAACATAATAAAAAAACAACATAAAGTCCAGGCCTGGTCCTCTCTCGTCCCTCACTGTTTTATGCTTCCGGAGCTCCTCTGTGAGAGAAACGAGACCGGTGCAGCAAGCAGCTTACGCTCATTATCACTCGCGTCGCCCTGCTCGTCACAGTTATAACATCATTTTCAACACACTCAAATGTATCTAATTTGATAAACAGACCTGCGTTTCCTCATACTCCTGACCGGAAAAAGCGGAAACAGTGTGGACAACTGTGGCATAATAAAAGTCCCGCTGCTCGCGAGGTGTGTGTCGTTCGTCTCTTGTTATCAGTCGCTCCAGCGTCTCGTTCAGCTGCACAACACTCGCTCCTGCTCTGCTTCATACTACAGTAACGTTATTAATCACATCCATGAACATGATTTCTGCCCGAGTCCCATCCCGATTCTTTTCCACCGGCTGTGAGGTAAAGACCACACATCCCAAGATTCCTCGCTCAAACTTGGCGTCATCAAGCTACGCCTTTGTTTTGAAAAAGCGACCTCTAGTGGACGAAAAACTACATAGTGCACCTCAAAGCCAGTTATTTATATCTTTTGCTCTAGTGTCAGTGGGAAATATCCTTTTGCCATTAATTGTAATAACCCAAGGAGTCTGACAACAGCCAGCATGATCCAGGAGATCTGATCTCACCATCATTGAGTCTGTCTGGGATTACATGAAGATACAGAAAAAACTGAGACAGACTAAATTCAGAAGAACTGTGGCAACGTCTCCAAGACACTTAAAGAAACCTTCATGCAAAGCTGTATATACCGAATATAGATTTGATTGAGTTAATAGAAGTTTAATAGAAGTACACTAAAATTATTAACTGGAAATAAATAAATAACTAAAACTAAATCTGAATTTTTTTAACGAAAAATAAGGGTATTTAATTAAAGTAAACATGTAAATATGACTGTAAATATATTTTGTGCATCTCAGATCCTCCAGGTCTTTGCTGTGTGTCGTTCCTGATGTGTCTATATTGAGTGGCGAGTGGAGATGGGTCAGACAACCAATCACAGTGCCTTTATCTCTGATCCGATTGGACGGGCTGATCTACAGGAGTTCATACTCATTTACTTACACACCAGAGCACAGCGCCCCCTCTCAATCTAACGGTACAGTGGAGAGAACCGCAGATTCGGACTCGCTCATAGACACCATACACCAGGAGTTCACGCGGATGAACTTTCACCTATTTATACAGAGCTGAGAACACACACACACAGACACCTTGAACCAAGGATTAATCGAGGCAAATATTCATGTCAGATTATGTCCAGCCCTGGTTCAGATTCTACCCTCTTGTTAACAAGAAAAACTCTCCCAGCATGTAGTCACATAGAGCAAATGAGTTGGAATCCAGTTAATTAGCTTCATAACATCTGTAAATTTCTCATCGGTCACAAGATCATGTAGTGTTTTGGAGCAAAAAGTTTAAATTCTCTGTATGACGGAGCGTCACTTTAGCAAACCTTCATGTTTTCTATGCCTTGACAGTAACAACATTTGTAAAGTTACAAAAGATTTCTATTTCAAAATAAATGCTGCTCTTTTGAACTTTATTCATCAAAGAATCTTTATAGTCACTTTTGGTCAATTTAATACATCCTTGCTGAATAAAAGTATTAATTTCTTAAAAAAAATACTGGAACAGTTTATGTATATGACTGTCCAATTCGTCAATATGAGACATATAAAAAAAGTTGTTGTTTGGATTTAAAAAGGCAAATGCTTGATTGAATCATTATTGTAGTAATTATCATGTTTCTAGCATGTTATATGTTTGGCAACAGTTCTTCAACTCTAATTGATGGTAAATTGTGATGTTATTCCATCAAGAGGTGCATCAATTTTTGGTCAATATCTTGAATGGACAATGCAAGAGTCAAGCACTCTGTAAAGTCTACTCCAGTACATCCCAAAGACTTTCAATGAATTTATGATCTGAACTGAAAATGATAATATGAAAATTATTCTTCATGCTCCCTCCCAACCAATCTTTCACAATTTGAGCCTGATGAATCTTGGCAATGATGTGTCTTCCTACATGGTTGTTTAAGAAATGAATAGGGTTAGAAGAACTGTTGGCAAACATAATAATCACTGCAATAATGATCCAATCATTGACTCTTAAGCATTTGCCTCAGTAAAACGTCTTTTTCCCCCTCACACTTGGACTTTATAACATGCAATTGCAAGTTTATAACTCACATTTTGACATTATAACTTGCGATTCTGACTTTACAACTTGCAATTCTGACTTAATAACTTGCGATTCTGACTTTATAACTTGCAATTCTGACTTTTTATCATGCGATTCTGACTTAAAGTGAGAATTGTGATATAAACTCAGTAAAACGTCTTTTTCCCCCTCACACTTGGACTTTATAACATGCAATTGCAAGTTTATAACTCACAATTCTGACATTATAACTTGCGATTCTGACTTTATAACTTGTGATTCTGACTTTACAACTTGCAATTCTGACTTAATAACTTGCAATTCTGACTTTTTATCATGCAATTCTGACTTAATGTGAGAATTGTGATATAAACTCAGTAAAACGTCTTTTTCCTCCTCACACTTGGACTTCATAACATGCAATTGCAAGTTTATAACTCACAATTCTGACGTTATAACTCGCAATTCTGATTTTATATCTCACAATTCTGACTTTATAACTTGCGATTCTGACTTTGTAACTTGCAATTCTGACTTTTTATCATACAATTCTGACTTAAAGTGAGAATTGTGATATAAACTCAGTAAACCGTCTTTTCCCCCCTCACACTTGGACTTTATAACATGCAATTGCAAGTTTATAACTCACAATTCTGACTTTATAACTTGCGATTCTGACTTTATAACTTGCGATTCTGACTTTTTATCATGCAATTCTGACTTTATAACTTGCAATTCTGACTTTTTATCATGCAATTCTGACTTAAAGTGAAAATTGTGATATAAACTCAGTAAAACGTCTTTTTCCCCCTCACACTTGGACTTTATAACATGCAATTGCAAGTTTATAACTCACAATTCTGACTTTATAACTTGCGATTCTGACTTTATAACTTGCGATTCTGACTTTTTATCATGCAATTCTGACTTTATAACTTGCAATTCTGACTTTTTATCATGCAATTCTGACTTAAAGTGAAAATTGTGATATAAACTCAGTAAAACGTCTTTTTCCCCCTCACACTTGGACTTCATAACATGCAATTGCAAGTTTATAACTCACAATTCTGACGTTATAACTCGCAATTCTGATTTTATATCTCACAATTCTGACTTTATAACTTGCGATTCTGACTTTGTAACTTGCAATTCTGACTTTTTATCATACAATTCTGACTTAAAGTGAGAATTGTGATATAAACTCAGTAAACCGTCTTTTCCCCCCTCACACTTGGACTTTATAACATGCAATTCTGATTTTATATCATGCAATTCTGACTTAAAGTCGCAATTACCTTTTTACGTTTTTTATTTGGTGGCGTAAACAAGCTTCCATAGTACTACCATATTTCGATGTGTAGTGATTAGATTATCAGAATTGCTCTAATAAGCAATGATGCAGTTATGATGTCCTCTAACTCAACTTACTCTGCGGCTGGTATCTTTTACATAACGCCGCACATAACTTTACACAAAGCGGCTATTATACAGCACCACAACCACATTCAAGATCATCTTTAAAGCATGAAAACTTAGAACATTCTCTATAAATTGTGTTGAAAAGTGTGAAACTGTGTCTGTGCACATTTTTTAGGGGTCTTAGAGGTCTTTGGCTTGTTTCCTCCTCCTAATTACTAAAGCAAATATGCGTGAGAGGGATCAGCACATCAACTAATCTTTATCATGTGTCCACCATTGCCAACGGGTCCCTGGAATTTATTTTCACATCAATCCATTCTGCTTGGAGACAAGAGATATGAAGGGACCTATTCTTCTATCTGTATCCGTTCTTCACACCTCTTATGTAACAGGACGGAGAGTATTCAATACCATAAAAAGGAAATTTCTTTCAGCTTCGGCTTCCTGCTTGAAACGAAACTCTCTGAGTGACTTAAACTTAAACTTCGGGCATGTGTACGTGGTGCATCAACAGTCTCCTTATGCTGCTCCCTCTGAGCATAAAGAAACCTCTGTCCCTTTATTTTGGCAGAGCATTTGTCTAATATATCACCACTCTCCCATCATTCCACCCCGATCAGCCTTCTGCTCCAATCAGTGAAAGGATCTAGCTTGTGATTGACAGCTCATTTACTGCCCTGAGAAGAGCCCTTTAAGGTCTGAGAAGATGCCTGGGCAGAGAAGAAGAGAACAGTATGAAAAATATGTTTGTACTCATTGTTCCCCAGACTTGTGTGTTCAGGGGCCAAATGTGAGCCAATTAGTGTGTCAAGAGTGGACAGATTTTGAATAGATCAAATCCTTTGCTATATTGTAAGAAATGGATTATTATAAATGCTTTGAAGGATTTGCTGTGTTTGACAACACAGAATTTTAATCTACATTTCTTCTTCCAGTCACTGCACAAAAACAAAACATGCAACGGAAAGTCTTAAAAATGTAAAATTTATCCAAAGTGACAGTAAAGATGTTTATAATGTTACAACAGATCAACTCTCTATTCATCAAATTATCCTAAAAAAAGTGGTTATTTTAAAAAAGGTTTCTTGAGCAGCAAATCAGCATATTAGAATGATTTCTGAAGGATCATGTGACACTGAAGGCTGGAGTAATGATGCTGAAAATTCAGCTTTGCATCCCAAGAATAAATTACATTGTAAAAAATATTAAAATTTAAAACAGTTATTTTAAATTGTAATAATATTTCAATAACATAACTAGTTTTATTGTATTTTGGATCAATTCCATGTAGCTGTGGTGAGCAGAAGAGAATACTTTCAAAAACATTAAAAAAGGT
Source organism: Zacco platypus (assembly GCA_038088235.1). Classification (NCBI taxonomy): domain Eukaryota; kingdom Metazoa; phylum Chordata; class Actinopteri; order Cypriniformes; family Xenocyprididae; genus Zacco; species Zacco platypus. Next base: position 30,301,532 of record CM076074.1, on the reverse strand, counting down.
CTCATTTCTTAGTGAAATAATTGTTTATGTTAGTTCACAGTGCATTAACAAATGTTAACAAATGTTTGATCTTAAAAATGCTTAATAATGATTGTTGTAAGTTCATGTTAACTAATATAGATAACTAATATTAACAAATGAAACCTTATTGTAAAGTGTAACAAAACCCCAAACTTTTGTAAGTTAAAAATGCCACTCAAGTCTGTGTGTTACAATGATGTACTGCTGTAAAAATCACTGTAAAATCACATTAAAGGGTTAGTTCACCCAAAAAATTAAAAAATTCTATTCATAGCGATCATGTCTTTTTTTTGTTTGTCTACTTTTATGATCTCTATGAACTTTTTGAAGCGTCAAAGTGGTAGTTGCATTGTCAACGGAGGGACAGAAAGCTGTCAGATTTCATCAAGGATCTTCATTTGTGTTCTGAAGATGAATGAAAGTCTTTGGAATGACATGAGGGCGAGTAAATGATGACCGTGAACTAACCCTTTAATGCTTATTAAAAGCAACTTTAAGCAATTCATAACTCGCCTGCTTGGGCTTATTAAGAGTTAATAACCCTTCTTAATAAGCAGACATTGTGTTTGACTCTGAGTAACTTATTAGTCTAAATTATTATCGTATTTTATCAGCATGACAGGTATGTATGACCCACATGCAATTCGCTGTCAACATACTACTTAGGCCGACATGACACACTAGCAAATATAGGGACTGATTCCAGATGTTTGCCAGATTTTTCAAACAGACTAGATGACTAGACAGCAAAGAATGAGGCATATTTGCCAGACCAACAAAGATGGAGACATTAACTTAAAATGTCATCCCTGGTGGGATTTCAGTGCACACTTTAAAGACTTTTAGAGGATACTGAATAAATTAATGCTTGCTCTAAAGAGAAGATGGGATTAAAGTCCAGTGCATTTATTTGACATCACATGGCTGTCTAAGTGAGCTCTTTGTTGTTTGTTCTGACTGCATGAGAACCTGGAAACGGTCCGTTCTAGAAAGCCCTTCTACCTCCGCAGGACGTCTGTAATGATGCCTGACTTGAAGGGGAACCAGCTGACCTTGCATCCTTCCGCCATCCGGAACAGAATCACTCCCTACAGCAATCCCACAAGTGTTCCATGTTGTCAGAATGCCTTAAGTCCAATTGGATCAAAAACATGGGCGGAAAGCCCAGAACTTTGTAAAGAACAGCGCTTTGTTCATGCAGAATGAGATTATTTTCCAGCATCCTAGTTTTGTTAAAGAGCAAACCTGGTGTAAACACCAGCGTTCCCATGTAATCATGAAAAGAGGCTGCTCTTTTAGGACCTCATTTAGTCTTAACAAAGTCTCAGGTGTTTCTTCTAAAATTCTTGTGGAGAAATAAACTTAAATTAGACACATGTTGACATACACTCTTAAAAATAAAGGTCATTTATTGGCATCTGTGGTTCCATGAAGAACCTTAGACATCCATGGAACCTTTCCATTGCACAAAAGGTTCTTTATAATGGAAAATGTTCTTTAGATTCTAAAATGTTCTTCACGCTAAGAAAAAAATGGTTCTTTTAAGAACTGTTCACTTAAAGAAGTCACAAAAGAAGATATTTTAAAGAAAGTTGGTAATCAAACAGTTGACTGACTTCCATAGTCTGGTTACCAACATTCTTTAAAATATCTTCTTTTATGTTCCACAGAAGACAGAAACTCATACAGGTTTGGAGCAACATGAGGGTGAGTAAATGATGACACAATTTTCATTTTTAGGTGAACTATCCCTTCAATGGTTCTTTGGGGAACCAAAAATGGATCTGCAATGGCATTGCTGTGAAAACCTCCTTTTGGGACCTTAATTTTTAAGAATGTACAGAAAAGGTGTAAAGATTTTAAAATAAATGTGGACATCAGCGCAGATCATTTAGTTTTGGAAGAATTTGATGAGAGATGTTTTAGTTGTCTGACTTCTGATTGCAAACTTGGTCTGATCATTTCTGGCAAGTGTCCAAATACATTTTGAAGCTACTCTATCTAGAAGAAACAAGATATTAGAGATGCCATTTATGATTTTCCTTTCCTGTGGGTCGAAATTAGATTTCAAGGGAGAAACATCTATAAGTCCAGAGCAGAACCTCGTCTCTCTGGCTCTCCTTTCCTTGTACCTCCTCTTTGCGGCAGTATGCCGGTATTCCAGTGGGAATCTCTTTCCTCTCAGGAAGCAGGTTCCCTTTCAGAGTCAATAAGCCTTTCTGCTCGCACCCCAGCCCAGTGTGTGCACTCACATGTACAGGAGCGTGTACGCGTAGGTCTGACCGGCAGCTGTGGGTGTGTGGGCTCTTAGGAGCCACTTGTTTGAAGGGTTGGAGGACATTCCACCATCAATTGCCTTGTTCACTGGCACAGAATAGTGAAAATACTCCATTATTCAATCTAGTGGTTAATGTGAACATCAAACATAAAGCAAGCATCGCTATTATTGCTCATACATATGGAGGGTTAGTTATTTTGTCTTTTTTTAATTATTATTATTGTATTAAAATCAACTATTCCTTCTTTATTGTTAATCGCATGTAACTTTGATTTGGTCAAATACAGCAAAATACTAGACTACACTCTAAGTCAAAAATAACCCAGGTTGGGTTAAATATGGACTAACCCAGCAATTGGGTTGTTTTGTTACAGTGGTTGGGTTAAATGTTTGACCCAACCTGCTGGGTAGTTTTAATTAACTCAACCATTGGTTAAAAATTACTGTATTACTTGCTTGAAATGAACCCAAAATAGGTTGGAAATTGACATTTATTAACATGTTTAATAAATAATTAAATAATAAAAATTTATTAAATTGCTTGTTTATAAATGTTTACCTTTTGATTATTACTGTTATCTCTCGTAATTATATGTCTGATTTTTAATTTCCAGCCAATTTTGGGTTCATTTTAAGCCAGCCATATAGTAATTTTTAATCAATAGTTGAGTTAAATAAAACTTCCCAGCAGATTGGGCAAACATTTAACCCAACCGCTGGGTTTGTCCATATTTAACCCAGCACAACACCCAATTTGATTTCAATTGACATCAAGTGCTGCATTTTAAAAGAGCTTTTGCACATGGAAAGATTTTATAAATATAATCAAATATAACATATTATGGTTAAAGAAAATGAGAAAAAAAGTGTATACACACACACAAACGCATATATTCCTTTAAATCAAAGTATTACTGATAAATTTCAACTCATTTAAAGGCCTAAGAACAGATAAACAACTATATATATATATATATATATATATAACTTGTATGTTTGTTGAAAGTATAATCATGCTCAAGGGAAGAAGAAGAGCAAATGGAAATTCATCTTTGTTAATATCAGATAATATTTTGACAGTGCTGAGGTATTATTCAGCTGAAGTTCTCTTCAGAAGATAAAGAATATCAAAATATTCCAAAAAAGTCTCAGAAACTGTAACTTTTTTCACCACGAAAACAACTGCGGAAGGCCACAATATCAAGCTTTAGCAGACGGATCAAGAGTGAATATTTTCCCATTCCTGTTATCTAAAAAGCATGACCATCAATATTATTCACTTTGGAACCAAGCACAAAGAGTCACAAGTGAATTGTGATTATGCCGAGCCAGGACATGCTTGTAAAACGCAATCTTTCATTTAATGTTTATCTCCCATACCCCCTCAGAAGCCAAAAACAATATAACTGAATACTGTTCCAGCTAGTACAGAACATTTGCACTGAAATTGCCCATTTAAGGCAGTTAAGTCACTTTCTTACTCTGGTGTTTTTATAGTAACCTTCCTCACAGCTCTGCAATTATTCTATAAGTCTCTAATAAGTCATATTTATTCAGGTATATGCAGAAACTGAGAGTCATCGAACACCCAGGTAAAAGACTAACCCAGTCAAACAGTGTCTGGGGGTTAAATTTCATTTCATTAGTGGTGCTTGCTGAAGCAAACAGCGCTATACTGTTGCTCAAACTTAAGCTTGGGGATTTTTCAAAACTGTTCAAGGACAGGTGTGCTATTACTTTTTACAAACAATCCAAATTATGATTTTCTACGGTCAAACAAATGAAACAAAACAAAAGTCCTGTAGACTTACAATAAAGGAGGGACGTGAGCCATATCTGAAGTATAGACTTGAAGTTTGGTTGTTTTGACAACCACCTAGAATATCTTAGCATTTAATTTAAGAGGGGTAAGGCCCCCCCAAAACATTGCAAAAGCTCCACGACCCTGCCGTTAAAAATATATACAGACATTTTCCTACAAATACATTTATTAACAAGTTTGTAAGAATTTCATGTGAATTATGAGAACTATGATGTAAACATTCTTTACAAATATATTTAAATCCATAACAGTAACCTTACATACTTTCAAAAAAATAAAATTTTAGAACAATTGGAATATTTTAATTATTTTAATATATTGATTTGGACTAGCTACGGCCCTCCTGTAATACCGCTATGGCCCACCGGGGGGCCGTGGCCCACAGTTTGGGAATCACTGCCCTAGCAACCACCCATAGCAATCCCCTAGCAACATCCTGGCAATGATTTAATCGGACGATACGAAAAATAACATTGAACTCGAACGCGATTCTTAGTGAAACCACAAAGGCTGTGATTATTTTTGATGCGCAGCTTGTCAGTGAAGTACGGCTCCAAATGCTAATCCGTCTGAAAGCACTGCGTTTGAGTCGCTTATAATGTACATTTGAAAAAGCAACGCAAACATCTTTCCAGACATGAGAAGCATTTATTAACATCTTGTCCAACAAAAGACAACATTTAATAACATGTTTTTACTCCAAACTCACTTCATAACGACAGTTGAGCGTCCTTCTGTGAGATGGTGTGATTTCTTACACAGAATAAGGCAGTCGTGTGTCTATTAGTCATGTTTAATCAGATAAAGCGTTTAAATCTTCTGTTTATTAATCTACAGCGATATGAGGCGTGTTATCTTCTTCTGCTGCAGGGCATATTTTGAGTTCCTGCGCAAGAGCGCCCTCTGGCTTTCAGATGGAGAAGCATTTACTACTGATCACAGAGACGTACAGCTCTGACAAGCTGCGCGTTAAATAATCATAGCCTTTGCCAAATCGCATGTGATTTAAACATGATAAATCGTGCAGCCCTACTAGAAACCATGAAGAACACCCTAACAACGACCTTGCAATCACCCATAACACACTAGCCCAAGCAAACACCAATACCACCCTAGCAATCACCTAGCAATGCCCTAGCAACCAACAACAACACCTTTGCAATCACCTAATAATGGCATAGCAACTACTCAGAATTGCTCAAGTTATACTCTTGCCCTAGTAAATACCCAGAACACTCAATACAATCCTAGCAACCGACCAGACACCCTAGCAACCCCACAGCAACACTCTTAAGTCTTTAAGCAGCACAACAATCCCAGATCTACAATAGTATGTGGGCAGTAAAGCCTTTACGTTCAGCATCTCAACGTCCATAAAAACCTCACGAGAGAGCTGAAATCTGACGATTTTAAAGAAAGCCGTGTAAAATCCCTCCTCCATTGCAAACCCATCATTGGCGCCAGAGTGAAAGCGCTTTAAGAAAAGGCTGCCATTGTGTAAATGAATAGACGCTTGTATGCACCATGCTTTGACATTTCTATAAATTGAGAAATTGTGGTTTTATAAAGCTTGCGTTTGTTTTCACAAGCGTTTGGACTAGAATGAAGGCTACGAGAACTTCAAGAGCTCAACAATGCAGCGTTTGTCTTTGCCTGGCCATGTGGAAACTACTAAACAGATAACCCATAACAGATTACCCATCACTGTGCTTTCAGTGCTACTGTTTGGGCTTCAATCTTTCATGCTAGGATAAACTGTCATCCATCAGCTGTAATTGTGAAGCCCAGAATTCCTGTTTGTGTTTAACAATGTAATGTGATACATGGGATAAAATTCAATAAGATGAGGAATTTTTTCTGGAACCTCATTCCTGATTACTGCAGAGAACAGATAATCTTTTCAACACATGATAGATTGCAATGGGCGCCATGTTTTTCTTCACAAGCACAAACATGCACTACAGCACCATCTGCAGGCGACAGCCAGAAACTGCAACATTGTCTAAAATCTAAATGGACATTGTATAAATGGCAGGCAAAGGAAGCAAATAATCCAATTGTATCAATCAGGGCTGCGTTTCTCAAAAGCATCTTTTGCTTCTCAAAAACTTCTGCTTTTGAGAAATGCAGTCCAATGTCTAGCACTAATATACCATAACAAAACCAAACATTCAAGATCTGCAATGGTAAAAAAGAAGAAGCTTGTCAATCCCAAAGCATTAGAAGCATTATAAATATCAAGGGGTAAATAATAATATTATCACTGAAAGTAAGTTTATCTAATAAAAGTTCATTTTAAATTTTATAAATAAATAAAATTAAAGGTTTAATTACCAATGACTACATTTTTCCTACATTCCCCCCCGTTACACAGTATGTAAATCATTTTCTCGTAAATTGGAAAGTCACACATTCTACCTCAAACTCTTTGACCCAGTCACTAAAAAAAAAAAATCCCTTATCAAATTGTATGATATTTATAGTCCAGTAACTGTGTGTGTGAACAGTGCTTTTATTTAGAAATTTAGAAAAATCTTGCCATTTGCCAGCATTACAATTTAAATGCTTGAACGTGCTGGGCGTACAATTACATGACTCATTAACCTTCAGACATTATCATGTTTTCTGCAAGATCAAAATCAAACATGGATAGAAAGACGAGGAAATTGGACGATAAAATGCTTTTTTTTAATGTAAATATTTGTGCCAAAACACTTGGTCTGCATGTGAGATCCTGCAGACATTGGGGTTTTAGGGCTTCCTATGGCTTTCTCAAAACATAAACTTCCACATGTGTGGAAAAGAGTCAACAAGGACTCACTAAACTGTTTCCAGTCCCCAGGGATTTGGCTTTAATGTGCTTTGCATCTGGTGTTGTACAGTAGAGCAAGTGGTTCTTCCATGGAAGCCTTGCTATAAATTCCAGCTTTATGATGCACTTTGCGTCTGGCTACAACTCAAGGCTTCCTGTTTTCAACTGCAAACAAGGAAGGCACATGGAGGCCCGAGACAATTCACTTGATCACCACAAGAGGACAGCAGTCAGCTGTGTGCACTGCATATGTAAATACTTCACTGCAGATGATTTGGGTTATATAGAAACACAATAGTGGCTGAGAAAGCTTTGTAGAAAATGGTCATAGTTTAATAGTCAGGTATACCTTTAAAAAAAAAAAAAAAAATAATAAAAAAAAAATAAATAAATATATATATATATATATATATATATATATAAACTTTTTTTAAGTTATATATATATATATATATATATATATATATATATTTAAAGATATATATATATATATATATATATATATATATTCTTTTATATATTTTTTTATCTTTTATATATATTTTATATAGAATATATATAAGAATATATATATATATATATATATATATATATATAAACTTTTTTTAAGTTATATATATATATATATATATATATATATATATATATTTAAAGATATATATATATATATATATATTCTTTTATATATTTTTTTTTATCTTTTATATATATTTTATATAGAATATATATAAGAATATATATATACCTTAAAAAATTATATATATATATATTTTATTTTTTATTTTTATTTTTTTTAAAGGTATATATATTTATATTCTTATATATATATATATATATATATATATATATATATAATATAAATAATAATATATATATAATCTTATTGCAGCCTGTAACAAAACGAATTAATAAGGCACAACGCGAGAAGCTTCTATTAGCGTTTTCGCAATCTGCTGACGTTTGTGCGTACGTGTACTACGTCATCAAGATCTGCGTTGTTGCAGAGTCACTCTGGTCGAGTGTAAACAAGAGACTAGCGAGAGAAATATCTAGAATATTGTGTATGATTTATTGATTACTTCTAATAGTTGTGAGTAGTTACTACTTTTAGGTAGTGTTTGTCAAGTTATGCCCGACGACAGCCTGTCATCGGGCGATTTAAAGCGAGTTTTCCCACAGAAATCGCTGACTGGCTAACTTTAGCCTGTTAGCTTTGGTGAGCACACAGGCCCTCATAACAGGAGAAACAATCTCCTATATGTCTGGGCTTTACACGGGGTTGGGTCCTTTGGCCGTGAGTATATTTCTCTAATGGTTTGTTTATGTTGATGTATTTTTGTCAAGCAGAGTTGACAGAATGTAAATCGCGCCACTTAATGCTAAGCTAAGCTTCATTATGCGAATTGTGTATGAGATCAGCGTTTCATTACATGAACTACTGCAGTGTAATAAAAATATGAATAAATACAATGTTGGATTGTATTAGTACACTGCATTTAGTCAAGTCGATATTTTGTAACATCATACTCTTTTTTTTTATCATCTCTATAATTTATTCATGAGAAATGACAAAATGTCCATGAATTTTGAGTAAAGTTTCGGTCACTGCAGTCTGTCTTCTTTTACTACATTCTTCTAATTGTTTGAAGCCTTTGTTAATGGATAGAAGTAACTTGAGTGTGTTAAAATAGACTTGGTATAACTTAATATAACTATTGTATTGTTCTCTATGGTTTTGGTTTCAGTTTTAAGGCTGTCTAACATTATGGCTGCTGTGGAGAAAGCAGAAAAGGAGTGTGAGGAGGAGACACTACAGACCGCTTTTAAGAAACTGCGTGTGGATGCTGAAAGGTTTGTTGTCGTTTCATTTGTTTCAGCTCAAATTTGTCCGATAAGTGAAATGGATGCTCAGTCTTTTGGCAGAGAGGGTTTTTGTAATGTGTGGGTAATTGCATATATCTTTCCAGTTCCTCAACCGCAGTCCGCGTCTCTGAGTCTTTGGCTTCCAGATTGGTTGTTCGAGGCAGTCCGGATGGAGCCAAATCCAAGATTACCTCCTCGAAAGATAACTGGCTTGGGTAGGGACCACTTTAAGATTCCCTAGTTAACCTGATATATGAAGAAATCAGACAGTTTTTGTTTTTAAAAAGTTTATTGAACCATTAGATTTAAAAAAATAAATAAATAAGGTTGCATGGGTTGTTTTGTGTTGTATTTGTACTTCATGCATTTATATTTAAGTGGCGTGACATGTAGCCACGTATGGTGTCCCATACTCGGTGCACACACACACACACACACACACACACCCGGAGCAGTGGGCAGCCATTTTTGCTGCGCCGCCCGGGGAGTGATTGGGGATTATAGGTGGCGTGCTCAAGGGCACCTCAGTTATGGGTAATGAGAGTGTAAGAGAGTGCTGCTCATTCACTCTCATCCGATTCTCTAACCTACTGCTCTAAAAGTCTTGAACTTGGGTCACCCGAAGCGCAACAGCACTACGTGTCAGGTTACCGGCTCATATACATATATATATGCACACACACACACCTAGAAAAATGTGTGCTATTCAAGTGTTTGTGCGGAGAGTGAAAGCTGAATAGTAGCACACTTACCGCGTGACAGCTATGGAGGCGCAGGGGCGATCACTTGCACTTAAAACACTCCGTCATATTTGGTCATACAGATAAGAGTAATACATCTTTTGAATCTGTGAAGAGTCTACTTTTATTTCTGTGCACTCACAGTAACAACAAAATGTTGTGCTTTTGTAAAATAATGAAAGCAAACAGGTTGTGCTCTCTGTGAACTTAAGTGCGCCAAAAAAAGAACTGAAACTCCACGTAAACTTGCCTCACAGACATGAAAAATATAGAAAAATATAGAAAGTGAAATTTCTATTTGTCGAACGACTTCTAGTAGTCGAATGATTAGGTTGATTAGTTGATCCTGTGCAACAATTTTTCAGCCACATTACGATCATGTTAATAAGGCCTTAGAAATTCATGTATCGAATCGATATATGGTACAGAAGGCTTTGAGGTTAAAACAATAACAACACACATATACCAGTGTGTATATATTAGGAGTGGCACGGTACATGAAAAAACACCCGAACCGTTCAGTTCGGTTCATGTGGGTGTTGCACGGTTCGACGTATGCGCAATGTAGCCCCGTGTTCAGACAGTTTCGCGCGAACATACATATAGACCTTAAAAGTGGAGTAAGGGGCCGTTCACAGATCACGTCTTTTGCGTGTGCATATTCATTATTTCCTATGTAAGCGTGCGGCAAGCGCGCTCAAAATGGAAGCAACGCGGCCGCGCTTTCCACACTTTTTTAGGCACGATATGTGAACGGCCCCTAATGAAGGCTGCCCGGAGTTGGCGGATGCGCCCGTGTCGTTCAAATCCGGTGTGTGGGAACATTTTGGATTTCATGTTACTTACGATGATAACGGAAATAAAACGGTAATTAGAACTGCGACTGTGTGCAAGCATTGTGCAAAATGCATTCAATATGCTAATGGAAACGCTTCTAATATGACACTTCATTTGAGAAGACATCAGCCAATGTGTCGATAAGCACAAACAGGAGAGAGCTGGTTAGGAAACAACTTCTACTGTCCGCAGCATTTAAGAAACCTCTCAGTGATAACTAAAGCAATGGGGATGTTTATGTTATTGCATTATATTATATATTTATCTTTAAAGTATTTTGACTTGTTTAAAAGACGGAGCTTTAAGAGTTCCTCTCTTTGTCTTTTAAAATATATATATATATTTTTTTTTGTAAGAGCTACACTGAAGTTGGCAGTTTGATAAATGCAAGTTAATTTCAATCTTTGTGTGCTAAAAAGGCACAAGTTCCTGTAGAGATAACAATACACATGCTCTTTTTTATGCCAAACAAATGAAAAGCATGTCATCATCAATGTCTTCTCTCTTGCTGTATCAAAATCTCACCCAGCTTTTACTCTGAGATGGTCCCAATAATGTGCTTAAAGTCAAGTCAAATTCAGTTAGTGCACGATTACATTACAAAAATGTTAATACTGTATCCTAAATTGTGGATAATTAAGCTAATAAGCTATATATCATATGCTGAAGGAAATTTCTGGAGTGTTAAAGATTAAAGGAAAAAATAACAACAAGAACCGAAAACCGTGATATGAACCGAGCCGTGGGTTTTGTGAACCGTGCCACCCCTAGTGTATATATATATATATATATATATATATTTTCTCACCTGTGGTTTTTACTATAGATGCACGAGAAAGTCATCCAGAGGAGTCGTGAGAAGCCAGCGACGACGACGATCGAAATCTCCGATCCTTCATCCTCCGAAGTTTACCTACTGCAGCAAAATGTCTCCCCCTCCTGGACACCTGAAACACAAGACCCCGCCAGAGCCCGATGACACCGGCGCCGTCAAGAAAGAAGGAGCGTTCTCTGCTCCGTGCTCCACTGTATTTGGCGTCGTTGGGTATGAAACCCATCTCCCTTATCCTAAGGGTCAGGAATCGCCCCTCAGTCCAAGAATGCCCTCGGATGACGAGAGCGTTCCCGAAAACAGGCCCGCTTTAGGATGTGGGCCGGGATCTCAGGAGGTGGGCGAAGGTAATGCTGTTCCGTCTGACTTTCAAACTCTGTCCAAGTTGCAGGAAGCTGGTCAGTGCCCGTGTGGGCAACAAGAATGCCAGTGTCCTGGTTGGCAGGGTGTCGAGGTTTACTCATTCACCGGTCTTCGAGATGTGATCTCCGAATGTGAGCGAAAGCTGCCCAGCGCACAGGACAGTTCGCCCAACAGCAGAACTTCCATCGGGAGTAATAACGGAACTTCCAGCTCCCCTCGTTCTTGTTCCGAACAGGCCCGCGCCTACGTGGATGACATCACAATAGAGGACCTTTCCGGATACATGGAATATTACCTTTACATCCCCAAGAAGATGTCGCACATGGCTGAGATGATGTACACCTGAAAAATTCAATTTAGTGACGCAAATTAATGCATTATTAAAGATGGATAATGGGTACTTTTTAAGGAAAAAAAATGATTGATTTATTTAAAAAGAATAGTAAAAGGTAGTAATGAAGATGTTATCTAAAAGCAATTCTACTTGTTTTGAGAATTTATGATGTTTGTTCTGTCTCCAGAACATCCGGACAACACATGCTGACTAAGAATCATGGGAGCATGACTCATTCTGTGATTTACTGCTAACTTTCCTTTGTTTTTGTTTGATTTTTCTCGATAACTGTTATGTTTGGTTTACATTTTAAAGTTGCCAAAGGTCTATCCCAGAGACTGCAGGTTTGATTTCACTGATATATGCAAACTTACACAATGCCAAGTAATAATTCTGTCCACCGTGACCAAGGATGTGATTTCATCTTAATTCTAAATAAAACGGCATTTTGAGGGATTGTTCGTGACGTCTTGCTTTGCATCTTTCTGCTGCTTCTGTGACTGAGCGACCAAGATGTTTTATTTCTGTAGCAAAGGAATATTAAATTATATTGCTGTATGTATGTTAAGTAATAAATTGATAGTCAAAATAATTTTAATCCTTGCCACAAATTTGCTGTCTTCACCCATAAATGGCGCAAAAAATTTAAGCAATTAAAATCATAATTGGAATGATATAATGTAGAAGTACTTGTACTTGCATGCGTTCATTTATTTTTGCTTCATAAAGATAACACCTCCATAAAACAACACACTGGTTCTGAACCACCAGCAAACTGGAGTGAAACATGACCAGTGTTTAACCAGTACTGCATGATTGTGTAATCCTCAAAAACAATTTTAATCATGTTCCTGTAATGGACACTAGGGGGAAGCACTGGACCATTCATTCACTTTCACTCAACACACTTCACACATTTTATACCGGGAAGCAAAATGGTTGTTTATTAACTTTATTTTGTGAGTCACCAGAATCCATACAGTGATGTTAGATATCAACAACGACGATTAATATTTAATATAAAATAGTTATGCCTTCCCATGAGGATTTTCTTAGATTATATAGTTGGAGTCTTTATGAGAGCACATAAATGTGGTTTTCCCCTGGGTCTCGATCTGGATCTCGGCTTTTTCGCAGTCAATTTCAACTCGAAGTGAAATTCTGCAATAAATTGGACATTTTCTCTATCTTAGGTCATACTGGTTTTTGACCTGACAGGATTTGGGCCTCAAGTTTGGATGTAAGCATATACTCAAAGATGGGCGGACCAAATGTAATAATAATTTAAGATTCAACCATTAAAACCCCCATTTGAGTCAAGTGACTCGAAATTCGAATCATTTTACTGACTCTCATCAAAATGATTCGAGTCATTTCGTTCATTTAAGTGGCTTTAAATGTTACACTTTTATCATTTTTCGAATTAAGAAATAATGAATGCAGCCTAATTTACAGGGAACAAAATTACCTTCCTGATTTGAAGCTTTGAACAGATTAAAATCAGCTTTACAGTGACTCACAGGAACATGATTCAAGCAGAGTTCAGCAGCTCTAAAAGAAAACAGTGTCATTTCTAAGCCGAAGTCAGTCAAAGTTCAGTGTTGATTCAGTAAAAATAATGAATTAAATTGGTTAATTTAATCTCTAAAACATCGTCCAGCTCAGTTCAGTTCTCCTCCAATAGTCAAATCTGTAATATTGTTGAATATTAAGTGTTTAGTAAGTTTAAGTAATAGCTTAATCTGAATATTCACTCTTTATGATGGTTATGGGGTCACCAGCTTACAGAAAATAAATAGATGTTCACCTGACTTATTCCAAACTGGTCCCCATGTTTACTTTTTCTGGCTCTGTGCACATGGGCCGGGTCAGGTGACTTTGCTCCTGTCAGTGGACTAGCGAGACGCCCTAAAGGGCATTCCAGTGGCATACCTTCCAGCCACGTCACACCGACTCCATATTATCCCATGTGTTAAATGTCATGGCATAAGTCATCTCGCACTTATCTGTAACATTCGCTCCGTGTTTGGATGCAAGTCTAAATCGTATTCAACAATCCACTCTGGTTTACTGATTTCAATTCTGTCTCTCTGCTCCTGTGAGAATGACTTGTAAGGTTGTATGGATTTTTACAAAAGGGGAACCTCATCAAAGCATACCAAGAAAAGCTATGGAAACACACAAAAGGGTCTGTTGGATGTTGCCAGTCAACAAAAGCTGCCCAGCTAACCAGTTTGCCTAATAATCAAGCCTTTTGTCAACCAGACTGAAAAAACACAGGGAATTGTGCTGGGAGAACATGCAGCCTGAACATGTGCCACTGCTTGTTGTTTGTTTGTCTGAAATTGCTCAGAGGCTTCTCATTCAGAGCTCGTCAACTTTGTCTCAGATGTTTAAAAGAGACATAAAAATGGAGAGCAATGAAACAGTACAGAGCTATGGCAGCGCAGATGATTTAGAAGAATTTCATGAGAGTCTTGGTAAACTAAAGCGCAGTTTGAGACAATTTTAGGTTGTGAAACTTGTAGAGGAGACGGATTATTCTCATATTTATTCATTTTCTCAGGAAAAACATCTAAAAATCACACGGATTTTTATATTTGATCTCCATTTAGTCTCGTTGTTGTCTAGAGGAAACAACTGCGACATTAAAGAGATTTCATTTCTTGTTCCTCCTTTACCCTCATTAACATTTCTGTGGTTTGTTGATGGACATTTCTGGTTCACGTATCTCTAACAATTATCAGGGCTGGGTAGGTCACTTTTAAAATGTATTTCACTACAGATTACAAAATACATGCTTTAAAAAGTCATTTGTAACGTATTTCGTTACATTACTCAAGTTTAGTAACTTCATCTAAATACTTTAGAATTCTTTGGAATACTAATAAGTGTGGAACAAACACGAAAAAGGTCATTGCAAGTTTTTATCTCACAATTCTGACTTTTTCACTAATTGCGTGATATAAAGTTGCAGTTGTGAGTTATAAAGTCAGAATTATGAGATATAAACTGACAATATTGAGAAAAGTCATAATTATGAGATATAAACTGACAATATTGAGAAAAGTCATAATTATGAGATATAAACTCATAATATTGAGAAAAGTCATAATTATGAGATATAAACTCACAATATTGAGAAAAGTCATAATTATGAGATATAAACTCACAATATTGAAAAAAGTCAGAATTATGAGATATAAACTGAAAATATTGAGAAAACTCAGAATTATGAGATATAAACTCACAATGTTGAGAAAAGTCAGAATTATGAGATATAAACTCACAATTTTGAGAAAAGTCAGAATTATGAGATATAAACTCACAATATTGAGAAAAGTCAGAATTATGAGATATAAACTGACAATATTGAGAAAAGTCAGAATTATGAGATATAAACTCACAATTTTGAGAAAAGTCAGAATTATGAGATATAAACTCACAATTTTGAGAAAAGTCAGAATTATGAGATATAAACTCACAATTTTGAGAAAAGTCAGAATTATGAGATATAAACTCACAATTTTGAGAAAAGTCAGAATTATGGGATATAAATTCACAATATTGAGAAAAGTCAGAATTAGGACATATAAACTCATACTTAATTCACAATTGCAAGAAAAAAAGTTAGAATTGCAAGTTCATATCTATATATATATGTTATATATATATATATATATATATATATATATATATATATATATATATATATATATATAACTTTGCATATGTGCTTTTTGTTGAGTGTCATTTGATATCAGGCTTTCATGGCTCATGGTAAATATGAGCTCAAACTCGAGGAAAAATATTTTACGAAGCAAAAATATGCAATTTGGTGCAAAGATTATTTACGGTAAGATGAAGTTCTGACCGCTCTGATGCTTTATAACAGTACTTATATAAAATGCATTTAAATATCAGTTGCCACTCTGTATCTCTCAATAATTTGTCTTACTAAGATGATATTTAAATGCTTCGCTTTATCTCTGTAGTTTTAAAATGCAACGCAAGACACTGATGATCGAGAGATGAACAAATAAACCTTCCTCAAAAGCCTGATGCATCATATTTGATACAATTTTTTTTTTTTTTAAATGATAATTATAATAATGTATGATTAATCAAGTAAACCATAGTTGCTTCAATCCAGTAAGGAATAATAACAATGTCAAAGTTATTCTAACGTTTATTCCTTCACAGCAGAAAAACAATGACCTAAAGGGGAAATTTTTAGTAAATTAACTTGATTAGCATTTTGTAGATCGTGTGCAACAGGTTTTCAGCAAAGTTTTGATTGTGTTCTGATAGTGATTTGCTCGTCAGAGACAATACAGTAGGCTTTAGGGTTAAAAGTGCTGCCGTCACTCCGAAACTTTGTGCACCGACTGGTTCCTGTAATGCGACTGTGCAGGTTTTGTTCAGGCTTGTCGCCTCACCTGCGGTACCCCTCACCCCCACCTTGTTCCCGGCCCTCCTGGCTTTGCTTCTTTTGTACGCTGGAATGCTTGTACTTGAATCCTCTGCGTATTCAATCACAGACTCGGGAGAGCGGACGCCATTGTTCCATCCTGGTGGGATTGTGTCCCCCTCGGGAGACTTTTTTCATGTAATATAATATGTTATTTTTAAAGGTGGCCGCACAGATTGCCTGATGATGAGATTTTAACCAGTGATGGTTGAGGGTCGTTTTGATGAGGCATTAAGTGACTGATGAACGAGGGCTTGAGGCTTGTCTTCTAACACACACAGGATCATTTTCAGATATTTTACAATTATTATATGGCGATAATATGGAAACATTTGATTGAAGTGTGAGGGAAAATACAAGATTATGCACCAAAAATGATACTTAGGGGTTTTGAATGTACTAAATAAGCACTAGTAACAGTGATGCTTTGCTTAGCAAGACCTACTAATAATATAAAGAGACATTTTACAATGTTTAGATGGACTTTTTGACCCAAGCTACTTTTTCCCATGGTGTAGGATGAACGGTCATATGGAAGTGTTTAGGGCGGCACAGCTATAGCGCGGTTCTGTCGCCACTCAACCCACAGCCACCCTCATAGGGGCATGATCCTAGCAACTGGGGGTCAAAGGTCAGCAGAGTTGAGTGAGACTGGAAAGATCCAGATCGCTCTGATGAGTCTGTATGTGTTTTTGACGGGTTCAACCACTCTCATTCTCCTTTTATTCTACTTCAGATGAATTTGGGGAAATGCTCAAATTTCATTTTTTGTAAGATAGTGCACATGGTTTATGTATTTACTCCCTACCCTGGCATGTTCATAATAAAATCATCAACAAAAGCCATTAAAATAAAGTATTAGAAATTAGTAATTTGCATTATCATTAGAGTTGGTGTGAAATGAAAATCCTTTCTTTTCTTTTCGCTTTTTCTTTTTTTACCTCGTAATTGAAATAGGTCTCATGATGAAATGTGTACATATTTCCCTGCTAATTAAAACAAGTAACACAATTTGAGTACTTGAAGTGTTTGAATGCAAAAAAAAAAAACATTTTCTTAATCAGTATTAAATAAAATACTTGTTTTAATCACGAACATGATTAGCAACCACACAAACCTGGCAACCAACCAACCAAGATTAAAAATCATACATATTGTCTTTTATTTTTTTTTTTAAATTGTTTTTCATATTGCCTTTGTAATATTAGAAAAATATATTAAAATATAAAACATATTTAATAGTAAGTATATTAAAATATACTAAAACTAGTCACGATTAATCAAATCTAACATAAATGTTTGTAAATATATGTGTGTGTATATATTACACACACACACACACACACACATATATATATACACACATATATTTACAAACTTTGGTAAGATGCGATTAGTCATGATCGAAAAGTAAATATATTAAAATATATTAATCGCATCTAACATATACGTTTTTAAATATGTGTGTGTGTGTGTGTGTGTGTATTACACACACACACATACACACACACACATCTATATATATAGATGTTTACAAGCGATTAATCGATTTGATAGCACTAATTAAAACAATGCCAATAGAACACTCACTAATCTCACTAGTTTTGCTGTCCTTTTATCTTTCAAATACATATATTTTTATCATATTTCTAATTTAGTTATAACAGACAAAAGAAGGGGGTTAAAATTGTAATTTTATGTAACATAAATCAATCCCTTATTTACACTGTATACCCAAAATGGTTAAATTGCTTTCCATTTAAGCATGTGGAATCTTTAAAACCATTTTAAATAAATATGTAGAAATCCACTATGTTTCTGTATTAATTAGATGTATATGACTCCATCACAGATTTCCTAAGCATATGAAATGTAGATGAAAGCACTCGCTGACTTTGATCTCCAATCCAATGCATATTAAAAAGGTGAATAAACATATTCTGTCGTAATTAACGGCTATTTAGTTGCAAATGAAAGTGCTGGCATTCATCTGGCTAATGATCAAAGATACAGATGTTCTGATTACTTTCTAAACTGCCTTGTAATGAGCTGTGTAATGTGAGAGGAAACATGTAAAGTCAACACAAACACTCTCTGTTCACTGACTGATGAGGTGAGACTTTCTTTGTGGTGATGCTTAGCAGAACATTGATTGCATCAAGCACTTAATCATGATCATCTGTATGACTGAATGCTGGTAGATGCTGGCTCGTTTTAAGTGTGTCATCACTTATCTATTCTAGTGCAGCAGTATCACCTTTATTAAGGTCAGAAACACTGATACGCAAAGAAACCTAGCGTTTCCCGTTCTCATTTACTTGGATGTATGTCACTGCTTATATTGCACAAGCGCCCACTACTGGCAGAACCCTTGCAATGTGTTTAAATAAGCCCTTGATCATTTGGAATCGGCACTATAACAGTATTACGCAGTTAAATGTCAAAATAACTCCAATGTCATACACTAAAGTTTCGTGTTGTGGGGGTAAAAGAAGTGCGAATCACTGTGATCTATGGATTGGCTGTGTTTGAAATCACCCCCTATATCCTCATTCACTATTCCCTACATTAATCAACTAATAGTTGTACTTGAAGGAGTGAAGGAAAACAAGTGATTGAATTCAGACACCGAAAAATGCTTTTGCGTAGTTTGTGCTAGCCGTTTAATAATCATTTGAAACTTAAGAAACTGGCAGCTCCATTAGTAATGAACAGATTTATCTTGAACTCATGGAAACTATGTTAAAGCCTTAAATAAACAATTTAATAATCTTTTAAAAGGGAATTTAAACCTGTATGATATTACACTATACCCACATTGGACCGGGTGACTCAGTTTCGGGCGCCATCTTCTGTTGAAACGTGAGAATTCATTCGGCACGCGGCCCTCACAGCGCATTATGGGCATTCTCGTTGAGTGTATAGTCTTTGGCGTTGTACACTCGTTGTTGTGGTGCATTGTGGGGCTGAATGAGTGCACTCTAAAATGTCAATGATTGTTTTGGGCGCCGCTACAAATGGCTGTCCCTTCAAATAGTGCTCTGTTTAAGAGTATATGGGTGGGATTTCGAACACAGCCACTGAGTAGACGCACTCCCTCGGTTAAAAGTCGAGGGTTAGCTCAAATAAACTTCCTTTGCCCACTTGACAAAGTTGAACTCACTTGAAAATGGTACTATGGGAAGTGTGTAGGGAAGTTTGCGAGTGTTATGTCTAAAAGTGGAGTTAAACACAGCCCTAGAAGAATAACAACAAAGTGCCATAAACTTTTTGCACTATAAACTGGTATTTGTATGATTATAATATGATATGATAAGGATTAAAAGTTTGTAGTATAAAGCATTATAACTGACTGTTTTTGTACAGCTTTATTTTAGTTAATGAAAACCATTTGTACACAGTAAAAACCCCAGAATTAAATCAACTCTGCTTAGATAACATTTGGTCCCTCTCTCTATAGTATTAAAGTAACACTGAAGCAGAGTTAAAGTTAATGAGATAATTAAGCAATTAATTAAGCGATGATTGAACATTAATGATGAACACCTGCTGTTAACAAGCAGAATCACTGAAGAAAAGAGAAACACAAGAACAACAACTGACTTCAGCCACAGTCTTAGATGAAATTAACTGACGATAAAAGACATTCAATCTCTGAAGAGTGTTATTTTAACACTAGTTCAGTATTTAGAGAGGGACCAAATGTTATCTGAGCAGAGTTGATTTAACTCTGGGGTTTTTACTGTGTAGTTATAATTTTAATCAACAATAACAACACATACGGTATTTCATATATCTGCAGCGCAAACGTTAGAGCATGAGTTACACAGTTTAAGGTTCAAACCACTAATGAAATCAAGAATCTTAAGAAAATGAAAAGCACTTAATATTAGCAATAGAGTAATATAGAGCACACCAGAAACTCTTTTTATTTTCCATGAAACCACAGAGAGCACCTGCCGTCTGCTCATTACCAAAAAGCAGAAGAGAAACTGACTCGGTTACATGCTGACCTTTTGCCAAAAAACCCAGATTCGTTGTAATAATGGAGAGTACACAGAGAATTATATTGTGTCCTCGTCAGAATCATGTGGCTTGTAAAATAGGAACGCTCATTGTACATTGAAATGTCACACCTGGCCGAGAGCAAAAAACACGGCGGGCAGGTGAAACAGCAGAGAGACGTGTTAAGTGTCTATATTGTCTCCTGGGCATATAAATACTCTGAAATAGTAAAATGATCCATGTCAGAGTTTTTGCCAAACAAAGGCAGTTGTGGATAATCTTGCAGTAAAATTTGGAGTAGTATGACTCTATTCATCCGAACTCCACACCCTGAAACACATACATGCATATGTACAATTTAGATAGCATATTTCCCTCATTTAACTCACTGTTTTTGATCCTTCAAAGCACTGCAACAATATATTTTTGCCAGGGCATGTCTAGGTGGTTGCTATAGTGTTGCTAGGAGGCTGGGTTGTTGCTAGGTGATTGCCATCGAAATGAATGCATTTCAGTCTCTAGATATGATGTTGGTTTCTCCCTTAATGTAAATTTAAGGGATTTTTTCAGCTATTTTAGTTATCCACACCACAATTCAGGTGGGACAAATTACATTTATTCTCAATCGAAAGTCTTTGTCGGTAAGATGTTTTTGAAAGAAGTCTCTTCTGCTCACCGAGTCTGCCTTTATTTGATCAAAAATACAGTAAAAACAGAAATATTATTACAATTTAAAATAAGTATTGTAATATATTTTAAAATGTATTTCTGTGATCAAAGCTGAATTTTCAGCATCATTACTCCAGTCTTGAGTGTCACATGATCCTTCTGAATAATCATTCTAATATGATGATTTGCTGCTCAAAAAAGATTTATGATTATTATTGTAATGATGAAGGGGCGAGTCAGCGGATGAGATCCAATTGCGAGCTTTATTCAAAAATGTGGTCAAACAGGCAATGGTCAATGAAACAGCAAACAGTAATGGCAGGGAACAGGCAGGCTCGTCGTAATAACAGGCAGATAAATATCAAAAGACAAAGAAACAGGCAGAATCAAAAACAGGCAAACAAGACGGGAGTGAACACGGAAATGTTACACAGGGATAAACAAGACCTCACAACTAAGTGTGTGTGCGTAGGGCTTAAATAAGGCTAGGGTAATGAGCATCAGCTGGAACCACAATCAGTGACAGGTACAGGGATTCTGGGAGATGTAGTCCGTGTATGTGAGTCCATGAAATTGGAGGGCAAGTGAATGGAAGATGACAGACCGGATTCATGACAATTATCAATGTTGAAAACAGTTGTGCAGCTTCATATTTTTGTGATACATTTTCTTCAGGATTCTTTGATGAATAAAAAACAGCATTTATTAGAAATAGAATTTTTTTTGTAACATTATAAATATCTTTACTGTCACTTTTGATCAATTTAATGCATCCTTACTGAATAAAAGTATTTCTTTCTTTCTTTTTTTTTTAAATATTATGGACCGCAAATGTTGCTATATGTATTTTACAAGTTTAATTCTTATAGAAATGGTTTTGAAAAAGTGCAAGCACCTAATAACAGTCTTCTATTGTGCATTTTAAGGTATTTTGTACGGTTGATGATAATCAAAATGAATAATTTTATAAAATAACAGAAGACACAAGCTTTCTTCATACAAGACCAACTATTGTGCAATTACACCACAAGATCCAGCAGAGCGCTGAGGTCAAATATCATTCCTATGAAATCTTTTGACTCATAATTTATGGTTAGCTATTTTCTCATCAGGCAGTTCTCGAGCTGCGCACGTAAACTATAGCTGACCAGTGAAGCACATGTGACGTTTTCAGCAGGAAATTCCAGTCATTCCAAACAATTCCCCTATCACAGCTTTGCTCAGTTACCACATGGTGTTTCTTGTATCCTTTTCCATACGCAAACACACACACACACACACACACAATTTCTCCTGCTGTTTAACCCCTACAGGCTTCCTCTTAAATTCCATTTTCTTGCATATACACAGGAAGCGCTGACGTCTTCCTGACTTTTAGCATGTGCTTGGAAAGGGAACTACCATGTACTCTTCTATATATGGTTTGGCCGTGCGGTAGGCGGATGTGGGTGGAGGGGGTGAACTGGAGCTGTTGTGTGCCTGTTTTTATGGCTTATTGTCAACAGAGTGACCTTCTACAGCCTCTATCTCTTTTCCCATAAGGATATGAAAAGGGAGTTGAAAAACTAAATGGAAAATGAATATAAGAGAGAGAAAATACACAAATGGAGCGAGGGAGCTGGTTAGATTAGAAAGAGTAGGAGGATCCAGTCCAAAGTTCAATAGAAAATGGGTGGTGCTTTACTGATACCATGGTAAAAAAAAAAGAAAAAAAAAAGTGGGTGTGCACTTCCAAAGAAGAGAAATTAACTGAAAAGGGAAAGCAAAATGCTTTGTCATATTCACATTTAAAAAGTGAATATGAAAATGCTTTGCTATATTTAAGAAATTAATATAAAAACTGATTTCCACAGAATTACATTATTGACTATTTATACATATATATACTGTAAAAAAATTGTGATCAAGACGTTATGACCACGTATGTTTTTACATTAACTTATCACAATAAGTTAAGCAATTTTCAACTATTTTTTAAGTCAGTTTAATGTAATTTAAGTTTTTATATATATATATATATATATATATATATATATATATCATTCCATCTGAGCCTGATAACAACTCATTGTTCATCAACACTAATTCCGTTACTTCTAGAGCAATTAATATGTTAATTATGTTAATGATAGAGGAATGTGGGTTGCACCCTTTGTAAACCGATGGAGGTAGATAAAGAAAAACAAACAAACAAAAAGCCAGTCAGGACAAAAACATCATGCCTAACAGCATTAACCTCATTTATAGGCCGCTCAAGAGAGATTGCGTAGCTTTATTGTTCTAAGTGTCTTCTGTGGCATGTGTTTTTGTGATTACCTGATTTACTTCGTAATGAGCAGTTTACAAAAGCAACGACGAGCGCAAGCATCATCTCACGTGTGAGGCCCCCTCAGGAGAAAGAGATTAGAGGAGATTGTGTGCGCTTTAAAGATATCACTGAATACATTATAGTAACATTCCTCAAAGGATGACACAACCTGCACACACCTGCTCCTGAAATGGACCTCAAGAACGAAAACTTGAAAATGTAGTCTTAAAGCAGAGAAAAATTGATTTTTTTTTTCTCTAATGAGGAATTTTGGTTTTGATAAAGTGACCAAATAATGATATTTTCTTTCTATCACAAATGTCAAAAGATTGCTAAAAGATACAATTAATAAGCAAAGAATGACATAGATAGATAGATAGATAGATAGACCGATAGATAGATAGATAGATAGATAGATAGATAGATAGATAGATAGATAGATAGATAGATAGATAGATAGATAGATAGATAGATAGATAGATAGATAGATAGATGGATGGATGGACGGACGGATGGACGGATGGACGGACGGACGGACGGACGGACAGACAGACAGACAGACAGATAGATAGATAGATAGATAGATAGATAGACAGACCGATAGACCGATAGATAGATAGATGGATGGATGGATGGATGGATGGACGGACGGACGGACGGACGGACGGACGGACGGATGGACGGACGGACAGACAGACAGACAGACAGATAGATAGATAGACCGATAGATAGATAGATAGATAGATAGATAGATAGATAGATAGATAGACCGATAGATAGACCGATAGATAGACCGATAGATAGATGGACGGACGGACGGACGGACGGACGGACGGACAGACAGACAGACAGACAGATAGATAGATAGATAGATAGAAAGAAATAAGAGTAAAAATGTACATGGAAAAGCAAAGGGACCACACAGAGCTTCATACTCTTTTTTCCCATCATAAACAATCATAAATTCTTCTGCAATTGTGTTTTTTTGGTTATGGAGGGGAGTTGTGAGATCACACACATACCAGCAATATAGCTGCCGAAAATGATTAAACTTTCTTGCCCATCTAGAGTGTAATAAAAAAATGAAAAGCAAACACACACACAGCAGCGCAGGCACAAAGGCCTCCATTGTTGAGCTTGAATTGGAATGTGTGTCAGACTATGTCAGAGGTTGGGTGGAATTTGCTTTTTACATGGAGACAAAAGACGGACTATGACTGAGTGAAAGTCGAGGCGGGGATGTGGAGAAGGCCAACGAACAGCAGCACCGAGCCAGGCAATTCTCTCTAATGTACACCATGTGGATTTGATTGCCACAACTGCTTGGACCCGAGCTGCAGTGTTTACTGCCTCTGCCTAAACTTTTCCATCGTTGTTCTTGGATGAGAAGCTGCTATAGAACCAAATGATTATCAATGACGGCGTACCAGCAACCAAATGCACATTACATTCATGCACAAACCAGTAGGCGGAACTGTAGGTATAGAAGAATACCTAGTATAAACAGAAAAAGAGACCTGATTGAGATGTGAAAAGTCTGTGAAGGATTCAAGCTTTCGGTTCATAATCATGATAAAATGCTTTACGCTTTCAGGACTGTCAGACAGGGTTGGGTAGGTTACTTTTCAAATGTATTTCACTACAGATTACAAAATACATGCTTTAAAAAGTCATTTGTAACGTATTTTGATGGATTACTCAAGTTTAGTAACTTAATCTAAATATTTAAGAATACTTTGGAATACTAATAAGTGTGGAACAAACACAATAAAGGTAATTGGAAGTTATAAAGACATATAAACTCGCAATATTGAGAAATGTCAGAATTGCAAGCAAAGAAGTTGAGATATAAATTCGTAATTGCACAATTTTGACTTTATAACTTGCGATTTTGAGTTTATATCTCACAATTCTGATTTTATAAAACAGTTGTGAGATGCAAACTCGCAATTGTGAGAGAAAAAGTCACAATTACCTTTTTTACAGTTACAAAGGGACTCACAAAGAACTATCACAAAACATGAAAACAGTCATGAATCATCCAGTAATGACCGTACAGTTAAGATTCAATATGTAAATTTTTAAATTGCTCAGTAAATTCAGTCATTTTGTCTTGTGGAGTATGTAAACATGTTATGTGAAATAGCTTATTCAGGACAGTACTAGATAAAAATTACATGCAATTTTTACGATCCTTCTTATTTTGTTAAAATTATTAAAATGTTGCATATTCTGCAAGGAAACTTGTATGAAACTTCTGAACAGAGATGAAACAGCTTTTCCAGACTGTCAGAGACGGAGAATCACCAACCGCTGTTTATATTAATTGTGTAAATTAATGTTAAAATGACATTAACATTCAAAGGAATCACTTTGGTAATCTAAAATACTTTTCAGATGTAACAACCCTGCTGTCAGATAATAATATTCTTATCTTTCTTAGAAATAATAAGGAACATTATGCACCACTAAGCTGTTAGGTAACATTAGATCATATCTTTGATTGATTGCTATTTTTGTTGTCGAAATTCCATGTCTCATTGTGTGCGTTCAGTCTAGATGTGTTTCACTCCGCACTCTCAGTCTTAAAGGAGAATACCATCTTTCAAAAAAAAAAACGTGTTCATCTCTAGCATTTTTCAGGACACTTTCATCAGGTTGTTTAAAATGTACTCCAGACCCAGACTAAACAAATCACGGCTGAAATCAGGCCAGATTCTTCTCTCACTTCATAACACAGGACAGTCTGAGACCTCACGAGCACCAGGTCAGATATGCAGATGTTACTTTTTACGACTTAGCGTGAGTGTAGAAGACCTTTCCACTGTTTTACAAGCTATCTGAAATTGCCGTCTACTAAACTTTGCTGTATGTGCAGAACTGGAGGCGTGCCACAATCATGCAACATGTCTTAATACTGCAATATTCCTCTGCATGCCATGTGCATATCGAGTCAAATGATTCGCTTTGCTTTTTAAACCTGACTTTTCTAACTAATAGTGATTTAAATGTTTATTAACCCTGCTTTATAAAGTTTGTGATTGGGTGTATTTCTGAGTTTACAGAAATGAGTTGATTTAGATGACGAGAGATCTTTTCACTGAGAGTACTGTCATGTTGTGACATGCAAAAGTGGTTTCAAGTTCAAAGTCATGCTATGGAATAGAAATAGGAAGGAGAAAAGTTATTCAGAAATTTCCCGTTACTGTGACTCGATGAGCAACAAACCGACAGCTTTTATTGGAAATGACAACTGTTCATGACGCAACACCACTTAAACCTGAATATAACAGACATATATGAAAAGAAAAGAACGGAAAATGAAAACAAACCCAATAATACCAACATGGTTTGCTGGTCTCCACAGCCTAGTCAGTTTGCTGAATGTTTTTGGTCATGTGGGAGATCAACATGCTGAAAAACTCAACCAGGGGGGTATTCCAGAAAGCAAGGTTAACTTACCATCACATATACCCTGAACTCTCGGTTGATTAACCCAAACCTTGCTCACTCGAGGTATGCTGGTTCCAAAAACACATCAGGGATTAAGTTCAGCCAACCCAGAGTATGTTCCCGCTTAACACACAAGACATTCTCAACCGAGCGACGAATCCATGATTCACCATGGAAACAAACGCTAAGAAAAAGCGCGCCGTTCTACTTTCTTCTTTTTCTTTTAATTTACATAACCTATTAGTGCACATCGCCACCTATTTGGTGGTTGTGTAATAATTTTTTCAATCTTTTTATTGAATAAGAAATCTTTATTTACTGAGAATAAGAATTATATTCTTTGTTTAATGCTAAATATTTAATAAAATATGACATATGTATTTTATTATAGAAATTATAATATAGAAAACATCCTGTTATCAAAAGGATGCATTTTAAATAAATACATGTATTAGAATTGAATAAACATTTAAACATTATAATAGTGCTTTATATATATATATATATATATATATATATTGTATAACAGAATATTGTATATATAACTAAATATAACTATATTTATAAACTAAATGCAACTATATAACAAATTTAGTTACATTAATATAACTACATTACTTAAATAACACATCTGAATACCTCTTAAGAAAACTAACCCTTGCTATGGTTACTAACATACCCTGAAAGTTACCTCCGTTTTTGGAACCGAAAGTTGAGGTTATCTGCCCACTTACTCTTAAACAAACCTGGGTATGTCACATAATCTGCTTTCTGGAACACCCCCCTGAAAACCAGGCTGAGAGACCATCGACCGTCTAAAACCACCTTAAATCAGGCATATCATCAACATTGTTTAAATATCACTGTGCTTTTTGTTTTACATAACTCCTACGGGAAAGAGGAAGAACTCAAACCCTCAAAAAAAAAAAAACCCGGAAGTTTACGTCACTGAAACTTTCCATGAACGTATTTTTGCTTTCCTCTAAAAAAGCTTCCTCATAAATAAAACTTCCACATTCCAGTCATTCTCATTTCATATAACGTCAGTTAATGACAGAACATTAGCACCATTTGAATTTGTAGGAGGATTTTGCATTGGTAAAAGATTAATACATAGCCAGATAAAATGTGCCTATGTTTACATTGTTTTGTGGAAGGATTCGGAATCCTGTAAACCTGTTGCGTCCGGAGTTTCCGTACTACGTCACTTTGATCTGCCTGATTAGCTGCGTTGCAATGTGGGCGGAGTTTAAGTAGAATAAAACCAAACGGGGATCAATCATTACACAGGAACACTGACTACCAACACGGAGGAGTGCAGTAAGAAGTACGCGTCAAAATCCCCTCAAATCGATATAGAAAAAGGACTACCAAAGCAAGGACCGGTTTATTTTGAATTTTAAAAGTGGTTCATTTCGGAAACTGACAACAACTTTCCTCACCGGGGCTTTTTATTTTCAAGAGAAGATGTTGAAAGTTTATCTCATGTTGGTTTTGTCAGCGGCTGCTGCTGTTTTCGCTGAATCGGTGAGTATCTTGTGAATTTGATCTAATATTACATTCATTTAAGATGTTATGGCTTTAATCGAGCTAAATCGAGGTCTGAAATCACACTTGACGAAAAAAATGTTGTTATATTTGTGTTAGCTAAAGCGTTAGCCTTCTGACAACAGACCTGTTGAAACAACAAAGGCTTCTAAGTTGTAAGTTCAATAAAATTAACAGCGTAGTTCAACAATTTTGACTTTAGTTTGATTATCAAACGTCTAAGCACGTTTTCCTTGTCTTTGGTGGAGTTTTCTGAAGTGTTGGCCTCTGAAATAAACATAATTGTTTGATAACCAACAATCTGAATGATTAGCCACTGATTGGCCGAGTAATAATTAATCTTTGTTGTGAAATGTGTGTGTGTGTAATTATTTATTATTAGTTTAATTATTTTTATATATATATATATATATATATATATATATATATATATATATATATATATATATATATATATATAATATAATATAATAAATATATTATATATTTATTATTTTTTATTTATATATATGTAATGTAGCGCACTATTTAAGAGTAGTTTTCTGGTATTTGGCACCAAACTGGACTTACTCATTTTTGTTGAGTAACCTAATGAGCAGCACTGGCTTTCATGTGACTGTTTTTGCCTGCAGGGATTTATTTATTTTTTTTTAGCTCTATTTGATTAGGCCGGATTCAGTCCATGAGGTTTAATTTTCCATCTGTTCATTATGGAATCACCCACTGGAGCACCTGTGAATGAGATGCCACAGCTTTGTGTTGGCCCGTTCTTTCATAACTCTAAAGAATAGCTTGCTGCAGATGTCTTTGGAGCTGAAATAGAAGACAAATGCCACCCAGTGTGCTTGCTCGGTCAGTCAGCCCCACACACACCCTCACGCAAGTCAAAATGCAAATTCTTTGAGCCCAAAGCCTTCATTCTCATAGACCTTTGGAAAGGTGTTGCCGAAGATTTTTATCTACTCTACACTTCACCAACAGATGCAGCTTTTGTCTTTGAACACTGTGTCTTGTCCTTGTCTGCTTAGGGTTTTAGTGTGTAATATTGTGTAATCCACTGGGAAATAAAGTAATAGAACAGTAAACTCTCTGTGCTGTTAGTAGTAAATCAGATGGTGTGATTTAATCTCAGGTGGGAATGTTGCAACCAGCTTGCACACTCCCAAAAGCCTTATCCTTCGAGGCAGAGAAGGCCGCAGCATTCCTCGAAATCATGCAGAAGTGTCTGTGTTTCTTTCATCCCCCTCCCTCTCCATTCTTTAGCATTTTCCTGAGGAATTTGACCCCTCCTGACCTTGACCAGCCCTTCTTTTGGGGTTTCACACACTTCGGCAGATTTAAATGGTCCACCTCTTTCATCCAGGTCCCTCCTCTTCAGCCACTGGACAAGTGTGGCTTAAACTCAACATGGCATGGACACTTTAAACCTCAGTAGGCAAATTAGGAGTGGATGTTCTCGGTTTGGCACCAGGGTTTATTGTATTTGAATACTTGTGTAGCTTTCACCTCCTTACCTGATGGGATTTTAGTACTGACATGTTTGTTTGGCCAATGTGTGTCTTTCCAATTAGATAAAAGTATTATGTAATCTAATATTATTTTTCACGAAAATAACAGTGAGAGATTCACAGTGCATGTAACGTTTTAGTTAAGTGTAATGGCCATGCTAGATGTCCTGGTAATGATTATGAATTAGGCATAAGGTGATTTGCATATGAATAAGTTGGGGTTTCATTTATTTATATAACTTTTTATTATATATATATATATATATATATATATATATATATATATATATATATATATTTTTTATTTTTTTTTAATCTGAATGGCTGTTGAAAGGCAAAGGGGTGAACATGAGAAATACTTTCACCAGGATGTAATGATTTCTGCATTGCTGTCCACTGGCCTAGTAAATCGCTTTTGAGGGTGGAATGTTGGCACTGAGCGAGAAGGTTTTATTTGCTGCTTGGGTGAAAGAAGGATTTTGGTTATTACAGCAACTTTGTTTGTGAACGCAATGTTTAGTGTATGCGTCTCTCAATATTTATGTCAACAAATGCTTTGCCTCATGCTGAATCCTTTTGTTTTGCAAGTCCAAAGGAATATCTTGAGGCCATGTAAAGGGAATCCTGTGTTCTAGAGTCATTTAGCAGACCACATCCGTCACCGTTCCAGTTCTGTTGCTTGTGGAGCTATTAGCCATATGCCAGATGGGCTTTACTTGGAAACGCTGATAACCAGCCACCAGCTGTCCTTCATGATGACAGTTCCTCTTTCTTGAGTGTACCTTTTTTTTTATAGCTTTTATTTGTGCTTATTGTAATTGTTTGCATTAGCATTTGGGTTTTTGATATCCACATTGATCTGAATCAACTTTTTTTTTTTTTTTGAGACTACACCCTCCCCATAAGCAACGGCATTTCCATCAAGTCTTTTGTTCTTGGTGTGTAAACATTTGTACTTCTGAAAATACCCATTCTTCAAATAAACACCGTCTGGGTGTTTCTTGGGTCTCCAGACTTAAGTTAAGGATCTAGTCTAATCGCCCCCATTGATGTCCCTAGAAACACGCGGTGGTCTTTCCCATCTAATAACATGTAGTGCTAACTAAGTATCCTGGATTACCTTTCAAGTTTGAGGCTTTGTGTTCAGATGCAGTTAGAATGCTCTTTCACAGGTCCTTTTTAATGTATAGTAATGGTGTAGTTTTGCTTCTCATGTACAAGTCTATGTAGAGATTGACATAATTAGTTTAAATGTTAAAGGTTCTCTATAATGCCCCTTTTACAAAGTAATACAAGTCTCTGGTGTCTCCAGAAAGTGTCTGAAGTTTCAGCTCAAAATACCCCACAGATCCTTTTTTTTGTGTCCCTTTAAATGCAAATGAGTTGCTGATCACGGCCTTTCAGAGGCAACAGCTTGCGCTTCGATGCTCAATAACAACAAAGCTGGAGAATCTCACGCAGCCAAAATGAGGATTGTCAGTAACGCGTTCATCCTTGCATTGTTCAAACCGGAGTCGACACTGATGGAGACGCTCGGGAAGACGTTACAACTTTTAGAATGAAACTGGATGTTTCTGACCGGTTAGTGGATAAATTGATGTAGTTGCTATGTTGATTCGACTCCATCGACTAACATGTACCGTCATGTTCATCTCTTGTGCAAATCCATCAAAATGACTACATGGCAACAACTCTACTACAACTCTTCCTCCTCTCTAAAGCAGCCCAAATATGGCCTCACCCACTTTGTGTGTTCCTGGGGGTGGGGTTTATGTAAATTTTGGGGTTTGATGTCAGTAACCCAGGAAGAGTCTTGTTGTAGTCCCTACCAGCCGTTGTAGTCCTTAAAGTGATTTCCGTAAGACGATATCTCCCTTTGCATTGAACTTTGAGCGTCATAACTTCAGATGTTTATGCTCAAAGCAACATGACACACTAAAGTTTAAAAAAAGTGAAATCCTAATCAACCACCACTTTAGTGATGTTTGGTGATCTAAATGGCCAAAAAAAAACATGTGACCATGTCTAACAGTTAAAATGAATGCTTTTGTTTTAAATTAATGGACATGTTAAGTAACTACCAGTGAACTAAGGGCTGCATGATACGAAAAATGACATTGAACTTGAATTCGATTCTGAAACCGCAAAGGCTGTAATTTATTTTAATGCACAGCTTGTCAATTAAGTACGGCTCCAAATGCTAATCCATCTGAAAGCACTGCGAGTTTGTCGCTTATGTACGGAAAAGCAACGTGCATTAAACACCTTTCCAGACATGAGACATTTGTTTATTAATAATCAAAGCGTTTCAATCTTCTGTTTATTCAGCTACAGAGATGGATGCGTTTTCTTCTGCTGACGGGCATATTTTGAGTTTCTGCACAAGCGCCCTCTGTCTTTCAGATTGAGAAGCATTTACTACTGATAACAGCCGTACAGCTCTGCTCGCGATTAATCGTGCAGCCCCACTGTGAACATTGTTTCCTGTTGGTTTGGTATGGTGAAATACTTCAGAGAACCCACCAAATTCTGTCTAATGTATACAGTTTATTGGTGAATCTCTTTTTTTAATAAAAAAAAAAACATTTGACTCCAGAATCCAATCTCCGAGAAGGTCTGTTGTCAGAAAGCTTAAAGAACTCCTTGTTTTCAGGCCCAGACTACACAAATCTGATTGTTTGGGCTATTCAGAACAGCTCATTGTGTGTTAAACAGGCTTTGCCTTAATGACGAGAAGCTTCATTAATGAAAGCCACTGACGGACAGAAAGCGTGATCACATTTCCTGTGGGAGAGAATGGAGGCTGACGACAGTGAGGCTGAATAGTCCTTTTTGTTTCATTTAGTTGATTTTGAAGTCCAATCTTGTTTCCTTCACATGACCTAATGCTTCAGGGCTTTGAACAGGTGTTGGGGTGAGAATTTGGCATGTGATTGAACAATGAGGTATCGTTTAACAGGCAGGTGAGTCTTTCCTGTTGATATTCAGCTGTACGAAGGGGAAAATGCAGCTATAAATAGTTCCCACAAAGGTGGAAGGAATTCTCCTGATGTGTTGTGTGTGTGCAAAGTAGGACGTTCGCTCTGTCCCGGGTGAGGAGTGTATCTCATGAGGAGATCAGATGACATGGATAAATCCGATTGGTGGGAATGACAGACGCTGTTTGTCTTGACGACTGGGGCTGTAATTGGTTGTGACCTGAAAGGACAACAAGGAGAGTCTTCAACCAACAGCAGATGATGGCGGATAATATTTGTAGCGTCGCTTTATGAATGAATCTTTCAATGAATCTGAACATTTCATACATGTTTAGGAGAAAGTCTGTGCAATGTGTTCCAGTTTTGCATTGACCTACCAATGACTTCATACACAGAAGTTGCTTTGTAAAAGCCGGATGCGAAACAAGTTGTGGTTATTTAAAAATTGGCCTTTAAACTCAAACGGTGAATAATCACCTGATCAGCAGGGACCACAGTACTGGATGAGTCACTGATTGCGGTAACGTCTCTACCTCTCCCATTGTGACTCACTGGAACAGATGCCAGACCATTTGTCAGCAGATGGTCAGATTTGCTCCTAGCTTTGATAGTCTTGACTCAGGCCTGGTTTACTAAGCTGGTTAATTTACTCAGGCATTGCAGCTCACTTTGAGGATAAGATCCTGGAGATTCAGTACTAGAACATACTCATACTTGTAGACATGTGTCATCTTAACAGTCATCAGACAGTCTCAACTGCTATCAGGAGGGTTACCTAAGGAAATAGCTCTCCCAATTTACTCACCCTCACATTCTTCTAAACCTTAATGACTTTCTTTTGCAGACTTTGATGCCAAATCAAAGCACAAATTACATGACGTGAATTATCAAATGTCATTTCAAGCTCTATACGGCCCAGTTTTCAGACTATTTAATAGTGCTTTTTTGTTCTCTGGCGCTCAACAGCACCCGACTCCATCCATTGTATGGACAAAAGCAGCATGAACATTGATAAACATCTCCTTTTGTGTGAAAGAGTCATACAAGTTTGGAACGACATGTTTTGGGTGAAATAAACAAACTGTTATCTTTTAAAAATACCATTTCACACAAGTGTCATTTCTTTTAAATGAGGGGGGTTTTGGTTATTGCTGAAGTTAAGAACAAAAACATTTATTTCCTGCTTTGTAACTGAGAAATTTCAAGGGACTTTCTATAGCAGTCCATCTTAGTCTTGAGCTTTTAGTTTGGTCGGTGGGATTTCTTTTAAACTCTCTGAAGTGGCTGATGTGCTTGCTGAGAATTTAAGGGGGTTGCTCGTGGGAATTTAAGCATTGGTTTAATTGAACCACGGCCTTGCGCCTCTTCGCAGTCAGAGCATCCGCTGTACTTTCTTAGACAGCTTTTTTTTTTTTTTTTGTCTGTGCGGAGTATTTCATAATGCTGGGGGATTTTGGTGTGGGGTTTCACAGCACTGTAAGGCTGAAAACCATAAAGTATGTCGGTCTCTCTCCCCACACCCTCTTGTGGTTTCTGTCATTCTCCGTTTCTCGCTCTCCCTTTTTTCTTTTATTATCCTCAAACAACAGAGCAGGCTAGAGCTGACTTGCAGTTTCATGTGGCGTTTGCATGATCCTGGTTTTCCTGGAAAATGAGTCAACCCCCCACCATCCCCCCCGCCCCGATCTCCATTTTAAAATCCCTTCCATTTAGCATCTAGAGCCATTTTAAGCATCAAGTTTGTTTAAGATGTTGTTTAAGTCGCTAAAATCTTCACTGAAGTGTTGAAATTGGTCTCGGGTGGGATGAGTAGTACGCACCTGTGCATTATAAATGTTTTTGATTTTCTGGTATGTGAAACTTTTCAGTGACTCATGTTTGATTTAAATCTGTTTTTGACAGCGAGCAGGCAAGCGAGACTGATTAAGACCCTCAGCCCCTGTCCGATGAATTCTTTTCTTGTACACAATGGCGGCAAACCTGCGCTAACTTGCTCGTACCTCTCTGACTTGCTTCAAGGTCAAGAGTGGTGTGAATGTAATACAATATTGTGTAAATCTCGAATGTCATTCAGAATAGAATTTTAGAAACTTTAAAAAAAAAAATGACAACGGTGACCATAAAAATGGCCAATTCTGTGGTCCCTTGAGAGGGACAGCGGATAAAGCACAAATCCGTGTACAGTGTTCTACTCCTTCCTGCTGTGCTAATAGGCTTAGTACGTTTAATTGTTAAAAACCCATTCACAGTGCTTGGCCAAATGGCTCTCCTAACGTGATTAAAAGTGTTTTTAACTAAATTAAGTGTGCTCTCAGAACCGTTATGATGCCATAGACAAAGGTTTGGACCGTAACCTGCTTAACGTTTTACTTCAGGTCTTAACCAAACAATTTAATTTCATGAGGTCTTTAAATCATTCTTGTTTCACACATCTGTGACTCTCAGTTTCTGATGTTTACATTGGGTTACATTTACTAAGGACTGAATTTGTGCATTTCTGAAGTTATTCCTTTGAGCAAATGGTGCCAGGTGTATTTTCTTCATGATTTGTCTTCTCTTTGTAGGTACGAGAAACGGAAACATGGGTACCTCTGAAAAACAAGTCGCCCCATGACGATCTGGAGTCCTCCGGTGACTCTCCGCAACAAGATTTTGAGTTTGCTGACTTGGACCCAATTGACGATGAGGATGGCTATGATGATGATGATGATGATGAGGAGGATGATTATGACGTGTCAGGCTCTGGGTCAGAGGTAGCTATAAAATTTTCAGTCATGTCAAATTGAGTAGCAACTACTTGGATACAGTGACTTTAATGAGGTTTTTACTTACAAGTGAATAATTAGTAAAAGAAATGCTCTTTTAAAGAACTTTTTCTTTAAATTGAAATTACTAGAGTAAGTAGACAACACGTGTTTCTCTTTTACTCACTGATTTTGTACAACAGCAAACATGCAGTGCAACCAGTGTTGTCTGGTTTGTGGCTCATGAGCTGATTGTTCTTGATTAATGTCAAAGTGACTCAATTGAATCATGGACTGACTCATTGGTCTAAATGACTCATGTTTGCTTAACTGACTCACTCACTGATTCAAAAGTCTTTATTTTGGGTCATTTGACTTGACATTACTTATGTGTGCTTACGATTTATGAGACATCAGTTGAATTACTGATTGGTTAAGGATGGTTTTACTGCATATTTTTGCAACTGATTTGACTGCTATATGAATTTTCTTGTGACCGTTTCCTCCTCTCAGGATGATCAGTTCAACCAGATACCTAATGCTGAGGGTCCGTTTGCCCCACTGCCAACTATAGATGAGAATGATGTGGTTGCAATCAATGAGGTCGGCGTGAGGGGGTCATCGAACCAAGACGGTGACCATCTCGGTAATGTGCTCATGACGCATGCTGGAGATGAGGGCTTGTTCCACAACAAAGAGGTGCTTGCAGGTGAGGAGATGCTTTTGATTTTGTTTGTATTAGTGTTTAATAAGCAAAGTAATGAATATTATTGGACCAATGTTAATTTAATGGGTTAGTACACCCTCACCCATGTCGCTTCACATCTGTAAGACCTTTGTTCGCCTTCGGAACGCAAATGAAGAGATTTAATGAAATCTGAGAGCTTTCGGTGCCTTGACGGTTCCAATGTTTCTACCACTTTCAAGGTCCAGAAGGGTAGTAAATGCATCACAAAAGTACTCCATGCACTTTTGAAGTGACGCAAGAGCATCGTTTGCCCAAACATTTCACCATTTTTATGTGCTAATATTGATATGCAACGTGCGTTCACGAGAACATCAGAACACGTGTGTTCACGTGAGAGCTGTCGTTGCGTGAACGCGCTTTGGAAAATATTTTGTGAAATGGTAAATTGTTTGTATGCAAACAAAGCAGTCGTGTTGCTTCATAAAGTTGAGGGTAAACCTCTGGAGTCACATGGATTACATTAATGAGGTCTCTACTACCTTTCTGGACCTAGAAAGTGGTAGTTGCATTGGATCTCTATAGAGCAACAGAAACCCCTCGGATTTCTTTAATTTCACACCCTCATGTCGTTCCACATCTGTAAGGAACAAGGTATTTTTAATGACAGAATTTTAGTTTTTGGGTGAGCTAACCCTTTAATGGACCAGTATTTATATACTGTTATGGTAGTATTAATATTGGTAATTGGCGTTTAGTTTGTTAAATTTAATTTTAATATGTTTATTTTATTTGTTTTAGTACTTCTACTTAAAGTGCTCCTATTCCTTTTCTAATATTGCCTCTCATGCAGGGTCTAATATAGTTGTTTTTGTAATGGTTTTAAGGCTGTGTCTGTAGGTTGTGCCTCCCTCACATTTTCTATTTCTGGTTTATAGCTGTTATTGCGGGTGGAGCAGTTGGTCTCGTCTTCGCCATCCTCCTCATCGTCGTCCTCGTTCACTTTGTTCTCCGCATCAAGAAGAAGGACGAAGGAAGTTACGACCTGGGCAAGACGCCAATCTACAAGAAGGCTCCTACCGCGGAAATCTACGCATGAGCATCCTCGCCCTCGCATACCTTCTCTCTCACTGTCTCTTTTGAACTATAAGCTCACACAGTGCCTCGGCCCAACGGGCTGCCGCCAACCTCTCACATACCACGCAAACCGCAGGAGAACCTCACACACATAATTTACTCTGACTGGACATTTGCATTGAAATCTCAAAGTGACTCGGAGAGGATCGCGTCTGTTGCCAAACTGCCTGATTTTTTTTTTTTGATTTTTTTTTTTTTTTTTTTTTTTTTTTTTTGTTCTTGCACCCTCAAGTTTATTGCCTTTTTGTCATGTGACCCATTGTGTCTTTTTTTTTTTTTTAAATCTAAAACACTACAAGGTGCAATGGAGTCTTCACTGGTTAAAGGCTTTGGATTGAGCATTTTATCCACCGTTATGACAGTCGGTGTCATGATTGATGCTACAGAGGGGGTGGTTATTGTAGTCTTTTACGTAATCGAATGTCTTTTTGTTTTTAAATCTGCGTGCTGTAAAACCTTTTTAACTTTTTTCATATTAAACATCAGAGGTGAAACCAAATTGAAGGCATGCAGTATGTTTGAAACTAAATTCTATGAGAGCAAAATCTGAAATTGGTGTACTAGTCTAATGTACACTCTTCGACCATGGTGTTATGGTACATTCCACATATCCGTATGCAATTGCTGTGGTGGTTTTAAAAGATGAAACTAGATCCACTACAGTGCTGCTTGACTGTCAGCTAAGCTACTTTAACAGGTACAGATGTTGAGAATCGGTTCACTGCAAACAGACTTTGTGCATCCAGGGATCTGTATATAGCCATTTGAATAAAATGTAAAACTTTGGTACTTAGCCATTTCTTGACAGCCTTTTATTTACCAAATATTTAAATGCCAAAATCAGTTGATTTGTTCATATCTCATCCCGGTATTTGCTTTTGGCATAAATCCTGAAAGCAGATGGTTTGCGTCTATATCTTTCGGGAACATTAAGGAAAAATGTTTTGAGAACAATGACCAATGTTAGTACTAACTTTTTATTTTTTATTTTTTTTTTTTTCTCAGTGTTTTTGTAGATGTTCTTAATTCCGTTTTTAATTTTTTGGTATTAATTTAACTCATATTTTATTGTCTGCCTTCAGGTCGGGGGTCTTTCTCCCCCTTCTCAGCTGTTGTACATGTGATAATTTTTATTATTTTGGGTTTTTTTTTTTTTTTTTTAGATTTTTATATACAGTAGTGCAAAAATTCAAAGGCTGTTAGTCTTTCAACAGATTTTTTTTTTTTTTTTAAGAGTTTCTATTAGACTTTTTAAGCCGAATCTATTTATGTTTTGTAGAAGGATGTTCTGGATTAGCTAAGGGGAACGTGAATGAGCTGTGCATTTAGCATGGTGTAAAATGATAAATTTTGCTGCTTTGTTTGGTCACATCCAGATAAAAATCACTGATCTAATGTTGAAGTCAATGAATCATTGATTTCTGCATGCAGGTTCTGATCTGTTAAAAATAAAGCTATTTTATGCACATAACCATTTGAAGACTCTTTGTTTTTCATGCTAAAAATCCTCAGGAATGTTCCTGTTTTGAACTAAAAATAGTCGTTCATTTACACATCAAATGAATTTCAGGGAACTGAAAATGCAAACTTTTGAAAAAAGGTGACAGTTATTGAAAACCATACTATTATGCTCGGAGTAAACTATAAAAACGTTTTCAGATTATAGTTGCGTAGTGTTTCTTTACAAAATGACATCGCCACCTACTGGCCTGGCATGAATAATACAGCATTGTTAGTCATTTTCCTGGATCATTTTGACAACATTGTCTCCAAGAAAAATGCAGAGGAAAACTTTCCTATTTTTAGTATCTCATTGATGTGTAAGCGTCAATAATCATGTCACTTTATTTCTTCAGATGTGGAGAGAAAATCACATTAAGGCTAATTAAATGTGAATTAAATTAAACGAACGCACAGCTGAATCAAGTCAAGAGTAGTTTTATTAGGGCTTGTACAGTCCTGAAACAGGGAAATGTGTGGATGTATGAAATGAAACGATTTGATTTACAAACCAGCCTGAGGCGTTTTCGTTTTTAAACGATCGTCATCGACACTACTCAACCGAAAACGCAACGCATGTCACGTGACCGTTCATTCACACTGAGCATGCGCGTGCAAGTGTAAACAGTTACCTCAGGGTAGCTGTAGTGTTTTAAAAAAAATGCAGTTTAACTACACAGTGGCTGCAAAAATGACAACAACGCCAGCAAAGATTGCAGGTCAGTCTCCATGTTGTAGTTTATCCTGTCGTCAAGGTTACGTAGAGCGAACGTGGGCAGCCACGTCATCGTTTTGGTAACCGTAGCAAAACGCACGCGGGTAAACGTGAGCTAAAAAAAAGGCTGATGTTTGGGTTCAGAGAATAAGGATCACCAAGGAGCAATGGAAAGAAGGTGATGTTTCACAGTTTTGGGAATTATTTTTATTGCTCTGTTATTTTAGGTCATTATGTACAAAGTTTTGGGATTATTTAAAGAAATCAGTTCTGCAATTTTCCTCATTTTTACTGTGTGGTCCTTATAAATTAAGATACTTGAACCACCATTGTGGTTTATGAGATGTGAAGCCCTCAAGGAGGCTTCAAATATCCTATTGTGCAATAACCTCAATATATTTCAAGCGCCTCAAAAATGTATATAGGAATCATTGACTTATAGCGTTCCTCTGAGAACTGACCTTTCGTACCTAGAGGTCCACTGAAGTGAGGAATGTTCCTTCACAGAATCATGACTTTGCTTATGTTTGGTTACTATGGTTATGCAACCTGATACCTTTGGAGAAACACTGTAAGGTTCTTTAGAAAACCATCTACGCATTCGAAAGTTTCAGCAAAATTGGTAAAATCAAGATCTTTCTAGTCAGAAGGAACCATACTCAACTCAAGGTCCAAGGTACTTTGAAACTGATCCATTATATGAAGGTACTTTGGTCAACCTCAAGTGCTGCAGAAGAACCTGGATGATTGAAGAGCCTTACGTATGGTTTTCAAAAGCCCTTTTGAACCGAATAACACTCATAGATCATTAAGTAAAGCGTTTGTTTGAAAATGTCAGCTTTCTGGTTTGGTTTGCATATCATTCGTACATTAACCTGTTTGTGATAGATTAATGTTGAAGAATGGGGCAGTCTGTAATACGTAATCTAATTGGCTCAGTGTTAAATGGGGAATTTCCACCCCTAGAGAAGTGTGTGTGTGTGTGTGTGTGTGTCCCAGCATGCTGATGCCTGTCTGCTCCGCAAACAAATGAGATGAGAATACCAAGATAATAGAGAGAGTTTTTTTTCTTTTTGGGTTGAAGGATAAAAATAGAAAGTGTTTTGATTCAAAAGTGGTCATTAACTATTTTTGTGAATATATTTCTTGATTCGAGCCAAAACATACAGCTGCAATAAAAAAAACATTCAGCCGAACTTACAACAAACTTCTTTTTGTAGATTTATTTAGCATTAAAATTGTCTTTCTTTTTAAAATAAATGCCATTTGGTTTAATATTTTGTTTTGCAATGATGTGTGTGTTCTTGTATATATGGTTTATGAGGACGTAACATAAGCACTTCCTGTGTCCTTGTAAACCAAATGGCTTAAAAAAAAAAATACTGAACAGTGTTTTTTTGTTGTTGTAGTTTTTTTTTTTTTTTAATTAAATAAAAATGCAGTTTTCTGTGATGGGTAGGGTTAGTGTAAGGGGACAGAATATACAGTATAAAAATGATTATGCCTATGAAGAGTCCCTGTAAACCACATCTACGTGTGTGCGCGCACTCGCAAAATTAAGGCTTAACACTCGCCAAGCGCCAAATGCGAGTTAAAAATCGTCGTGGGCGAGTATATGAAACGGTGTCAATCACCAACATTATACAGTGGTAACATTTTTATGAATTCTAATCATGCAATGTTGTGAGTACATGAATGTGAACAATGCTAGGGAAAGATAACGTGCCAGTGCTGCACCGTCACGAAAGCACAAGAAGAAAAAGGAAGTTACTTCAAGTTTTGTACACTCATCCGAAGCGCGTGCCCAGAAATCTGCATCTCAGACGGCGCACGAATACTGAATCAAGTTCTCTTTCACGTCTTCTTGCGCTTGAACGGACATATTCAAACAAAATCAGTGTTGGGGGTAACACGTTACAAGTAACCCGAGTTACGTAATCGGATTACTTTTTCAAGTAACTAATAAAGTAACGCATTACCTTTTCAATTTACAACAAAATATCTAAGTCACATGTATTGACTGACAGCTCTCCTGTCCTCATGTAGAGAGAAATAAAGTGCAGAATGTTGTACGCTGTGTGAACATGACGGTTATTGTAGTTCTAGACTAAATGTGAACATGCATTTACTCATCTCACTTGCACGAAAACATTCCGTATTCCTCAAAATGATTAAAAACAGTGAAATTCAGTCTCAGAATTTTATGCAAACCTATAATAATTAACTATATTAAAGAACACAAATATACTTTATGTATTTAATTTCACTTTATTAACCAATGTCTTCTCTCACTGATCTAATTCAACCTTACTAATAAGCAAAAATTATTTTAGATTAGATTTAGAAATGGTAGTGTTGAACTTCCTTCTCCTGTATCCTAATCCAGAATGGCAGCACAGCTGAAAGGTCTGTTTACCAGCGCCCTCTACTGTACAAGCGTAAATATGCATTTCCCTCAGCCTGAGGCTTATTCATTTCACTTTTGGTGCAAAAGGGCCTTTACATTTGCTAAACTTTTTATGTTGTTATTAAAAAAACAAACAAGCAAGTCCAACCCAGGTGAGAAAAAGTACCGGAAAAGTAAAGTAATGCATTACTTTTCAAAATCAGTGTAATGTAATGCATTACCTTTCATAAAAAGTAACTAAGTAACACAATTAGTTACTTTTTAGGGACTAACGGAATATTGTAATGCATTACTGTTAGAAGTGAC
Source organism: Zacco platypus (assembly GCA_038088235.1). Taxonomy (NCBI): domain Eukaryota; kingdom Metazoa; phylum Chordata; class Actinopteri; order Cypriniformes; family Xenocyprididae; genus Zacco; species Zacco platypus. The sequence continues at coordinate 30,259,196 of CM076074.1, read as the reverse complement.
TTTCCTCAACACTGAACAAAATCATGTCAAAACGCCCATCTTAGCAAGAATCCTCATAAAACATGTCTAAGTGAATGTAAACAGTTGAGAAAGAAAACACAAGTGTATCAATATACTGAATTTGTGCGTTCGCTCTTAAAGTGACAGCAGCCTAACAAACCTGCCTGTGTTTTTTAATTTGAATCAAACAACAAAAGACCAAGAAAATTACTGCGAATGACTGAATAACTTTAATAAGGATTGATCTATGTTTCATGGCTGGTAAAATTTCACCAGCTCTTTGTGTTTGTATGATGATACAGCATTATAATGTTTAATGACGGGGTGTGTTGAACACGTGCCCTCTTTGACCGCACACTTTAAGTCTACAGACCTGAAAAAACCATGAGTAAATTCATTACACGCAGATGGTTGAGACATTTAGGAAAACCAATTGAAACCTGTCTAGTCAACAGCAGATTAATTACTCATGATTATGACCTACATGGGGAAGTTCTTTAGTGGTTGATTATTTCCAGTGATGTTATGGTGTAAAAAAACAATATCTTAATGCTCATTGAAAATAAGATGCAAATGTTAATTTTTCCATGACGAGGTTTCCATGTATCTTTTGTCTGATCTGCGGTCACAGGTTGAATGGACAACTAGACAAGGAAGTAGGTGCAGGTTGTTTTGTTTTTTCACCCTCATTGCACAAGGAACAGTTTCATCATTAACGCACACACGTTTTCTGTTACACATTTGAATGCGTATCAGAAAAACAAGTCCGTGGAACGTTCAGTATTACATCATCCTATTGGAAGATGAATAGTGCCTTTTCACTTTCAACTGCAGCCTGGGTTTATTTACACAAGAGGTGGAGCAGAAGAAAAAGTTTGCGATCATCTCTTTAAAATAATCTGTATTTACTGTAGATTGAACATAAGTATGTATATATATATATATATATATATATAAGTCTATATCTTTTAAAATAGTGGCATCGTCATTTGCATTACGGTCTGTGTGTATCAGAGAGGAATGTATGATAATATTCAGTTTCTGGTCTATATGAGGAACAAAGTCACACATGGAAAGTAAACAAGAAAAGCAAATAAAGATAAGGCTGAACCATTTCATTAAGGATGTTGATGCTGAAATGCAATGCAGGCAAATCTTGCAAAGGTGAATCATATGCATTTATTAACCTTTGTAATATGCAGATTTAAATGCAAATTTAAATTAAATGGAAGCTTGCATACCACTGAATTAAACACGATGATTAGGTCGCATGGCCTAAATGTAGCACATTATATAATACATACTGCTGGGTAAGTAGACAGTATGTAGAAGTACGCTTGTAGGCTATTCAATTTTCGCCTACTATATAGTAGAGAAGTATGCGATCTGGGAAGCACCATAAAATTCTGAGGTGTGGAGTGCATTTGAAAAGTTGCCTCATACTGCCCCCTGCTGATGTGTTCTAGACTTTACAAGTAAACTGTCTGTCCTTTCAGATCTTTTATAGGTGTGCTTGTTTTTTTTAGATTGATATTTTTTCTGATTATGTAAATCATGAAAAGAATTTATTCGAGGAAGGTTTTTTTTTTTTTTTTTTTTTTTTTTTTTTAATTTGTATTTTTACATTTGCAGATTCAGACCAAAAATATAGTCCAAGCTATTTCTTGCAAGGTAGTTTTTTAGGATATTCCATGAATGATGACAGTTTCACTTGTAAGATTGTAAATATTTTGCACAAGTTCTATATAGACCACTTGTATTATACTTCAGTGCTTTTGTGCCTTTTAATGAAACTATTTTTAAACAATTAATGGAAAATATATTTGTATTAATTACAAACAAAACACCGAGTCCCAAACTGGCCCTGTCTTACCCATTCTGGATTTTTTATTTATTTATTTATTTTTTAGCCTAAATGATTTTTTTTTTTTGAATAAGATGTTCTTTTTAAAAGCCCTCAGAAAATCAATAATAAATACAACAGCTCATGTAGTATTTGGTTTGACCTCCTTTCTTCCTTTGTTTTTCTGAATGTATTACCTGGAATTTTCCAAAAGGGGGCAATGTTGTGGTTTTCAGGCTGTTATTGTGCAAAGCCTTTCAGCAACTCAATTAATAGGCTGTATTAATGCTTCCTTCACATGCTATCGGAAATTTCCTACTTCCCACTTCTGAAGTCGTGATTATGATCCCGTCACATTCAAGTGCTTGTTGTTGGAAAGAACAGGAATCCTGATGGACACTAGGTTTATTCTTGCCTGTTTCTTGGAAATATTATTAAAGCCAAAATGTAGGCTATTGAAGATATTTAATTTTGCATGTCCTTCTTGGACAAACATATTCCCCGCTCTAACTAGCGGAGAAGTTTCCTGACGATTCTGGAATTTTGGTCAAATGCTATTTTCGCATAGGCCTGTTATTCATATAGTGAATAGGCAATACTTTTACGACAAGGCGATGTAGCTGTTGTGGTGAAAACTAATAAAGAATACCAGTCCCATCCGCCATGTTTAAAGTTTATGACCCGCCCAACTCAGAAACTCGGGTATCAAAGTTTCCAAGTAGGAAATACTACTTGAGGGCGTTCATTTCCAAATCATATTTACAATAAATCCGATAGCACACGAAGGCAGAATTGCATCATGCTCGGTGTGTCCCTAATCCTTTCAGGAATATGAGGAGAACAATCTGCAGTGGAAAACATGAAAAGTAGCCTATTAAGGTCCCTAGAGTCATTCCAAACCTGAACATACAAGAGAACTTTTAAATTGTGATTACCTAGAAAAGTCATCGAAATTAATAATCTTTTTTTTAAAATGATAGAAAAGGGTCTGTCCAGAGTTGATCTAGCACAGGTGGAGTTGAGACCACATGTATTAGCAGAATGTCAAAACTGTGGCTTCTCCTCCAGAACAAGAGCCCCTTTTTATTTCGTTTGTCCACGACTGCATCTGAGAAATTTCTGTGGTTTTGCAACGTCTAACACCTCGACAGCACATTTCTCTGCACAAAGATACAAGCGCAGCACGGCAATTTGGGGGAATGTGAAGGGGGTCGTACGGTGGGGTCCAGGTGTCTGTGAGCACGCTGAAAATCTGCCATTAAAAACCTGAAAAGCATTTTGAAGAGTTAAAACAAACTTTATGGTTTAAAATAAAGAAGATTCTGATTATTTATAATAATATAATTGTTTATTATTCTTTTCTAATTCATACACCACCACCACCCAACTGAAGCTCTCCTGCTGGAGAACATGGACATCAGGTTTTGTTCATGTCAGCTGGAGTGCATAAACCTTGTGCTGTGTTGAAAATCCTTTCCCAGCCTTTTAAATTTCTTGTAAATCTCTCATATCACCAAATATTGGGTTCAATCTTTTTGTAAGCTTGTTTTCTTTCAAACAGCACAGGTTTTGTATTCCTTTTTGGATTGGATTGATCGTAGGACGCACCTCAAAAGGTTATTCCTCTCAAATAAACTGAGGTGCTTCAGCTCAGATCAGTGAGGCCTACGATCAATCCGTTCCAAAAAAGAACAGAAAAGTACAAAAATTATCCCATTTTTGGGGGAGGAAGTTGTTAAACCCTATGTGAGCAGAGTCTTTAGTTTTAGTCCAATGCAATAACAATAACTAGCGTTTTGAAGAAAAAGAAAATGACACACAAAGTTAAAGCAAACAATCCAAATACGAAGCCGTTATAAATGCATACTACGCATACGTATAGTTGTGTTTAACTGTATTGTGTGCTTTGTAATGCAAAGTGGAAGCATTTGTATATTCACACAAAAGAAATGTTCCTGGTGATCCATGCCACTGGTGTGGGGTAAACCACAGGCCATGTTTCCTCCGTCCTTCCGAAAACATCCTGAGAGACGTTGAGCACATCTCGGACAGTTGAAAATGTGCTGCGTTCACTGTTATGAGCGGCAGTTTGCTGGCCAGAGCTGAGGTTTTCACCCCTGGATGAGCATGTTTATGTGTGTGTGTGTCTCCTGAGCTTCACCTGCGTAATCCACAACACTCTCCGTTCCCTCCTCTGTTTGTCTACGGAGGTGGGTATTTTTTTTTCTTTTTCAATGTTCGGGAAGGATTGGAATGGTCTGTGTGGGTGTCTAACATGCCGTTACCAATAGACCATATATTTAACTTGAGGAAATAAACTGTTCCTCCGCAGCTTTAAATACAAATGTATGGTCGAGGTTGAGAAGAAACGGAGGGCATTGCCAGTTTCTACATCCCATAAACTTAAAAAAAAAAATCTTGTGACCTCTAACCTTACACCAGTGTGATAATACTTGGATGTGGCAACTAAATTCGTTCACCTCATTTGGTCTTTTAATGTTCAGCGAAAAATGCTTTCTGAAAATCTTTACTCCACGACTCTGATCAGACAGTAGTAGCTTTCTTCTCAACTTAAATCAATATTTAATTATTTATTCGAAGTAAACTACACTAAAGACAGAATCTATATAATATTAATTCATATTTAATATAATTAAAGCTGCAGTCCCTAACTTTTTTTTTCTTTTTTTTATTAAAAATGATCCAATTTGATCAACATAACCAGACAGTGTTCAAAACTATCTCTTTATCTTACCGCGCTCACAACCGTAAGTTTGTAATAATGTTTTTATTTCAAATGGTACTGGTGGGTTTCCGCGGGAAATTCGAACTTGCAGCCGTTCTGTCTTTGCGTCACTTCTGTTTACTTGAAGGAGGAGTCCCAGCTGGTAGGCTTTATTGCACGTGCGGGTGGCGGATCATTTATAGCTTTTTCTCACAACAGCTGCAATAATTAAACTTATCATTTTAATGGTGGATTGTAATCCAGGAAGGTCCAAATGAAATCATCAGTGACAATTGGAGATTCACTCGTAATCAAAAGACTACAGAAATTGAAATCTATAGGTATAATACATACTAAATGCATATAGTCACGCAATGCTGATGTTGTTAACATTAACCATTTGAGAACAAATTATAACGATGATAATAATTTGCGTGGTTTGACGTGATCCGAGCTAAGAGATTTGTTAGATTTAATCACCATTGGCAGCAGGATTTATTGTAATGCTTTTTTTTCCTCAGTTGGTCAGAACAAAAGTGGCAGACATGTTACTTTTTCAGATGACATTTTCCGGTGAAACTTCTTATTTTGGTCATGCATCCAAGCCGTAGAATCTGTGATTCTGAAGTACAGTATCCACACCGATGTGGTAACTGACGGCAAACATTAGATTCATCCACGCCGAGGAGCCGAATCACAACCCACATAATGATAATAATTCCGCATATAACTGCAATTGCAGGTTTCAAACAGCGATGGCGACAAAGAGGCAAAACTTACGGACTACTGCATTAAAAATGCTATTTTTAATACAAAGTTTGTACATTTATTTTCTTTATTATTTATTGACTGATTAAGAGCAGACGTCACAGTTACATCACTTGCAGCTCCACGCGCATAGTGGTGGCAGAAAAATAGCGGTAATAAGCGGAGGAAAACGTGCAATATCCATAGAATAAGAGAAAAATGTTTTGTTGTGTCTTTGCATGTCAGAATAGGATTGCAAAAAATATAGACCTTTTTATATAGAAAATATAAACCAAATATAAACACAGATGTTTATGTTGCAAGTCACAGACTGAAATGATGACACCGGCAATGATCTTCTATTAAAGTACTTGCATTTGCGTGGTTATATCTCTCAGTTCAGACTTTATAATTCGCAATTTTGAGTTTATATCACAATTGGGCCTTTGCAAAGACCCGCCCCCTTTAGTTACTGTTGCTAAGTCCAACAAGCCACTCTCACGTCACACATCATGTTCAGGACACTGACAACACGTCAACAGACAAGACAGAGCAGGTTACTTTTGATATGAAACAAAGTTTCAAATTTCGAATATTGTAATTTTTTAAAGAAGTTTAAACAATAAATAGCGTCTAGTGTCTCTTTAATGTGTGGTGACAGATCGCTGTAGCTCCTCGTGAACCGATCATCTCTTCATACTAGTTCATTTATAGCATCAAATAAACATGAATGAACATCAGAAGGAATGTTGTTTCAAGCGCGGAAAGACGTGAGTACACACAATTTTTCAAGTTCAATTTCTCCAACGTTAATCTGCTAACTCCACCTGACTGCTTTGTCGGACAAAATGGTGGATTCGGGGTTATGATTGGCCAGATCGCCTGTCAATCAAACTGCTGACAGGGGAAAAGTCAAAATTGCGACATATAAACTTGCAATTCTGAGGAAAATAAACAAACAACAAAAAAACGAGTACCTCTCAATTCTGTTTTACTTTCTAAGAAGAAATGTGAGATATAAACTCACAATTCTATAAGAAAACTATAAGATATATACTTCCGTGACTTCCATACACTGTTATTGCAGAACGGTCTTATTGTCCAACCAGCTAGGCTCCGCCCATACAAAACGTCATCGTTGTTTGTAAACACATAATTGGTCAAATTGATTTTTTTGTTTTACAGTACACTGTAAAAAAGTTTCAAAAAAATGAAATTATCAAACTATTTTTGACTTTTTGGTTACATGACGCAAAACGTCACATAACGTTCATGTTCAGTTAAATAAAGATGCATGAATAAAAACAAATCAAATTGAATGCCATTCACACATCAGTTCTTGGTTTGCATATCAAGTCATATTTAATGCATGGTAATTTGCATATCAAATCTGACCTATGGCTCATAAACCAAAGATTTATTCTGATGACCTAATGCAATGTTTTTGGTTTTATGTTTTCAGTGACTCATGCTGTAAGAAGAAATATTGCACTTGAATAAATCTGGACAGCATGACATCAGAGTGTAATTAAGCCCGTTTGCGTTGGAATTCCGTTTCCAATTCCTGCGCTCAGGTTTGCGCACAACTTAAGCACCTGCAGGTCTCTGTGTGTGCGTGCTGTTTTCACTGGACGATGTTCAAACTCTGAGAAGGAAAGAGAGAGTGAGGGAGCGAGCGCATTACGCCATCCTTCCCTCTTGGAAAAAGTGGGATTTTAAACAAGTCTCTTACAAGATATCAAGCAGAACCGCTGGACTTCACCGAGAGACAGTTGCGCTGTTGTACCTACTCTTGGATCTCCACTCCGACAGAGCTGGATCACTATGGTTCTGAAGAGAGGGGCTCATGGCAATGGTTTGCGCACAATAATCGATCAGACGTTTCCAAAGCTTCATTTTTACCTCTCCAAACCCGTTCATGGTAGTTCGCCAAGAGCTGTTGGTTATTTCTCCATCACCGAAACTCAGAGGAAGATCAGAGGATGAAAGTTCTGACTAGTCTCCCTCTTTTATTGGGCTTCTGGACTCTGTTATACCTGGTCTTCATCCCGCAAGCGCTCTCCCTCGCCGGCGTGGCCGGTCACAGGGGCACCGTAGCGGTCAAACCCAATCCGCGGTTACCGGTGGCGCGCAACGGGACGACGCTCATTAAGCCCTTCGACAACGCGAAGATCTCTCGCATCCGGGCTGGTCCACCTCTGATAAAGTCCGAGACTAACCCGTCTCGCGCCGCGGTACCTGTGAGTTTAGGGCGCAGGGAGGCCGCGCGCTCTTGGGTACCCAAGGATGCGGCGAGAGTCGCATCCTCTTCTAGCATCCAGCATCAAACGGGACACAATAAAGGAGTTTCTGCGCAGAAATCCGCCGCGCCAGCTGCAATCAGGGCCGGTCAGACCAACACTGGCGTGATGAAAAGCATCGCACCAGCACCTGCCCATCTGAGAGCGAATGGCGCATTAAAACTGGAGGACAGCGAGGAACCCAAACACCCTTTAGTGACGCCCCATGACTACATGCTGTCCCTGTACTGGTCACTGACCAGCGGAGAGGTCAATACTAGTGTCCTGCACGAGGCTGGGATGGCCAATACCATCACCAGCTTTGTAGATAGAGGACAAGGTATGGTATACATGTTTATTCTGGTTTGCATTAGCGAGCCCTGTTGTATGCATATTATAGACCGGGGCAAGTTGTCACATTGGTTAATTGTCATCGAAGTTGTAAGGTTTTGAATCAAGTCTAATTATAAAACTGTGATTCTTTCTCTCTAGCAGGGGTTTTGCATGTTCAAATAATATTTTTAAAAAAGTAAAATATTTCATAGTATGGTATTGTGTATAGGTAAACGAATGGACGATAAAACCACATTGTTTTATTGGGGAAAGTTGTCACTTGTTTTATTTAACATTTTATTAATTACATACTAATAGTTTCGTACTATTTTAGAGCAACCAAATGTGACAACTTACCCCATATACTGTGACAGCACACCCTGCAATATAGAGTCAATGCATGTTTATATAGAACATACTTTAATAGGAAGTGTGACAACTAGCCCCAGTTAAATTTATATGAGTGCATAAAGGAAAGTTTATATTACTGCACTTTTTTTTTCCTTTTGTCAAATCAACAATTAGATAATTAATGTGGTCCAGACGACATAATATTTTGAGTTTTTATTTATTAAACGGTTTGTCATCTCCTTCATTGTATTTACTCCATTTTTTAATTTCAGTGAATTCAATGACACAAAAACATGAGAAAGGAAAATGTTTGATTTGGATGGATTGTAGCCTGTCAAAGGCAGGATACTGCTGTCACTGCTTGAAATGTCACGTCGACAACCCATTTGAAGTCTACTGCATTTGCGCTAAATTGTCCTTTTCTGTTTACACAAAAGAGAAGTCGGTGGATATAAATTTCGAAAACATCTTATTTCTGCTTAGTATCGCACTACACACCAAATCTACACAATCAACTTTTTTTTTTTATCCGGGTCTCTGACCCAAACCAACTGTGTCAATATGCATCTGGCATAAGACTTTTGATGGACCTCTGCTTAAAGTAAATAAACTCCTGGGCCGGTTACAAGTAGGTGGCCTCAGTATGTTTTTATTTTTTCTAAGTAAATCTGTTTAAAACAGCATTTAAATGGCCCTGCTTTCTGTAGCGGCAAGGTTGACTCCTCAGAAGCTCTGAATTGTTTTAGTTTATGCTGTGTGAAATACTCTTTGCAGATTTATAGTCACCACATCCTCTGTAGACCTCGGGCAAAGAAATGCATGCATCTTTCTTCCTCGGCTAAAGGAAAAGTTTCCCTTAAAAAGATCATTTACTCACCGTCATGTTGTTTCAAACCCTGTAAGACTAAGACAAAGGAGATTTTTAGGTCTCCATTCACTTTCACTGTGTGGAAAAGAGCAGCCGGAACATTCTGCCAAACATGAAGGTGAGTAAATGATGGCAGAACTTCCATTTTGGAACTATTTGTCCAAGTTTAAAAAGCCACCGCACATCATGTCCTTCTACATCAGTGTAATTGACGCCACACACACACACACACACACACAGCACTAATCAGTTGCACTCTCTCTGCCCCTCTCCATGCGTTTCAAATGCTTTTTTCAGCCTATGTTAGTGAAAGCCATATGTCACGGTGGTAGGCACACTGGTAAATAGCTGCAGGTTGATAATAATGCTGTGTTTACAGTATGTTGTGGTCTCCAGGCCGAGGTCGTCTGGTTTTAATAGTCTTTTGAAAGCAAACTGTTCTTGGATAAAATTAAACCTTTTGATTTTTATAATTCTTCATATGCATTCAGAGAGAAAGTGTGCTCTCTCTCTCTCTCTCTCTCTCTCTCTCTCTCTCTCTCTCTCTCTCTCTCTCTCTCTCTCTCTCTCTCTCTCTCTCTCTCTCTCTCTCTCTCTCTCTCTCTCTCTCTCTCTCTCTCCTCTCTCTCTCTCTCTCTCTCTCTCTCTCTCTCACGTTTCCATGTTTTATTGGGACTTTCCATAGACATAATGATTTTCTTACTGTACAAACTGTATATTCTATGCCGTAACGCAATACTCAGAAAATTTTCTGCATTTTTATATTTTCAAAAAACATCTTAGTATGATTTTTAAGCTCTTTTCCTCAATAGGACCAAAAAATGTCCCGACAAGGATTTTAGATATTGCCATCTTTGTGCGGACATTTTGTTCCCATAACGTAGGGTTTACCTGGACCACACACACACACACACACACACACACACACACACAAAATGTGTGAGCTTTGTAGAGAAGCTTAACAGTCTTATAAATAAATATCTTCCTCAATGCATGTCCAAAATCTCCATGCCCTTCCCATTCACAAAACCACAGTATTACCTTGAATATCATGTGCAAACATGGTGTCAAGTCTAGTCATGGTAAATCGTATTATTCATATAGTAATTGTTAAAAAAACATGACATGGTAATGCCATTGTCTGTCCAAATAAAAAATGCATTACTCAGACATTTGCAAAAACATCGTATTACATGGTAGTACATGTTAAAACAGTAGTTTTATCATGATTGCATGTGCAAAAATACAGTGTATATACAGGGTAAACGACCACATAAATCATTGTATTACCACAGTAGATGGAAGTACCACTGTTTTTGTCTTCTGATATCACAGATATCCAAAACTATGAAACATTAACATGATACTAAGCACAAAAACATGGTAAAAAAAACATGCCATGATACTTTGTGTTCTGCTTTTGACATGGATATAATAAAGCAATACAAAGGCTACTTTCATTGACCTTTGACCTTAACTTTTGCAGACGACCGAGCGCCCCTGCTGAGACGCCAGCGTTACCTCTTCAACATCAGCTCACTGGAGAAGGAGGGTCTGTTGGGCGCAGAGCTACGCATCCTCCGGAAGAAACACGTGGACTCTCGTAAGGCCATGTTTCCTGAGGGCATGGTAGCTCTGAGACTGTACACCTGTGCGTCAGGTAAGCACAGAGGCCCACTGCTGCAGATCCGACCTGTCGACCCTCACAGTGCCCCTTACTGGGAAGTGTTTGACATCTGGAAACTGTTCAGAAACTTTAGAAACGCTCCTCAGATTTGCTTTGAGCTGGAAGCCGTCGATCAAGGCCGACCGCTTGACTTGCGATTACTCGGCCTGGGTCGAGCGGGAAGGCAGACGCAGGAAAAAGCCTTCTTTGTGGTGTTTGGGCGCACAAAAAAGCGAGAGCTCTTTTACAACGAGATCAAAGCCCGTTCAGGTCACGACAACAAGACCGTGTACGAGTACCTCTTCACCCAGCGTCGGACGCGTCGGGCACCGTTGCCACGTGGGAAAAAGCCACCCAAGAACCAAACCAAACAGCGTTGCAACCGCAAGCAGTTGCACGTCAACTTCAAGGAAATGGGCTGGGACGACTGGATCATCGCTCCTCTGGAGTACGAGGCCTTCCACTGCGACGGGGTCTGCGACTTCCCCATCCGCTCCCATTTGGAGCCTACCAATCACGCCATCATCCAGACTCTCATGAACTCCATGGACCCCAGATCCACGCCCCCGACCTGCTGCGTCCCGACCAGGCTCAGCCCCATCAGCATTCTGTACATTGATTCCGCCAATAATGTGGTCTACAAGCAGTATGAGGACATGGTGGTGGAGAGCTGTGGTTGCAGGTAGCGAGATATGAAGACTTTCACCTTTTTGGTCTTCGTGACTTCCAGACTTTCTTCGCCAAGAGTTTTATTTTGTTACCAAAATCAAGAGTACGACTTCCATTTGCTGAGCAGCTTTAGACTATGAACATGCGTTCGGCGTGGAACAGGGTTGTGCAGCATTCAGAATTCAATTGAGATTGTCTTTTAAATTCCAGTTTAACTCTTGAATTAGAATTAAGGTAGTAAACGGGTTGCAGAATTGCAATGTGAATGTGTACTTCAGAGTTAAAATTTCCTGATAATTTACTCACCTCCATGTCATCCAAGATGTTCTTCAGTCAAAAAGAAATTAAGGTTTTTGAGGGAAACATTCCAGGATTTTTCTTCATATAATGGTCTTCAACGGGTTGAAGGTCCAAGTGTCAGTTTCAATGCAGCTTCAAAGAGCTCCACCTGATCCCGGACGAGGAATGAGGGTTTTATAAAATTATATACTTTTTAACCACAATTGCTTGTCTTACACTAGCTATGCGATTGGCCACGCATTATGTAATCATGTTGGAAAGGTCACACGTAGGGTGAAGTACCGCGGTAGGGCGAAAAACTCCATCTCATTTTCTCCTCCAACTTCAAAATCGTCGGACATCGTTGTTTTACCTTTTTTTTTGTTTTTTTTTTGCAAAGGCCGTTTGACTTAGTCTTTGCATGTTCGCTTTGTAGGCACTGGATCGATACTTCCGCCTGACCTTTCTAACAATACGTGGAGTATCGCAGAGTTAGTGCAAGACATGCATTTGTGGTTAAAAAGTGTATAACTTAATTTTTTAATTTTTTTTTTTTTGTAGAAAATGACCGATGTGTCACTAGATCAGACTCTTATTCCTCGTCCGGGATCATGTAGAGCTCTTTGAAGCTGCATTGAAACTGACATTTTCAACTTGTTGGTAGCCGTTGAAGTCCACTAAATGGAGAAAAATCCTGGAATGTTTTCCTCAGAAAACTTAATATCTTTTCGACTGAATAAAGAAAGGCAAAAACATCTCGGATGACATGCGGCTGAGTAAATGATCAGGAAATTTTAATTCTGAAGTGAACTAATCCTTTAACCAGTCATTTTAGCAAAAGAAAAAATGACAAACTTTAAATGCTGTTTGAAAGTTTTGAGAAAAAAAGTTTGAAAAGACTTGATGTTTGAAGGTTTAACTTGAATAACATGCCATATTCCAGTAACTTCTGAGAATATTGAATTAAATTAACTGGAAACAAAAACGTCAGAAAACCATATCGCTCCAATCTTACATTTCAAAAACTAACGGTCATTACACGTAATTACTTCACTATCATTGAGCAATATTATTGGAACTTCAATTTCAAAACTTTCGCCAATATTTATATATTATATTACAGTTTATTCAGTTATTATATCCACACCTAGCTTGTGATAGATAGATTGATTGATTGATTCTGAATTTTGCACAACCCTGACCTGTAGAGGTTATGAACATCTGGAGGGTGACATTAAGGATTCAGAACAAACACTGTTGCCTTTTTAAACTTTTGTATTTCTTTGTTTACACAAACCTGTGTCAATGTGCCAATAAAATGCCTCGGATTCCCTAGTCAAATGCAGGTGTCTACTTCAAAACCAGCTGAGGGCTTCACAACTAGTATTTGTCTGTCAGCCCCTGCTGGTAGATGTCATAACTACACCACCTGGCTGCTAAAAACATCTTTCTACACTGACAGCCATTCAGTAGTGTATTCTGATGGAATGCACTTCATTGCAAGCAACAAATATTTCATTATATTATACTATGTTATACACTATATCTTTAGATTTGTGAATCTTGCTGGTGAAGATACACCACTACTCACCAGAGGCGTTTAAACAGGTTGATGTTTTTGTCCTCACATTATTAGCTGCTCAACAGAAGCACATTTTAAAATATTTTTTGTGTGTGTTAACAAAACTTGATTAAATGTCTAGTTGTGATATAAAATGTTGATTTTGAGCTAAATGTCATGTAGTTCAATGCTAAGTAAATAGTTTGTTTCTTGCTTGTTTTTAATCTTCGTTTTACAAAAGAAAATGTTGCTATTGCGTTTAAAGTGCTTTAACTAAAGGGATATTAAACATGTTTTTTTTTATGTTTTTTTTAGATGATCCAGTTCAAGGTTACTCCACAAAGTAACAGCATGTAACGCATATTGTGATGTAAACCATTTTGAAACACAACAATGGTTTCAAAACCTTTTGTACAAATATAGAAAGGTCTATAATTACATTTGAACATGGCATTTAAATGGAGTGAATTTAATTCAACAACCTTATAGCACATATAGTTTTTTTTTGTAAATAAAACTTTAAACTAAGATTTTTACAATGCAGCAGATATTCATAATAAATAAACGACGCAGAAAAAAAGTTTCAAGTGATTTTCTTTGCAAGCATATTCTATTCGAATTAAAACGTTTTTACAAGCAAAACAATGTTTTCACCAAAAATAATTTGTATGTCCGAACTAAAAGGGGAAAAAAAGCTGAGAAATGTGAGAACAAACAATCAGAACATACTTAAAAGATGACAAATCTGTTTCTATGGCACAAAATTGATCCACATATAGCTTTGATGTTGATGACGCTTCATAACAAAACTGAATATATGCGAAACATTGCTAATTCCTGAACTACTGCTTAGTCTGGAAACCCGAACAAGTTGGCAAAGCTCAAAAACTTTTAAACAAATCAAAATTTTTGAGTTAAGACATTTATAGTTTAAGTTAGCAGAACTGGCTCTTACATTATTTTTGTACTCATACATTTTAATTGCTCTTAACTTGAAATATTTGAGTAAGCTAATTCATAAATTAGACTTAAAATGTCATGCAATCTAAACTTAAATACTTTTAGTAATGGAAACTTGGCTAGCTTTAATTCAGTAAATGTTAACTGGCTAATTGGATTTGATAACACTGTTTTGATAGCATTAGCATAGCAATAGCTGAAACATTTAACATAGCCCAAGTCTGTCCTCAAACCAAGCTCATGCTCGCGAAACTATTAACAGAAACTACTCTCAGTTAGCATAGCAAAACATTAAACACTATTAATCTCCCACTTAACATTAATCTTGCACAAGGAACATTATATAACACTTAATTTTGAGTGTCATGGCAAAGCATGCTGGGAAACATAAATCCCAGCCCAGTTTCAGTTAAATTTAAGTTTGTCTAAATTAAAAGAAACAAGTTCATAAAACTCAAACTTAAAATGTGTCAGTTTTGTGAACTCAAAAGAACAAGAAAGTTCTAAATACTCAAAATTTGTTCGAACTAATGTGTTTAATTTAAGTTTACCCTACTTAAACCAATGAATTATTTGAGGGTTTGCAGTGTATTAAATAAAACGAGCAAAATATCTGGAAATTCAAAAGTGTTCATTTAAAGTATAAAACATTTTCACTAATAAAAATATACAGACCTATAAAATTCTGCTTCGGTCGGATTTAATGTGATGATCCATTCGAATGTCACACGTCCGTCTCGCAACTTCTATTATACATTCGCCTCTTGTACTTTATTTCTGAAAGCGTAGAATATCATAGATTTTAAACATTAAAACGTGTCTAAGCGATAACATGGCTTGTTTGTACGATCAAGTTCTGGTTGTTGCTCTGGATTGTGGCAAAGTGTCAAACTAGATCAGATTGTACAGTATCACAGTCTTACAGAGACTTGTTTTGTTTCCTCATATAAGCAGAACCACCTGCTCGCTTGGACTCGGGTAGTTTTAACCCGTGGAGCTAATTGAATACAACTTTAATTGCCCGTCCATTAGCCTGTGCAGATTTCACAATGATACTTTGGGAAAGCTGACAAAAACACGTCTACGTTAACGTTGGCCAATGGACACTCGCTACTCCAGAGTCTTCGCACTCTCTCACTTTTATAGAGTTCCTGTGGCTTTGAGCGGAGAGTGCGTTTCCTAAACCTTAATCTCTCTCTTTCCCTCCATCTCTGTCTTTCAGGCTTAACATTTTTGTTGGCTTGTTATCAGCTCTGGCAGGGAAACCTTGACCGATGTTTAACATTTTTCCAAGGCAATCTTATATTTCCTTGACAGATGCCTGTACAATTCTATTATATAGCAGGATACCACATATTGGAAAACGAATTAAAGATGCAAGCATGGAGTGATCAAGAAAAAACAATGTTTAAGGAAGATGTTTTTTTTTCCTTTTAGATGGGGAAAAGGATAAAGTTTAACAAGGTTATAAAACTCAAGAGAGAAAACGTAACACCCAAACACTCCTGTAAAGCCTATATGAACTCCACGGTCAGTTATATATTATGCATTTATGTCAAATATATGCTACTTTTCGTTTAAATACCGTAAAAATCATTCTCTTCTCGGCAAGTTCATGACCCAAACTTCTTCCTGGCCTCCTAACGTGCAGCTATGACAAAATACTTCTCTATTAGTAGTAACTCTGTATGGTTGTGTCTGAAAACGTATATGCAGCTGACTTGTTGCCTCGCTGCCTTATTAGGCAATGACTTTGCAGCATTTGTGCACAACCCGATTTCGGACGGACTTCTGAGGCAGCGTAACGGTTTATTGATCTACAGCAAAACAGAGCACGCTTTGGTGATAACTAAGCGAATATTTAACTACTACAATAGTAATTTTCTCATTAGAAATTACAAAAAATGGTCAAAAATCTGCCCACAAACTGACCACCAACTGCAACTTTCAGACACCATCTTTATTCTTCTAGCACAACTTTAATGGATTGGAATGCACAAGATTCTGGAATATCAAAGGCAGCGAAGGATGCATCTGTTGCCTTCAAAAATCCATCAGATGGAGACATCTCAGGAGACAGGAAACGAAGATTGGATTCGGACATGTCTTGATATCTTCCTAACTTTGAATGCATCCTCTGAATGTCTTCGAAAAGAATTGTTGGTTTAACTTAAAGTAAGTTACCTGGTTGCCTTAAAATTTTGAGTTCATCGAAATTAAAAATTTGAGTTAATACAACGAAGGTGATTAGTTTAATCAACAGAAAACTCAAAATGTTATCTGAACCACATAAATGATCTAAGCTGATTTGACAAATCATGAAAATATTTTTTATGGTGTTTACAGGACCTGACTGAACACAGTTTACAGTATTTCAGCACAAAACACAGAAATTGAATCTTTTCCGCAAAAAAAAGTTAATTTCTAACCAACTGAAATAGCAAAGATTTAAGAGAATTGTGTGTTTGTGCATAAAACTTTCATAACGTAAAAATAATTATTGGTTTATCATTATATAGGCAAGAGTTTCAATATTGGATGCCTAAAAAAGAAAAAAAAAGCGATCAGTAAGTCATGACAACAACTTGATGTTTAATGTGAGTTTCATTTAAGTTAAAATGACTCGTACAACTAATTTGATTATACTTGAAAAATTTAAGCCAGCAACTGACCATAAGTTTTTAACTTAAAATTGGTGGATTTTTTTTTCTAGTATCAGTAGAAATATTCATTTTTATAGAATTCCCCTTCAGCGTGTGCCGTGTTTTGGAAAAAACGGAGGCCAACTGAAGCATCAGCAATCCGAGCCAGACAAACTTTGATAACACAGCCAATACAATGTCATTTGGTCAGGCAAAAGACCACCTTTGTCGTTCATGCATAACCTTCCCAGCTTGCCTGGACCTCCTGGTTTTGGCTGCCGTGCTGACATTCTGCAGATTTGCCGATATTATTCCACCTCCAGCTTTGAGATCTGCTGTTGAGAAAACACGGGAGAGCCTGATGGATCAATGGCATGCATACTTTCTTGACTTCAGTCACTGGATTTGGCAGCTGCTTCCACGCATCAAGGCATTCCAATGGAGGCAGATAATTTCATCTGCCTCCTCCTATTTTCTATCTCTGAATGACATCAGAACACCATGTAGAGATCTGTCACGGCTAGACGAATTAGCGGTGATACTTTGAGCTTTAGTACTAAATCCACACAGCACATCTGCTCACAGTACAAAGCTGAGAGGGGGTGTTTAAACTAATGGAGGGTCGCAGGTCTGTTCTGATGGCTACTACGGGGAAAAGCAATGAATCAATGCAATTAATCATATAACCATGCACAGTTAGGACAAATAATAAATCCTGAGTACTAGGAAAACATTTTTTATATCACAACTGTTAAACTTGCTCATCATTAGACTACCTGTTCCAGGTGGAAACTGGTTTCCTTAGAAAACAAGGTGACACTTAAAAATAGATTCCATTTAGCTAACAATGAAAATACTTGTAATACTTTTAATCTTAGTTCACATGAATTTTGACAAATACACTATTATAGGGGCTAAATGTAAGAATTTTCATGTTTTAATTGCTTTTTTAATTGCCAGTGTGTGAACAAAACTTCAAAAACGAGACTTTGATGTGAAGGACTCGGGACGTTTTTGCCAGGACAATCAAAAGGATGTGACGTTTACGCGCGCTCCGAACCCGAGAGACTCTCTTCCATTCAATGAAGCAAGAAATGCTTATATTCTGTACCGCGTCATGCAAAGAAAAGGGATTAATTCAAACTATACTCTCTATAGTCAGATATATAGTCTAATTTTAATTACCTCATCTATCGACACGATGCCGGTGAATTGCAGAGCCTGTGCGGACGTATCCACATCGCTACGATCCAGCTTTACCTGCTGTTTTCTCACTGCTGTCATTTTTGTTGTGTGTTTATTTATGAGGAAAACCGCTCACATATTTACATACTCATCTAAATGTCAGCAGCTTGACGGCGTCTCGATGTTCGTTAACAGTATGTGGCTAGGTTGGCTATTTCCAACTTTCTTTTACTTCTGAGCTAAGAACGAAAAGGAACTTCGTCCTGGGCCTTGAATCACGTTCAGTCTCTTGCAGGGCTGGGTAGGTTACTTTTAAAATGTATTTCACTACAGATTACAAAATACATGCTTTAAAAAGTCATTTGTAACGTATTTCATTACATTACTCAAGTTTAGTAACTTCATCTAAATACTTTAGAATGCTTTGGAATATTAATAAGTGTGAAACAAACACAAAAAAGGTAATTGCACGTTTTTATCTCACAATTTTGACTTTTTCCCTCAGAATTGCGTGATATAAAGTTGCAATTGCGAGTTATAAAGTCAGAATTATGTGATATAAACTCACAATATTGAGAAAAGTCAAGAATATGAGATATAAACATACTAAATTCACAATTGCAAGAAAAAAAAGTCTATATCTTTTATAGCAAGTTTATATCTCCCAATTCTGACTTTATAACTAACAATTGTGAGTTTAAATCTCGCAATTCTGAGAAAAAGAAGTCAGAATTGTGAAATGCAAACTCACAATTGTGAGGAGAAAAAACAAATTGTGAGAAAAAGTTGCAGTGACGAGTGAATTATAAAATGACTCACAAACAACTATCACAAAACATGAAAACAGTCGTGGATCATCAGGTCATGACAGGACAGTAAAGTTGACAGTTGGGCAATTTTTTTTATATAAATTCAGTCATTTTGTCTTGTTCAGGACAGAACTAAATAAAAATAATATTTTTATGATCCCTCTTAAAAGTATTAAAATGTTGATGAAACTTAACTCTACTTTTTCAGACGGTCAGAGTCTGATCAGAGAATCACCAATCGCTGTTTAAATGACATTAAAACTCAAAGTAATCACTTTAGTAATCTAAAACACTTTTCAGATGTAACTGTAATCTGATTACCACCCATTTAAAATGTAACTGTAATGAAATACAGTTACTCAAACTTTGTATTTTAAACACGTAACAAAGTTACTTGTATTTCGTTACTCCACAACCCTGGTCTCTTGTGTGCACGAGAAATAAGTTGTGTGTCGGTGTTGCTAATATCAAGGGTTTCCGAGGGTTTCTAGCCCCTTTAAAATCAAAAGTTGTATCTGTTAATATGATTTAATGGACCTGAGCTAACATGAACAATGAACAGTTGTATTTTTATTGACCAACAAATGTATTGCTCGTTAGTTGCATAATGAGGCCGTTACCGAAAACAATTCAAGACAGATTCTTATGGCCAGATTGTGTGGCATTTTCAACTACTCAAAATAAAAGAAATTATGACTCCAAAAACATTAAATACAGGTTAAAATCTGGATCCAGAAGCAAAACCAGCTGAAAACCTGATTTAAACAACATGACGCTCTGCAGTCTTTTCCTTCGCTTTGACGTTGATTTTGTTCTATTCTTTCCAATGTGGCCAACACCTGCAGTACTACATGTACATTTCCAGTTGTCACTGAAACTGGAGTCTCTCAAAACATTGGCAGGCCACCCTGTGGGAATATTTATTTTGTCATTTACATCGTGTTTTATTGTGTTTATTGTAGTATGCCAGGCGCGCTCTCTCCTCACACCCTACTAAAACGGGCGCTGAGGAGGCGGAATTTACATTAGAGCGTATAGTTTGTTGAAAGATGAGTACTGCATCCCGTAGCACTGATGTATAGCACATTGTAAGAGCAGACGAGGATATTTCAGGCCCGGATCTACTTTGCGCGCCCCCGTTCTTTCAGTGGTGGTTTATTTGGTTGATGGAGTGGCAAATCACACAAGTCATGCTTCATGCAATAAACATTATTTATTATTGTTCAATTGTACATTTCGCTGGAAGCCCTCTGGGGCCCAAGAATAGAAGGGAAGTGGATTTCCAACAAGAAAACAGGTTCCGCCGGGAATAACATGGCTTAGTATCAGCTGTCAAATGAAACCAAGTGCTGCTTGTATTGGGATTTCTAGAGAGTACAGGTATGTTTTGTTATAACTTTTATTGCATTTGGCCAAAGAGTGAAACCTAAGCCTGGTGGGTAAACACACAGTTATGCCATTTAAAACAATGCTGCAGCGTTAGGCATAAAACCACCTGATGCTCATGTACACAGTGATGTCATTTCCCGTGTAAAAATGTGCACCCCCTGTAGCATATGAAGTTAAAATATTGATAAGTTTTACATTATAAAAACCTGCAAGTGAAGTGTTTAAATTTTACCCTTAAAAATGAAAATTCTCACCCTTATGTTGTTCCAAACCTGTATTACTTTCTTTCTTTCGTGGAAAACAAGTAATTTTGCCTAAAATGTCTTGTTTAGTTTAGTAGTCCATATAATGAAAGTAGGATTCAAAAAATCACCACTAAAATATCCTAAAACTAGTTCATATGACTTGTGTACTAAATTCTATAATTGTCTGAAATTAGACGATAGCGAACAAACTAATTTAAGATTAAAATTCAGGATGGAAGAATTGGCTCACTTTCAACTCACGAGTGTGAATTTTAAATAACAGACCTCACGCCACAGGAAGTTGAATTGGAATTTGAGTTGGAATGACAGGAAGCGGAATTTACAGAATTCAACAGAAACAGTGCATTCTAAAAGTTCTTGAAACCTGGTCAACAAATCAATCAATCAATCAATCAATCAGGCCTATAAACCTTTAAACTCCAAGGCAACGTCTTTTCAAAACTTTCAAATAAGGTTTGTATAGCCAACATTCAACATTTTGCTTTTCTAATTTAAAATTACATGACTTTCTTTTAATTAATTTTAATTCCACTTATGGTTAAACTCAAATTCTGCATCCTTTCTGCCGCCTCCATTAAATTCGAATCAATTTCAGAAATAGAACTATAATTTAAATTTCCAATTCAAAAAACTTTTACAGTGCTTTTTTGTTTTGTATTAACATTAACATTCACTGAAGAGCAGCTTTTGTATTATACAGGAGAAAGTGACCCAAACGGATCTGGAACGGCATGAGATGAATAAACGATGACTGAATTTTCATTTGTGGGTGAAATATCCCTTTAAGCCACCATATGATTTTAAGAATATTACAGTGAGTGAAACAGGCTGGATTCATTTTCCTTAAGTGTACAGAGCACCAAAGCTCAGGATCTCCTATGTCCTTTGGAAGCTTTCCAGTCTTAAAATCATGGATAAACTAATGGATGGCTACAGAATAGAGAGGGAGTTCGGACAAATAGTCCACCAAAAACATAGAGGCGCTTCTGTTCGCCAGGTTGATAGATCATAATGACGCCTTCGCACAATTTTGATTTGGCATCAGCCGAAGCTCATTATTCAAGTCTTCAGAAAATGCTCAGGTGTTGAAAAATAATATTTGCAGGATGGTTCAGGGTCTCGGCCTCCACAGACCGTGTCTTTATACCTGCACATCCTTCTCCAGCCTCCCTGCCCAGCATCTGTTCAAACAGCCGTAATCAGAGCCCTCAGTAAGCACAGGCTATTCCCACCGAGTAATTTCCAGTGCTTACACAAACACGTCCTTAAGTCCTCTTGTTATGATTGGCCGTCATATTCCTACCAGTCGCACACAGGTATATGAGCGCTATGTACGCACACACACTTGAGTTTATAAACTGTGACGCACAAGCCCGGTACCAGCGTGCTGTCATCTTAATACCCTAAAACACACAAAAAGAGCTTTCATCAGGGCAGTTCTTCAGATGGCGCTCTTGAAACCCACGAGAATCTCGACAACCGAAATGAGACTGTTTATGATGTGCTTCGTTATCTACAAAGTCTAAAAATGATCCAGCTCATCAGTCTGCCTGGCTGATGCATTAAATATTCACATTACATTCTCTCACACTATAAGATCATTAATTAAATACATTGTAAATTTATAAAAATCAATAAAATAATTAATGTTGAGTGTTTTTTTCTCTATTGCGACATATATAACCGAGTAAAACAGCTTCCTGAACGAAAAAAAAACATGATGAACCTTCGAAAAGACACGCCCCCTTTAGTTACTGTTGCTATGCTGAACAAGCCATGCACTCTCACGCCACACATCATGTTCTCACGAAGTGAAACAAAGAGGACACTGACAACACGTCGACAGACATATGAAACAGTTTCATATTTAAAATAATGTAATTTGTTAAAGTTTAATCAATAAATAGTGTCTCTTTAATGTGTCGTGAACTGATCATCTCTTCATTCTAGTTCATTTATAGCATCAAATAAACATGAATGAACATCAGAAGGAATGTTGTTTCGAGCGCAGAAAGACATGAGTAATGTTACACGCAATTTTTCAAGTTCACCAACTGCTTTGTCAGACAAAATGGCGGATTCGGGGTTATGATTGGTCAGATCGTCTGTCAATCAAACTGCCGAAGGGTCGATTGATTGAATGGTTGTGGTTTGCTATTGGTGGATCTCATGCGAGTGACAGGTGGTCACGGCCTCATGCCAGTAAATCACCAGAGAAGAGAAGTTGAAGAGGGAGGGTAAGTCATTTTTTATTAAAGATCATAAGGGCACATGAATTTAAAAATAAATAAATAATGATGTGCACAGATCATTTATAATAAATACAGCAATATTCCATAAAAATCCACAAAATATACATTTTGATGTTATTGTGACTAATATTTTTGGAAAAACTATTTGGAAAACTTACTCACTATTGTGAATAAGAGTGAAACGCACTATAAACTGCAATTTATTTATTTTTTTGCCAATCACAAATGTGCTCTACCTATAAGGAACATTGAGTTTGCTGCCATCTGATTGGTCGATGTCTTCGCAGGGCGGGGTTATGGAGAGAGCTCATGTGGAAGATAGCAAACTGGTAAGTAAGAGATGTTTTAATAGTATTTCTAGTATTTACAAGTATTTCAAATTCTGTGGCAAAGACACTATTAGTAAGTTTGATTCATTTCCTTGAATCAGTTCAAACTGTCCGTTTCAGTGAATCAATTAAAAACCTTCATTCAAAGATATGTTTGCAGCATCACTTAAAAATGTTCCTAGAAGTCTCTGCGTTTTCGTGTGTTACAAAACGCACAGCTTGCAGATAAATATAGTTGTTTGTTAGTATGTATAATTATGTTGGTGCATATAAATGGAAATGATTAGGCCTTCATATCTTTCATCCTCGTCTTGATTATCTATAACTGGATCATGACTGTATTTTACTGATTAAAAACTGTTTTCAAAGCAAATACACGGATATGAATATCATCCAGCCTTACTCATCACAGACTACATGCCTCTACAGCCGAGCGTGTTCAGTGTCAGAGCTTGAGTCACTCCCGTTCTTGACGTTTCTGGACATTTCGGCATTCTCCTGCTTTCTTTTAGCTTGTATCAGAAACAGGTGGCACTCGTAGAGCCGCTCCGCCGCTCTCTGATGAATGAGTTGAGTGAGGGATCTTGTTAAGTGTGTTTTTATCGGCTTCATCTGAACCCGGCCTTGAACTGCTGCTTCCTGGGGGAACAAGTCATGTAAGAACCGACTTTTGTTCGTCGTGGTTTTGTGCAACGTGGCTTCGACTAACATGCTGACAGTTTCTGCATCTGGCACCGAATGTTAACTTCACTCATGGAGGAGCGGGGCCCCAAACTGCACACACACACACACACACACACACACACACACGAGTACAAGATTCTGCTGACATTCTCACCTATTACCCGTCATTTAGAAAACAGCTCTCGCTCTCTCTGCAAGGTGCTAGGCAAACATGCCGGCCCTGAAATATGAAAATATCGGCACTCTCCAAAGCAATTTCCTTCAGCACGGCTTTGCTCTGAGGAGAGACAGAGAGATTGAGTAGCACAAGATGAGAAATATCCTTCATTTGAAATCTTTTAGGGTGTGTTCACACTTGGCAGGTTCAGTTCCATTAAAACAAACTCTGGTGTGACAGCTTTGTTCATTTGAATAAACCGTGGTGCACACCAAACACAAGACCCGACCCCTGAAAAGCTTGGTCCACTTCCAAATGTACTCTGTGCAGTCCGACTGAAATATGAACGCCACATGGACCATCTGAAGGAACCAAAACCGGGACGTGATGTTACAAGATGCGATCCTGAAAAGGACAGAATGTTCAAGGTTGTTCTTGTCGTAGGAACTTGCTGCCCATTACAGTTTGGTTTACAGACATTGGAAACACCGTTTCCTTGCAGAAGATCTTCATTTGTGTGCGACCGAGGAACTCCTGGTGCTGTTTTGACTCCTTTACAGATTTTATAAGCTCTTCACGAGTTCTCAACTTCAAAAAATACCAACACATGTAGGTACACGCATAAGGCGAACGTATTTAGCCCAGCACACAGCATTATTTTGAACGTACCTAAAGATATATGTGTATATATATTTTAAAAATGGCTTTTATTTTTCAACTTACCAAACATCCAAATCCATGCTATGTGCTGGACTAAATGAGCTCCATGTATGTGTGAACATATGGTGGTGTTTTAACCAGCTAATAATTCACAAAGAGCTAATAAAATGTGCAAAAGGAGTCAAAAGAATGAAAGAAATTCCTCCTTTTCACACGAATGAAGATCTGCTCCAAGGAGATGGCGTTTCTGAAGGAGAAAAACTAGAGCATTCTGTCCTCTTTAGGGTGGCATTTTGTGGCATCATGTCCTGTTTTTGGTTCGTTTAGATGTCTTTGGTCCGTGTTGCGTTTATTTTCGTCAAACCGCACCAGAGTTTGTTTAAAAGCAGACCAAGACACTCTTTTTCAGAGGTCTCGGTCCATTTTTTGGTGCGCACCAGGGTTCGAATGGCAGCGTTCACACTTACTCAAATGAACCACACTACCAGAACCATCGCACCAGAGTTAGTCTTATGGGTGCGTTCACACTTGTAGTTCGGTTGGTTTGGTTCATTTGGTCCGGACCAAAAAACAAAAACAAAACATATAGTCCTGGTCCGCTTAGCGTTCACACTGGCGTTTTTAACAACGAACCTTATGTTACCGAACCAAAGGCGTAGGGATACGGTCACAACCTGATTGGTCGGCTTTTATGACGTATATTTGGCGACGGAGCTCGCTTACCGAATGTTCAAAACAACGCTGTGTTCTGGATTAAACACCATCATTTTATGCGTGTACATATGCTTTATTTTTACCAGCTAAGAACTCACGAAGTGCTCATAAAATGTTCAAAACATTCAAAACAGCACCAGGATTTCCTCCGTTGTATGCAGAAACAAATATTGATGAGGATGAATATCCTCCTCGTTGCCCCACGTTTGCCTTCTCATTTTGGATACACCGATCTTCCCGCGTCGTCAAATCAGCTGACTTGTAGCGTCGCATCTTGTGACATCATGTCCTCTTTTTGGTTCGTTTACATGTCTTTGGTCCGTGTTGAGTTCATATATCAATCGAACCGCACCAGAGTTCGTTTGGAAGCGGACCGAGACCCATCTTTTTAGCGGTCTCGGTCCGCTTGTTTGGTGCGCACCAGGGTTGGGATGGCAGCGTTCACATATGTTCAAACGAACCGCACTAACTGAGCAATCGCACCAGGGTTCGTTTTAATCAAACCAAACATGACAAGTGTGAACGCACCGTAAATGTAACATGTTCTTTTTTGATCCAGACCAAAGGAACCAAGAGAACCGAACCACAAGTTTCTCCCTTTGAAAAAGTATCATGATAAAAGTATCATGAAAGTAGACTTATAGAACTATATCCCAAGTGTTCTGAAGATATGCAAAAACTTTGAGTTTTGTCAGTTCAGATCAACCCCAGAGCAGTAAAAATGTTCTTCTAGCTCAGAATTTGATTAGATATTTGAATGTGAACTCTCTTGGCTTCTTCTGAATTGAAACTGTCCTTTATCAATAATAGGCTTATAAATAATGTTCATTAAATCGCCATGTTCTAGTAAATAGTAATAGAGTAGAAAAGTGTTCATTATTTCTGTAGGGATCACAACCAAATGTCTGGTGGAAGAAAATCCTGTTTGCAGTTTAAATTGTTGGGGTTGCATGTGTTGTGGAGTGGATAACAGTCTCAAGCTGTTGAGCGTCTAACATGTGGACTTCAGTGTTCACCAGGATTGGATGATCATTTTGTTCTCCTAAGCATAGTAGAGGTGGAAAAAGTATTTTGAAAAATGTCAATAACCAAACAATTAAACTGTTTAGTTACCCATATTCTTCAAAATATCTTCTTTTGTCTTCAGCAGAAGATAGAAATTCATACAGGTTTGGAACATCTTGAGGGTGAGCAAATGATGACAGGATTTTCATTTTTGGCTGTACTATCCCTTTAAGAAAAGTCTAAATTGGCTCTTACTGCCCTCTAGGAGAAAAGGCTGATACATTAAAAGATATTTTTATTTAGATCTTCATTCCCATAGCGAATGTGATAAGATAATTTAGGAATCTTGAACTATCTCACGCACTATCAAAGGCACAGATCACAGCTGACTCGTGTGTGCGTTGATCACAGAAGTGAAATGACTCAAACCTGATGCTGAAAACACATCTTAGGCTCTTGCGCTGGGCGTCCGTCACCACATGCACAACACATAAACTCTTTCTGTGCAGCCACACAAACACACAGCATGGTAACCATTCCCGAGACGCTCTGATCCGAGCAAACAAACAACAGTCGTGTATTCCTGGAGGAGATACATGAAGAATGAATCAGAGGGTGGTGTGCACGCTTAAAGCTGGGCCATAAGATTAGAAATGGATTTAGAGTAATAGATTGAGCTTTCTGACATCATATTTTATGAAATGATATCATTTTTTGTTTCATTTCATTATGTTTACAATAATATTGACCTCACCACACACACACACACACATACACACACAAATGCTGTTTGGGCACTAATAATGATAGTTGTTAATTAAGGCTAGTTTAGTCATTTTACATTGACCTTTAACCTCATAACAAGCCTGTTTACAATTTTTTTTAAAAGGAGAAATTAATACCTTTTTTCAGAAAGGATGCATTAAATTGATCAAAAGTGACATTTAAAATGTTACAAAGGATGTTGCTGTTCTTTTGAACTTTCCATTCATCAAAGCATCCTGACAAAAATGTATTCTGGTTTCCTCAAAAATATTAAGCAGGATTTTAATATTAAGGATTAATATTAATATGTTGGTTAGAGACCTGATTTGGTTCTAAGATGGGAAAATATAATTTCTTGAAAGTTAGTTCATTAAGCAGTAAGTTCATTCCAATGAAATTAAAAATTCTCTTCTAGAGCTCAGCCTCAATAGAAGTTTGTGCAATAGTTCTGCTCATCCCACAGACATACAATTTACAATCTGCATTGAGTTTTATGGAGAAAAAATAGATGAAGCAATAGTTTACAATACAGGTTTCCTGTTTAACAAGCATAATTTGTTACTAGACATCTGCTCGTAAAGTTAATTCCTGCAAATCCTTGCCTTACGTAATCATTTACTTCATGGGAAAAATGTAATGCATTTTTTAACCCACAATGATTTTGTCAAAAAAGTACGAGTAAGTAGGGGGAGAGTGGGGTAAGATGAGCCACTTTTACTGAAGTGGTGCTCAAGATAATTATAATGAAGCAGAAGTGCAATGAAAGTCTCTAAAGAAATGTCAGGATGTTTCCTATCATTTTGAACGATCAGAATACATATATGACAACCGGTCCTAAAAATATGGCTTCTTTTAAAAAAAAAAAAAAAGTGTTCCTGTGGCTTAATTTACCTCAGGTTAGGGGTAAGTTGATCCAAGTCAGTGGGTAAGCTGCACTATCTGGGTGTAAACAGACCATCTGGATCTGAATCAAACGCATGTGAAAATGTAAAGATTATTTACAATTTTGACTTTTGATATTTCTTTTCTTAAAGCTAATTTAAATGACATAAACCAATCAAGTCAAAATCAATTAACTTTATTGCATTTCTGAAACAATATGTTGAACACCAAAGTTGTAACCTTCCCAAAAACAGACTAAACAGAGTTTGTTGAGTAAAATTAAATATATATATATATATAAAACTAAATTAGAATGAATGAATGAATATCACTGAAACTAATAAACATTTTAGTCAAAAGGTTCCTGCCATGGTATATTACATTGAAATTATACCGGTTTACATTTCAGAGATTTAAGTTAACTTCAGTGCCTTATGGTGGGGTAAGGTAAAACGCTGGCTCAATTTACCCCACAACATTTGTTTCACTTTGCCCCATAGCTGCCATTTTGGGGAAAAAAAACTATCTAGCTTACTAATTCAGGCTATTATTTAGCTAAATGATTTGCATGGTTTTATATGTCACTAAATAACCAATATGCATCATAAATATTTTTAGTCCTCGACAAATTGCTTTGATGTACATGTATGCTAAATTTTTACAAGCCACTCCTCCCATGTTCTTCTCCTTTTCATCGTCTGGCAGAAATGATGGGTGGTTCTAAAGTATATGGTCACATGCCAATAAAAGTTTCCAGTTGCCAAGATACAGGGGGTGGTTCAACTTACCCACTGGCTCATCTTACCCCACTCTCCCCTAAGAAAGTTGCACGACACGTAACGCAAATGAGTAAAATGGGAAAAGTGGTTCAGAATGAGTTCCGGCATGTGGCGCACACATTCTAGTCCTGAAAAATCATTTTCAACGTTTCTAACACAAGATTTTTCCCTCATTAGAAAGTCTAGAACATGTGCCTGTGGATCAACTTCATTGTGACTTTAAACTCTCATGTGCTGTCAGTCTTCCTTTATAAAACCACAAAAAAGTCAGACAAAACAGCAGGTTGAACCGGCCTCAACCACAGAACAGAATCTCACCACTCACCAATCTGCACTTTTCACCATCTCTAATTTGTATGTGTATATGATCTATGTTATGTTTAATACGTCGTTCGGATTGTTGGCCGAGCATCAATCCTTGTCAGTTCTGCCATATCCTTGTGTGACACCCTGATCGGTTTCTTTGCTCCCAGATTCCTTGAGTCCAGATATCTCAGTCCGCAGTCTCCCACAAAGAGATCCACTGGCCAACAGCCAATTACTCCATCCTGGACTTCTCAACTTCACCAATAGAAACCAGATGGAGACTCATACAACAATGCTGTATAGCCAGCACTTGAGAGAGAGAGCAATAAAGAAAAAGAGAGGTGAGACAAGTGTTGAGGATCAGTTGAGAAAGGCGCTAAATTCCTAAATCAGTTTTCTGAAGCCATTTGATAGCTGTGTGTGAGGAACAGACTGAAATTTAAGTCCTTATTTGCAGTAAACTTGCCCTCTGGCATTGCTCTCCAATCTTATTTTTGCTTGTACGCATTTAAACATGACTCCAAGACATTTTCACACGCAGTGTCGAAGAGAAACCGAGAAGAGTTCAAATCAAGGCAACACGATGCGTTTAGAACTTTGATCATTTACTTTGTTTATAGAATTTGTTTGTTCACCAAATGCAATTTGGCATTTTTCTTGGCAAATAAAAATGTCTGATTCAATAATTTTTCAGTAAATTTCCATCTGCTATTTTTATTTATTTATTTATTTATTTATTTATTTTTGCATTCTTATATAACATTTATGAAGTGTTATTTTTAAGTTTAAGTGTTATTTTTATTTATATGAAGTGCTATTTTTGACAAATACAGTACCGATCAAAAGTTTGGGGTCAACATGATTTTCATTGCGCAAGGATATATTAAAATGATTAAAAGTGACAGTAAAGACATTCATAATAGATTTCCATTTCAAATAATGCTGTTCTTTTGATCTTTATTTCCATCAAAGAATCCTGAAAAAGAATTGCAGTTTCCAAAAAATATGTCTGATAAGATAAGACGAACAATAAAAATATATTTTTTGATATTGATACAAGAAATGTTTATTGAGCAGTACATCAGCATGATTTCCGAAGGATCATGTGACACTGAAGACTGGAGTAATGATGCTTTGATCACAGGAATAAATGACATTTTTTACAATATATTCAAATTGCAATTATTTGAATAGCAATGCAAACGGCATGCAAATAAACAACGTGCACGGTTGATTTTTCTCTTGGAAAACAGTCATTTTATGGTGCTTTTTAGTCTCTTTTGAAGCCAAGAGGTGTAAAGGAAGGAAGGAGGGATATGAAAGAAATGTGTGCGTATGTGCGTGTTGAAGTAAAACCTGGTGTCAAAGCAGCATAATTGATGTCTTTGTTTAGTTGGCTTGGTTTCAGTGACTATATGAATCCTTGCAGTGTAACAGGGCTTTGAAAGAGTGAGAGAGAGAGGCAGTAAGCAGGGGGTTGATGGAGTAGCAGGCTGAAAGAAAGGAGCCCTTTCACATACTCATTGACCGCTAAGTAGTAAAGGGAGAACAGAGCCGTGGTGCTGACTGAGAACACCTGAAATACACAACACTGACCAGAGATCAGTGCTATGAACTCGCCACAACCCCTGCAAGCCTTTCTGTCTCACTCTCTCTTTTTACAAGCCGACAAGTGTCCATTTTTCCAAAATCTTTTTCAAACACTTAATCAGTCTAATCCAGCTTGACTTTTGACTACCAGCAATCAAGGTGTACAGGGTTTTATTAGCTTACTAGGAAACATGTTGACTTGTGAGGAAGAACTAGGGTCAAGGCTTTGAACAAACTGAAAAGGAAAAAAAAAGTATCCAACATAGCGGATGGAATCGAGGGAAATCATAACCAATGCGCATGTATTTTACGAGGTGGCTAATTCATACAAATTCGTAAGGCCTCACTTGTGCGATTTGAGTGACAGGTAGGTTTAGGGGCGGGGTTAGGGGGAGGTCATTCAGAAGAATTCACACGAATTGGGCGACTCGTAAAATATGTACGATTTTGGTCGAGTGGGGGTCGTACAAATTCGTTTAAGTTAGCCACCTCGTCGATTTTTTTTCTGATTTCTGAGTACACTGTAAAAAATTAATTTTGTGATTTGTTATCATAACATTTTTCAGTTACACTTTATTTTAAGGTGTCTTTGTTACACTGTAATTATACATTTAAGTACTGAGTATTATTAAGTAACTACATGTAATATAGGGTTAGGATTGGGATTTGGGGTTAGTTGCATGTAATTATGCAAAATTTATAGTTATTACTATAGTAACTACATGTAACACATGTAACAGTGACACTGTAAAATAAAGTGTTACCCATTTTTCTTTTTTCAAATTTAACTTAGCTAATTAATGTAGTTCATCTAACATAATGTTTTGAGTTTATGTTGATTAAACCAATTGCCTTCATTTTTGATTTGAATGATTTCAAAATTTAAAGGCAACCTTACTTTTGTTAAGTTAAACCAACAATTCTTTTTTACAGTGTACATTTTCGGTTATTAACCAGTGTTATTTTAGTTTTTATTTTAGTTTTATTTTAGTTTTATTTATAATTTAAGTTAGCTTTTATTATATATTATATATTAAGGTTTTCATTCTAGTATATATTTTTACTGCTTCAAATTAAAGTTATTTCAGTTTATTGCTAAGGCATGTTTTTTCAACTAATATTTCTATTTTATATCAGCTTTATTTCAATTAATATATATATATACACACACAAAAATATATATGTATATTAGAATGTGATATATGACACTTAACATGAAGCAAACCTTGCATATTTTTTGATAAAAATATTTCAACTTAATTAAAAAAGTTGCATCACTAAAGTGTGTCATATCAGGACTGATGTCAATGTGAGCAAACATGATGCACCAAACGAATGCTGACTTCTATTTTATTTTATTTATACTAAAAGCACAGCATGAACATTCTTAAAAATGTCTCTGTTCCACAGAAAATATGAGAAATTATATAATTATATATATTTTTTGTTGTTTTTTTTTTTTTGTGAACTTTTTCTTTAACCTACTTAGTTCCAAAAAAGGTCCCTTCCAACTGAGTTCCATCAGTCGAGGAATTAGAAACATTGGCTTTCTCTGTCTGCGAAAGAGAGAAAAAAAAACTTGAGTTTTTCATTTTTCCTTCTCCCTCCAAAAAGCAGTTCCAGCTGTACTCTCTTTAGCTCTTGCCTAATCAGGTTTAAGCTAATTATGAACTTAGATCAAATTCTATAAACAAACACGGCGTTCAAATCACTTACTTACAACGTCCCGTCGAGGCTTATAGGTTGAAAGAGCGGCTAGGTCCACCTGCCCCCCACCCAATGCAAACCATAAAATGGAGTTTCCTTCCTTCCTTACTTGCTTTAAAATCAAGTGACTGTTTCAGCTAGTGTTTGTGCGGATAGAATGATGGTGGAAATGAAAAGCGAGAACTTTTCTTGGTTCATTTCTTAGATAATATTATCTGTGTTTCTGAGGATGATGATGATGAAGATGACACACTGTATTTTTGCACTACAGAACAAAGAACAGAATGTGGAGTTGCAACAGTAAAATAAACTTTGCGCTGGTTTTCGCTTGTCGTTTAGAGTCATTTATATAGCTCAGTTTAGAATCGCTGTGTTGCCAGTAAAGTTAGAAATGACTTACAGCTCTTGGCTTTCAGTTTGGGTTAAATGATTTAGACAACCTGCTATGTTCCAATTATCATCTTTCTCATGTGCTGCCAATACGCTACAAAATATGCACGCTAAAACCTAAATGCATGACTTTGAAAAATCACCCGGTTCTTGCACACCTGCGCATCTCTGCTGCGTTTCTGAAACCTCAACCACTGAAAACGCCAATAGCGAAAAGGAAGTAACGGAATGTCTCTTAAACAGCATGGAGAAAGCCATTACTCTTGATTCGGGCCTAAAACCCAACACAAGCTGTCATACATGATTTTGTACCGATCTGAGAGGAAGCCTTTGAATTTTAATCTAATTCTGCTGTCAAACACAATTTACAACACGGCCGACAATGAAAGGCAAACGAAGCAGGGTTCTCGCAAAAGATCGCGTAATTAATTCAAGACTTTGCATTTTTCCAGAGATAAACAACTTGTCAAGACAGCAGCTGATGTGAATTTCTGTTTAATCACAATGCACTCAGCATTTGGAGAAGGAAAATAAATGACAAATTAAAATAAAGAAACAAGACAACTGAAAAGGCGATTAAAAGGCAATGCATTTAAGCAATATTAATGTTCGCACCTATGACAAGGTTAAGGGATCATTCAAAACTGCACTATTTGTGCTATACATACATGAATGATAACTGTAATCGTGCAACTTATCGAGGACAATTGTGCTATTTCATTTCTAAGCAATCAGATTTACGATTTGTGCCTTGTGGGGAATAAAGATGTGGAAACATTACTCCGAACACCTAGCAATGCCCTGTTTAGCACTGGTGACATGTGCTCTCAAAGTTTCGTTCAGAATATTTAAATAGAAATACAGGAATGATTAATATAATGCTTGCTCTAAATGACACATTCATAGGTCGTTTACCATAAAAATCTGTATAACGATAGCAAATTCGTTTATTTTTGCAATTGACCCTTCGCAAAGACCCGCCCCCTTTAGTTACTGTTGCTATGTCCGTCAAGCCATGCGCTCTCATGCCACACATCATGTTCTCACGCGGTGAAAAGAAGAAAAGACACAACGCATCAGTTTTGATATGAAACAGTTTCATATTTAAAATATTGTAATTTTTTGAAGAAGTTTAAACAATAAATAGCGCGTCTCTTTAATGTGTCGTGACGGATCGCTGTAGCTCCTTCAAGCGGCTCGTGAACCGATCATCTCGCAAAGACGAGAGTACACACAATTTTTCAAGTTCACCAACGTTAATCTACTAACTCCTCTGACTGCTTTGTTGGACAAAATGGCAGATTCAGGGTTATGATTGGTCAGATCGCCTGTCAATCAAATCAATTCTGTTTGTGGTGGAGCAAAAACTCACACATTTCTCCTTTAAATTGGCGAGTTGTGATGGCCCTGAAGTGAATGATTGACATATGCTGCTTTTGTTTATTTATGCGTATGAAAGAGATCTCTGATATCTCTTATCGTGAAAGCAAAAGCACATGCATGAAAAACTGCCCTGCACACACAACTCAACACAAACGAATCACCCCGCAGTCGGCCTTCACACCCAAACCTTCATGCAGCCTCGGTGCTTCTCGCCAAAGTGAAAACGAAACACTATAAAACACCATTTAGCCCTGTCATGATGTCATCGTCCCTCTACTCATTTTAACTTATCAGCTCTACATTTAAAGACTCAGCAGAGGCTGTGAACGCTTACCTCGGGCCAATAAATTCAAGCAGAGGAGTTTCAAGTTATTTTGATTACCTTGCTCCTTCCTTTTCGCTTTGCAGGGCACCATGCTGCAAACACCAACCGTTTCAGGCTCCAGGGAGGGTCATGCACCTCTGAACGCATCTGACCGGAAACTTTACAACAGTGCTGACCTTGGAATCAACCTAATGGTGAAGAAGGACAGGAAAAGATTAAAGAAGCTCCCTCACATGGCATAACCATCAATTAGTGGTGAACAGGCCATATAGCAAGACCTAGCAGAGAGAGATTATTTTTAACAATCATACATTTTATAAAGTGTTATTAGTGGTGTGATGTTATTAGTATGCAAGCATTTTCACGTATGCTTATGGTTAAGGGTTCAAGTATTAATTATCAAGTATTAAAGTATCAACATGGGGGCGAGAGGATGATTAAAATTATTTACATTAATTCATATTAAAATAATCTAACTTAATTAAAATGCTGAATAACACACAACTGATAATGTATCTGAATACATTTCTATTTCATCGTATTATCATTATGAACTATTGCTTTATTAAAGATACAGTTCTTAAAACTTCTAGATTCACAAAAACAATTGCAGCGAATTCATTTAAAAGGCTGTATTGACACTCACAGTTTTTATTTAGAAAAGTTTGGAAACAAGATGATCTGTCATAATTACAGCAGATACAGGTGGAAATATTATAACTTGGGGGATTTTTTGAATATTGTGTTACAATGGGGGACTGTAGGGTATTAAACATTTACATTACATTTATTCATTTTGCAGATGCTTTTATCCAAAGCGACTTACAAGGGCAGCAATTAGGGGTTAGGTGTCTTGCTCAAGGGCACTTTTAGTCATGGTATCAAAGGTGGAGAGAGTGCTGCTCATTCACAATCCCCACCTTCAACTCCTGTCAGCATGGGAATCGAACCAGCAACCTTCAGTTTACAAGCCTGACTCACCATTAGGCCACGACTAACCCATATATAAACATATACTGGCACATAAATTTTGCGGTTGTTTGTGTCACATTGAGCTGATGTTGAGTAGAGGTGTGGTTTAACTTTTCTAACCAATCAGAGGTTCTGTACTTGGTCAAAAATTTTTTGGAATGCTAGTTTCAAGCTACAGGCAAAACAAGTGAAAATGTCAATTGTGGTCGAATTTGAGGTTTTCACAAAAATGAGTTCATTAAACCCTCGTTTAGCGATGCTAATGCTCAAAATAGCAATTAAACATTTAAAAGTATCTTTAATTGTACGTTTTCTGAGAGGAGTACCTTTCCTTTGACCACGAAAAATGCCGTTTTCCTCTGCTCGCTTCAGGACGACTGGCGCCTCCCTCAGCACAAGTTTGGTATCAGTTTTACAGCGCAGCATTCCAACTTTGTGAATATTCACAGCGAATTCTCGATGACATGAGTCTGAACCAATTAAATGTGATTTTCAAACTCAGGCTGATGTGAACAAAGCAATCTTACTCGCGCTGACTGACAGATCCGATGCGCGCGCACTAAAGATGTCGCTATCCTGATATAGGCCTACACATTCACAGAATTTTAAAAAATCTGTTTTGGTGAGTATTAACGCAAACATTATCTGTTATGTCTTAAGTGAATGTTTGGTTAGCTGTAGGGGGAAGTTGTTTTGTTTGATGTGTAACAGTACATTAGATCCGTGTGATAGAGTAGATCTTAAGCTGTCTGTTTCATAATGTTAATCATCAAACAATTGTGGAATCATGGGGGAAAAAAGTGAATATGTATTTTTTCCTATAGATATGGGGTTTGACTTGGATTGTGCCAAATTTGATAGTATTACCAGGGATTTTAAGGTTTGGTGGTAAGGTGAGTTCAGAAAACTTTAACCTGATTTTTCTCAAAATTGACTTTGCTGACTTTGGTGTAGCTCAGTCATTTTTTGATTCCAACAAATTATACATCATTTTGAAGGTTTTATATAGAGAGTACGACAATAGGCCTAACTCATTTTTTGATAATTTGCTCATTGCGACTCATTTTGCCAGCACTGGTCACATATTTTTAGGCCAATTTTTAATTTCATTAAAAATCAAATGCTCACTTTTTTTTATTCTGCAATTTACTAAATACATTCTACACATCAAAAAAAAAGTCATGTGACTGAATAATTCACTCAGAGAAGAAACTATCACTGGATCAATATCATTGCACAGGATTTCTAATTTTACTTTGGTCACCTGTAAGTGCCAAATCAAAAGCCAGCACCTAGCAACCACATAGCAACATGTAAATACCTCCTTAGAACACCTGGTACTCATACAGCACCCTTGCACTGTGGTGATGAGGTAAAACACCGCTCACATTTACTTCAGAAAATCTAGTTAGGAGTTGGTTGGTTTGGGCTGTGCTCAATAGTTGGCAAAGATTCTCCCTGGTAAGCAAACGTCTTCAGAAAGACTCTTTTTAGTTTTCTGGAGACGGTTCCCCGTCATAATTTTTGAACAAACGAAGCAAAGAAAACAAAACGTCAAAAACCACAATTTATTGCCGCTGCCCTTTAAAAGGCACTCTCTGTTCTGGCCAGCAGCCGCTCAGCGTTTACACTCGATTTCTACTTTTGGATGGCAGGATGGTAAGATATCTCTCTGTCATTCTCCACTGAGCAGCCAATTCAGTTCATTTACAAGCTCTTCGCTTCCCAAACCCTGTCTGACATCACTCGCTAGCTGAACTTTACTGTACCAATGCGTCGTTTACTAAAGTGTGCCGTTTTATTATCAGAAGTGCTATTAGAGGAGAAAGAAGTCTCCTTGTGGTTTATAGCGCTTGGGTAAAAGTTTTAGAAGTTGGTAGAACAAAAATATGGGCATTTGTTATGCAACCACGTGAGAAAAGAAGAAACAGCAAGTTGCCTGAAGGTTTAACTGAGCTATTAAATAACTCGCCATATTGTTAGTAGCCTATTTAGAGGGGCTGCACTCTTGTTTGGGAGTTTAAATTACCATTCAGGGTATGAAATGGGGATCTGGTACTTAAAGGGGGGTATCGAGTAGCTCAAGCCCTCCTGTTATAGCCCCTAAACTGGCCTGCTTGATGTCTTCTCCTCTGGAACGGCATTGTCCCACATTGGCGTAATGTTAGTGTTGCATTTGGGAGCTGTTTGCTGCCACTGTAAAGAGTCAGATGGGACACTCAATGAAAAACAGGCAGCAGTAATAAAATAGCAACTAAACAAGGAGCCACTGAGTAGCGTCGGCCTCCTACAGCGCTACAGGGAGCAGAGTGCAACTCTGATGCCCACAGCCAAACCAGAGCATGTCTACAAACTGTAAACAGATGCGTGCAAATGCATACTGTGTTTAAAAAGGCTGAGAGAGGGCTTTGGGATTGTTTAATTGTTTATTCATAACCTGCACTGAAATTTTTTTCAAAGTTGTAAAATAAAACCGATATTATTGGAGTATGTGTTACAAGAAAATACAGTAACACTTTGGGTCCTATCATACGCACCAGGCGAGTGTTTTTTGCTAGTTTCAGCCCGACACAGTTATCATTTTCACATCGTGCTCCATGTTGTTTAAATAGCAAATTGACTCGCGCACATGGGCGTGCTGGTCTGAAAACGAGGTGTGTTCAGGTGCGTTGTTGGCGTGTTGCTATTTTGAGGCATCTGAAAACAACAGCGACATTGATCAACAAAAGTCAATGGCGCAGTATTTTATATTTTTTTGTTATTTAAAGGGCGGGTTAGTAATATTCACCTATAGACGGGTGCACAACTCTGCTTCTTACACACACGTAACACATAAACATCCGAATATTAAAATAAAAGGAGTACAATGTAAAAGATTTTGCCTACATGTCATAAAGGATAGTCATTGCATGTGTCAGAATTACCTATTTGCAGTGATGACGAATGAAATTGTCTAATTATTTGACCAATCGTGGCAGTACACACATGTATTTAAACTGACTCGTCAGGTTGAGAGTATCTATATTCCGCCATGTGATTCCCCTGTTTGTCATGTGATCCTGCCATGTGCTCCTTGTCATATGAGTCCCCTGTTTCATGTCGTGTTTTCATTGGTTCAATGGTTAATCATTGTTCACAGGTGTTCATCGTTTGTAATTAGTCAGTCTATGTAAACCCTCATGTTTCCATTGTTCCTTGTCGATGTTTGTGGATGTTATCCCTGTAACTCTGTCGAGTCAAGTCAAGTCAAGTCAAGTCATTATGTTTGTTTTGTGGATTTATAAATAAAGCTGGACTTGGGTTCTCACCTAAACTCGCCTCTAGTGGATCCCTATGTTACATGCACGATACACCCCAAAAGACACCCATGACTCATTAAGAGACTAGGTACAACCCTTTTCGACCTTTTTTTCAGTCGCTAAACTAGCAAAAGTGGCTTCGGACATGCCTTAATTGCACCATTCACTTCAGACCATGTGCTTAGATCGATAAAATAGGGCACAAAGTGTAACTGAAAATACTATTTCAGTGTTTCGACTTTAAAATTTCACATTTAATTCAATGTGTTACTTGCCGTTTCTTTGTAATTTACAAGCAATTTCTGTATGAAAATGGTTGCTATGTAAATCCTACACCAATTTTTTTGTCTGTGTGGCAACAATGTGGAGATAACATCACGATCTCAGTGATGCACTGTAAAAAATATCCTGTCAAATTTACAGTAAAAAAGGCAGCTTGAGGCCAGAAATTCACCATTAACACACTGTGAAAATGTTCTGGATTGCATGTATATTTTACAATGTAAAACTATGTTTCATTAAGTGATATAATGTTACCAATCTACTTAATGTACAGCTTTTTACCGTAAAATGTACTGATCACCACCATAATAATACAGGTGACACAACAGGAAGCCACATCAGACAATGATCTGTCCATAAAAATGTCCATTTCTTATATCTAGAAGGTCATAAACACAAAGACAAAACACCATTAACTCACAACATTAAAATAATGCAATGAACTTTAACTGAATAACAGAAAATGTAATGCAAAACACACTAATGTACAGTACAGATAGCATAAGAAGAAACAAAATTATTTATAAAAAATAGGTTACACTTTATTTTACAGTGCCGTAGTTACATTCTAATTACTAAAATAAGAACTGAGAGCTATTAGTAAGTTACTAAAGTAAGTACATGTAGTAACATGTAACTACGGCACTGTAAAATAAAGTGTTACCATTTATATGCTAAACCTTTATAACTGCTCACTGTGTATAAGGTATCGTACAGTTAACCAAAGGTTTTTACGGTAGCATTTTATAATATTGTAGTACTTATGAAAATTACAAACATTTTGTGCAGTGTAGGAACAATCATATGAAATAAAAAAAAAATCATAAATGCCTTTTGGACTTAGCACTGCAGTGAAATATCCCTTACAAAAACAAACCACTGTTTTGCCAAAATACCATAGTAACAGCAATTCCTGCTACTACCGTAAAACCTAAATAAATTAACATGGGATATTCTTTAAACAGTTAGACAATTTCAGAATCTTTCTGTCATTGTTTAATTTATTTATTTTTTATGAGAGCGGTGACTAATACCGAGTTACCACAGTTTTATTGTAGTAACTATAACTGCAACTGTGGTATTTTGGTGGAAACTACTGTTGCCAAGGTCAATTTTTCTTAGGGAAAGGAGTTGAAACATCTCTCCCAACCACAGTTTATGCCAAAAATGCCACCACACAGTTATTGTTAATACTGTAAAACCATAGTAGATTAATATGGGATGTTCTTAAAACAGTGTGAGACATTTTGTTTAGTTTTTCATGTAAATGATGAGTAATGTAGGCTACTATTGTATTTCTGTAGTAAATATAGTGATGTGGCTTATCTAATAAATCATACGCCCATTCGATAAGATAATCAAATCGAGATGTTATTAGGCTAAGCCATGTTGCGGTAGTAAGTCGAATGATTTATAGAGGCTGATAAATTGTTGAGCGTTTCATTAGCCGCACGCCTCTCAACAGCACTTAACTTACACCTCGTGCATTACATGAGCTTTCACAAATAGGCCTGTTATGCTTCGCAATTAGCGCTGAGTGAGTGTTGCACAGCTTCGGGCAACGCGTCAGATCTGGCGGTCTCTCTGAGCCCCTTAAACCCTGCGCAGCGTTTGCCGAGCTGTTATTGTGTTACCAAATACATGAAAGATATGAGGTCAGCGCTGCGTGTTGTGTACAGGGCCCGCAGCGGCTGCCAAGCAAAACACGCGTGGCCGTGCCACCGTTTAGTCCAAGCTAAGCGACGCATACAAACACATTCCCGCCAGTGCTGTCGAATCGCATTGCTGAGGTTTTCAGCATCTCGGCTTTCAGCACCAAACTCTGTTAATTGATTCTCTGTAGAGTAATTGTGTGATATACAATTTCGCGGCGAGATGTCGAAGTAATTGGTGGTGTTGGAGCGGCTGTTGGCAGCCCGTCATGCTTTCAGGGAAAATTTGTGTGTTCAGAACTTAAGAGTGGGAGAAAAGCATTTTATGTGCTGAAATACCCCAATCACTGAGTCGAAAATTAGCTCCAAAAAACGAGAGGATGGTGCAACTGGAAAGCATTAAAATCAGCGTTGACTATTGCAAATTTATTCTCGATTGAACACCTCGGTTTTAAGGGGTGCGCGAGCAACAATGGCAGGTTAGTGTCTCTCAGATGTGTTTGTGTGCTGGTTTTTATTATGAAGGGCGTTTATGACATGTCTTTCCACCAAAGCATGACAGGCCGCAAGCCAGGAAACTCTGAACAAATGCATCCACTTCTTTGTTTTTATTCTTTGTACAACTGAATAGCGGCATGTGTGAGGCTTTCGCGTCTTCACACACATTCTGTAGCACAAGATGCTGAGACAAGAGACACCCTAGCAAGTTCAACCACGCAGAACTGTAGTAAATGTCAACTGTGGTTTACTAAGAGTGGGCATTCTTAGTGAAAATGGGTTTATTCAGACACAGTCCCAGTTAATATTGCTCACTGTGTATTTTGATTTACACACTACTTTCTAAAAGCAATAAAGTCTCGTGATCACTAAGGCTGCATTTATTTGATCAAAAATACAGAAAAAACGGTAATGTTGTGAAATAATATAAGAATTTAAAAGAACTGTTTTCTATTTGAATATGATTCAAAGCTGAATTTTCAGCATCATTACTCATCAGTGTCACATGATCCTTCAGAAATTATTCTAATATGCTGATTTGCTGCTCAAAAAACATTCTGATTATTATCAATGTTGAAAATGGTTGTGCTGCTTCATATCTTGATACATTTTTTTCAGGATTCTGAGATGAAAAGAAAGTTCAAAAGAACTTTATTGGACAGAAATCTTTTCTAATATTATAAATGTCTTTACTGCCTTTTTAATGCAACGTTGCTGAATTAATTTCTTTAAAAAAAAAAATCATACTGGCCCCACAATTGACCCTTCGCCGGCAGTTTGATTGACAGGCGATCTGACCAATCATAACCCAGAATCCGCTATTTTGTCCAACAAAGCAATCAGGGGAGTTGGTAGATTAACGTTGGTGAATTTGAAAAATTGTGTGTACTCACGTCTTTCCGCGCTTGAAACAACATTCCTTCAGATGTTCATTCATGTTTATTTGATGCTATAAATGAACTAGTATGAAGAGATTGAAGGAGCTACAGCGATCTGTCACGACACATTAAAGACACACTATACGCTATTTATTGTATACATTTCTTTAAAAAATTACGATATTTTGAATATGAAACAGTTTCATATCAAAAGTAGCCTGCTCTGTCTTGTCAGTCGATGCGTTGTCAGTGTCCTCTTTGCTCCGGGATGTATTTTTCACTCCGTGAGAACATGATGTGTGGCTTAAGAGCGCATGGCTTGTCGGCATAGCAACAATAACTAAAGGGGGCGGGTCTTTGTGAAGGGTACCCTGACTGTTTGCAGGGAAGTTGCATTGCAAAAAAAATGGGATATGTATTCCGATTAATTCCCACTTATGAAAGTGGCAAAGATGTCAGATTCAATGTGACATCCAACAAGCAGATCAGTCACATGTGAGGGTAAAAATCAAATTTGGGCCACTTTAACTGTAAATTCAGCTGTAGTCTTGATCTAGTGTGGGTGGATAAGAGGTGAAACGTCGCATTTATACCAGCTCTAAAAATAATAATACATGTGTCATAAGAGTGTCACATAGCTGAGCGGTACCCTTATATACTCACTTGGGAAACTGGGTGGACCTAAATGACCTTTGCAGTCAACTGAAACCCATAGCACTCCAAGATTCAACAAGGCATGTTGTGAGTAGCTCTAGTGTCAATACTGCCCCTGCCAAACATCCTCACCATAACTTTGGCCAACCTTACACAGCATGCCGAGTTCCGAGATTTGACTTGCGAGAGAGCGTTGGAATTGTTTGCCAGTGTTTTGCTGTTTATGGTGCCCTGGGGCGATTGTTTTGAGAGCTATAAACTAATGCAAATTTAATTTGAAGTCAACCAATTAAAGAAGTATTAGGGTCCGTGGTAACCTTTCTTCACCTCGCGCCAATGGTTTGAGAGGGAATGTAGATTCTTGGCGTTTCTCAAAGTTTCCTTTTTAGTGTGAAATATTCGAGATAGCCATGATGTTGCTCGCCTCAACCCTACATGACTAAGAACAAAGCTATGCTATTGCTCATAGCTAATTTTCCTCTTGCTCAACTGGTAGAGATACCAATAGCAATACAAATCACTTGCTGGTAAAATGTTGAATGCTGCTTGAGATAAGTGTCAAATGAATTATTGTACTGGAAATGTTTATGATTTAGCAATCCATAAAATTAAATAGATCTTGGCTCTGGGAAAGCAAAAAAAGGGAAATTGTATGTTATAAGGTAATAGTAATGCATTTCAATTGACTACAATAGTGTGTAAAGATTCCCAATCAATTTTATGTCCATAATATCACCAATACCTTTCAAAAGTTCGGGGTCAGATAGATTTCGTCTAACGAAATCAATGCTTTTATTATCATAAATTGATCAAAAGTGTCAGTAAATACACTTACAATGTTACAAAGATTTCTATTTCAAGTAAAATATATCTATTTTCATGAAAAATATTACAGTTTCCAAAAAATATTAAAGGGGACCTATAATGCCCTTTCACAAGATTTAATTCAAGTCTCTGGTGTCTCCAGAATGTGTCTCTGAAGTTTCAGCTCAAAATACCCCACATATTATTTATTATAGCTTGTCAAATTTGCCCCATATGGGTGCAAAAAACACACTTTTTGTGTGTTCCTTTAAATGCAAATGAGCTGCTGCTCCCGTCCCCCTTTCCAGAAGAGGGTGAAGCTTTAACAGCTCAACAACAACAAAGCTGGAGAATCATCCTTACATTGTTCAAACCGGAGTCGAACACTGAGGGAGAGACTCAGGAAGAAGTTACAACCTTTAGAATGAAACTAGACGTTTCTGAACGGTTAGT
Source organism: Zacco platypus (assembly GCA_038088235.1). Lineage (NCBI taxonomy): Eukaryota > Metazoa > Chordata > Actinopteri > Cypriniformes > Xenocyprididae > Zacco > Zacco platypus. Next base: position 30,215,204 of record CM076074.1, on the reverse strand, counting down.
GAATAAATTTAGGTAGTTGCTGTGGAGTTGATTCAACTCATCACTAGCATGTGCCATTATGTTAATCTTTTGTGCAAATCCAGCACTGAATTAACCCTTTTGTGAAGCAGTCCGATGAAAAATGACGGCATCGACAACAACAACGCTTCCTCTTCTCTAAAGCAGACCAACATGGCCTGACCCCCTTTGTTGTGTGTTCCCATGAGCAGACTTTATGTAAATTATGGGGTTTGTGATGTCACAAACCCAGGAACAAGCTCATTGTAGTCTCTACCAGCCGTTTGTTGTAGTCCTTAAAAAGTGATTTCTGTGAAAGAAAATATCTCCCTTTGCATTGAACTTTGAGCGTCGTAACCTTACAGATGTTCAAAAAAAGTTAAAGTTAAAAAAGTGAAATCATAAACTAGGGCCCATTTAAGCAGCTCGACTGTTTTAAACGTTGATAATAAGAAATGTTTCTTGAGCTCAGCAGTAGTAATATTTCATAATATTACTGTTTTTACTGTATTTTTTGATCAAATAAATGCAGCTTTTGGTTTAAATAAGTGACTCCTTTCAAAACATTTTAAAAAATCATACTGACCCCAAACCTATAAATGGTTCTATATTTTCAAATGGAACAGGATATTCAACAGGAATTATTTTGGTGGATCGGGCTAGATTCTTTATCAAAAAATAATCCAGATGCGGATAAACGAGGGGTTTAGAAAGCATTAATAACATCATCTGAAAAGGAAAGTCATTTACAACTATTGCATTTTTTAAAACACAGAATTAGAAACCAGGAATTAAAATGAATAATGTAGGCTAAATAAGGTTTATTTTGTAGACAGTAAAGCATGGCGCTAACCATGCCAAGGTCATGGGTTCGATTCCCAGGGAATGCATGAATTGTAGTTGAATGCAGTGTATGTAACAACATCATTAAGCTGCACTGACATATGCAATCAATTTTATAATTCGCCGATATCGCATATACAACATTACATTTTAAACAGCTTCAGAACAAGTTTATCCAGCTGTGGTTTGTTATGCTAATTTGTTAACACAGCTGTCAAGAGCAAGATGTTCAGTGCTAACACTTGTTTGATTGTTTACATCGGCGGTGACAAAAAGAGTCCATTTGAAAGCACTTCGAGAATGAAATCGCCAACCTTTGAACTCAGGAAATCTTTGCTTGTGGGCACACCTCCACCCCACCTCGCTGCGCTGTACCCCCCCGACTCTAGACCCACTTTATGGTGGGGGTTTATTTTTCTAAGGCTAAACTTTACACGCAGGGCAGCTAATTAGGCCTGGGTTTGTTGTTTCACCTCCGTCTGTGTCACATGAGTGAAATATAATGATATGTGCTGACCCTTCAACTCTGCATGTGCTGAGTTCTGTCTTTTTTATGATATGTGCAACTAGACTTTATGGAGAAGGTCACAGTTTTATCTTCAAATTTCGTTATCTCACATGACAAAACATGATTGGTTTGGTATCTTTGAGGTTGATTTTGGCTTCAGGGTGTCTAGATAAAAGCCACATTTTTAGACAAGTACTTCAGTCAAGTTCAAAAAAAATTGAAGTACACTTAGGACAAGTCAACATTTGTGAAAACGTGATGTTCCCTTAAAGCGGACCAAGCTGTAGCAACAGCCTTTTCATGCTTTTATGGCTTGTAACCGACTGTGGACACCATACAGTATATTTACATATTTCTTAGTTCCTGTGTGGTCTGCAAACCTTATAGGCCAAATGATGCGTTTCTAGGTGATTCGGGAGTTAAATACTGGAGAAAGAAATATATACTTGTATAGGTAAAAACATAATAGCGATAGAATATTTTTGGCTATTAATATGTTTCACCTCACTGAACTCGTTGCATTATTGTGAATGTTCGAATAATGGACTAATTCTTCAAGTGCACACTTGAAGCTTTTGTATTGACGTTTGCTGTGAATGATTGGTCAATATTTTCCTTGCCTTGCTTCCAAAACTTGTCGCCAGTCTGTCCTTCATGCCAAATTGACACACACACACACACACATTTGACACACTTCGACTCTCAATCACACACACCCAACACCCACAACATGCCTAAGCGGGATGGTTGTTGCACATGGACCGACACTCCTTATTTATAGCTCTCTTTCCCAAGGTTTTTCTCACAGGAACGGGAGCAGAGCAGGAATCGAATGTTTCCTCTCCTGTCTTCATCAATCACTCCTTATTAATCCAAACATGCTGGAGAAGGCAGCCCTCGCTTCACTTGAGGAAAAAGGCCTGTTTTGTTTTCTGAAAGAAAAAAATGTTCATTTTGAGTCAAGCCGGGTTTGAAATGAACCCTTTCAAGGAATCAATGGGTTAAGAGATGTTAAGGTATAACAGTGTATCTGTGAGGGAAATGTCCTTCCAGGTGAGCGATTCATGGATAAAATTGTTCAACTTTTTTGGCAAACATTGTGCTACACAAATAAATGATCAGATTTACATTTTACAATAAAATGTGTGTCATGATCACCTTTAGATGTTTTCATTTAAAGGTGACAAGTGTATAAATTGGTTTTGAAACACATCATGGAAGCCTGTTTTGAGTAAAGATAAAGTTTAAAATGAGAAAAATGGTCACAATTATGGAAAATAAAGACACAAATATAAGAAATTAAGCCTCAAATGTGAAAAGTCTGATTGTCACAATTTTTTTGATATACAAATTCACATTTTGAGAGATAAAGTTGCAATGCCACATAAAAGATGAAGATGTGAGAAATAAAGTCACAAATGTAAGGTTAACTTGCAATACAAAGTCCCTTTTTAAAAAATAGTCACATCTATGTGATATCAAGTTATAGGTGCAAAAAATAGGTATAAATATTGCAATTATGAGAAGCAAAGGTGCAAATGTAAGAAAGATACAATCTTAAATACATAATGAATGAAGTAAAAAAAGTGAGAAATAGTAACAATAATGAGAAATAATGCAAACGTAAGCTTAAGTTGCAGTTGTGAGATACAAAGTCACATTTTGAGAAAAAAAATCACAATTATGAGTTTCAAATGTAAGAAATTAAGTCGCAAATGCGAGAAATAGTCATAAATCAAGCATACATTCACAATTACGAGAAATAAAGTCATAAATGCAATGAATAAAGTAAAAAAAAGTGACAAATAGTAATTATAATGAGAAATAAAGATGCAAGCATAAAATTAAGTTGCGTTTTTGAGATACAAAGTCACAATTAAGAGGAATAAAGTTTTGAATGTAAGAAATGAAGACGCAATTATGAGAAATAAAGTCACAAACGTAAGAGACGTAAGTCACAAACGAGATTTAAAGTCGCAAATGCGAGAAATAGTCGCAACTCAAACAAATACCAGTCACAATTATGAGAAATAAAGTCACAAATGCAATGAATAAAGTAAAAAATGTGAAATGTTGTAACAATTGTGCAAACGTAAGATTAACTCGCAGTTGTGAGATACAGTCACATTTTGAGAAAAAAAATCACATTGTGAAATTTTAAGTCGCAATTATGAGAAATCATCAAATGTTAGATTAAGTTGCAGTTGTGACATACAAAGTCACATTTTTAGGAAATAAAATCACATTGTGAGATTTAAGTTTCAAATGTAAGAAATTAAAGGGTTAGTTCACCCAAAAATGAAATTCCTCACCCTCATGTCGTCCCAAACCCGTAAGACGTTCATTCATCTTCAGAACACAAATTAAGATATTTTTGATGAAATCCGAGTTTTTTTATCCTCCATAGAAAGCAATGTAATTACCACATTCAATGTCCAGAAAAGTAGTAAAAAAAAAAACATGAAATATCATAATTTGTGTTCCGAAGATGAACGAAAGTCTTACGGGTTCAGAACAACATGAGGGTGAGGAATTAATGACAGAACTTTCATTTTTTAGGGAGAACTAACCCTTTAAGGGTCGCAAATATGTGATGATTCACATTTTGAGATATAAAATCCTCACAATTACATTTATATATATATATATATATATATATATATTTTTTTTTTTTACTCTGAGACATAAATTGGCTGTTGACTGAAGCACTAATTCTTTCACAATGAACTATCGGTCATTTAGTCTGTGTTATAACAGACAAAGAACCAAATATGTTGTACGTACACACATCGCTGTCCCGTATGATTTCACCCAACCGCTTGCTTGTTTTTTCAGGGATGGGTGACATCGGGATGAACAACATTTAGGCAGTTCCTCAAGAGGCCAGCTATAATACTGGCATGTTGTACAGTCCCCCTCACCTCCTCCACTGTTTCCTGAAGGCATAAAGGTGCAGCAGTGAAAGCTAGACAAATATTTCACTGGTAATAACGGTGACATTCTCCTTCCTGAGTTTGGAGTGTAGAAACAGAGGGACTTGTGACATTTAAGTTAAAACTCCACAGCTATGAGGAAGAACCTCTCGCCTAGCATAAACAGTCATTCGGAAAGCTACGCAAAGACAACTCAAACATTACCTCATCTACTCCCTGCTGTGAAAACATCCCTAGTTCAAAGCGCCGGAGTGTTTTTGGTACTTTTACGTGTGCGCCATACAGAGGGGGGGCTCTGTGTATTATTTTTCTAAATCGTTCATGCAGAAGGGGCATTACATATTTTTGTGATTTTTGGATGGAGCCAGGCAGGAAGTCGCTTCGATGCCCGGATGACTTTGAACAATTTGTGGACGCAGCAATGCGTAGTCTTGCTTATTTTGTGGCTCGGGAGCTGTGAAGCCAGGTACTTATTCAACATTAATCTTCAGTACAGACTGCAGCCAGTCATTCGTCATCTCGACTGGTGTGATTTCTCTGTTCAGCGGCCTGCCAGCGGCGTACCACTGTCTGACATCATCAAGCTGTTCACCTGTCGCTGCCAAAACACTAAACATCCCTCTACAATGCAGCTCAGAATTAGAGTGCCCACAGCTTATGAAAAAAAAAAAAACTTCATAATATACTTTATAAAATGGTTATTTCATGTACTTGATTCTGATTGGTCAATAGCTGCATTTTATTCACGATAAAACACGGCCGCTTTACCCAACGGTTCTGTGTCATCAGGGCTGGGGAGGTTACTTTTAAAATGTATTTCACTACAGATTACAAAATACATGCTTTAAAAAGTCATTTGTAATGTATTTTGTTACATTACTCAAGTTTAGTAACTTCATCTAAATACTTTAGAATGCTTTGGAATACTAATAAGTGTGGAACAAACACAAAAAAACGTAATTGCAAGTTTTTATCTCACAATTGCATGATGTAAAGTTGCAATTGTGAGTTATAAAGTAAGAATTATGAGATATAAACTCGCAATATTGAGAAAAGTCAAAATTATTAGAAATAAACTCACAATATTGAGAAAAGTCAAAAATGTGAGATATAAAATGAAAATATTGAGAAAAGTCAGAATTATGAGATATAAACTCACATACTAAATTCACAATTGCAAGAAAAAAAATCAGTATTGCAAGTTCATATCTCCCAATTCTGACTTTATAACTTACAATTGTGAGTTTAAATCTCGCAATTCTGAGAAAAAGAAGTCAGAATTGTGAAATGCAAACTCACAATTGTGAGGGAAAAAACAAATCGTGAGAAAAAGTTGCAGTGACGAGTGAATTATAAAATGACTCACAAACAACTATCACAAAACATGAAAACAGTCGTGGATCATCAGGTCATGACAGGACAGTTAAGTTGACAGTTAGGCAATTTTTTTTATGAATTCAGTCATTTTGTCTTGTTCAGGACAGAACTAATTAAAAATAACAACATTTTTATGATTTCTCTTAAATGTATTAAAATGTTGGTGAAACTGAACTCCGCTTTTTCAGACGGTCAGAGTCAGAGAATCACCAATTGCTGTTTAAATGACATTAAAACTCAAAGTAATCACTTTGGTAATCTAAAACACTTTTCAGATGTAACTGTAATCTGATTACCACCCATTTAAAATGTTACTGTAATGAAATACAGTTACTCAAATTTTGTATTTTAAATACGTAACTAAGTTACTTGTATTTCGTTACTCCCCAACCCTTCAATGTAAAACTGACTGACACACTCATAAAGACAGTCTTTGCCGCCATCTAATGGCGTAATAATGTAACTTCTGTCGCTGTTCATGGTCAGGGACTATTTTTTCTGGCGGAAGGAAGGCATTTGCTGATTTTACTTCATGAAAATAGCATTGATACATATTTTTGGCTTTAATATTTGTATTGTGTGGTAAGGTACTCGTGGCTAGTGCTGTATTGTGTATGATAGTGCATTACCCCTTCAGCCGTGACTTATTCACGATACAGCACAGCCTCAGTACCTTATTGCTTATGTACACACACACACACACACACATGTTGTGTTTTTGTGTTTTGTGGGGACTTTCCGTAGGCATAAGGGTTTTTATACTGTACAAACTGTACATTATGTCCCCCTACACTACCCCTACCGCCAAACCTACCCATCACAGAAAATGTTCTTCTATTTTAGATTTTCAAAAAAGATAATTCTGTATGATTTATAAGCTTGTTTCCTTGTGGGGACCAAAAAAAGGTTCCCATAATGTCAAGATTTACTGGTTTTACTTATGTAGGAATACCCGTCCACACACACACACACACACACACACATAGTATATATTTACAAACTTTTATGTTTGATGTGATTAATTGATTTGACAGCAAAATTGATGCACCTCTTGATGGAAATAAATGTTGTGATGTTATTTCCATCTTGAATGCACAAGAGTCAAGCACTCTGTAAAGTCTACTCCAGTACATCCCAAAGACTTTGAATGAATTTAAAGGGTCAGTGTGTACATTTTAATGGCATCTAGCGGTGAGGCTGCAAATTGCAACCAACGGCTCCGTCCACCGCTCACCCCCCCCCCCCCCTTCAAAGTACATAGAGAAGCTACGGTGGCCGTCACAGGACAAAGATGTCGCTGTATTTTTTGTATGTGCAGTTAACTGGTCTACTCTAAAACATTAAGATATTCGTTACCTGATGTGACTGTTTTCCAAAGAAGGACAGTCTGGCAACAAAAGTGGCGGAAATAGAGAAAACTATTATTGGATTCTTAGGGGCAAGAGTACATAAATTAATTGTGTTTAGCCAAAGAGGACACGGGGAACAATGATGGCAAAGCTTACTTTGTGAGACGTTACAAACCTATGGCAAGCCATTTTGACTTTTACTTATTCTCAGGATATGAATTCTTGATATCAACAAATCAATTTTCACTAGTTAAAATGCTAATTCTTGATATCAGGAATTATATTTCCACTAGTAACAACGTTAATTCTTGATATCTGTCATTATATTTTCACTAGTGAAATCTCGCCATAGGCTGCCATTCAAATTCAATTGTTGATATCAAGAATTGATTTCTTACTAGTTGAAATTCCAGTTTCACATATCAGGAATAAATTCAGAAATTCTTACTAGTAAAAATCATCATTTTTGATATCAATAATTACATTGTTACTAGTAAAAATGCAAATGTCTGATATCAAGAATTCAATTGTTACTAGTGCAAATGTCTATTCTTGATATCAACAATTGAATTGCTACTAGTAAAAATATTAATTTCTGATATCTGAAAATGAATTCCTGATATCAATATAATTTCTGATATCTAAAACGGCTTTCTTACTAGTAACAATCACATTCATGATATCAGAAATGAACATTTTTACTAGTAGCAATTCAATTGTTGATATCAAGAATAGACATTTACACTAGTAACAATGTAATTGAGAAGTAAGAAATTAATTCTTGATGTCAACAGTTGAATTTGAATGGCAGCCTATGGCGAGATTTCACCAGTAAAAATACAATTCTTGATATCAAGAATTATAGTTTATTCTAGTGGAAATTGAATTGTTGATTTCACAAGTTCATATCCTGAAAATGAGTAAAAGGCTTGCCATACAAACCCTCACATAGATCCTCCATCAGCGGAACTATATTCCACTGCTCTGAGTTCCACAGCTCTGATTTCCACACGGACCGCTTTAAGGGCGGGACAGATTCTTTGACATTGCTGTAAAAGGGGAGGGACATAAACAAACAGTTACAAAACGTGTTACAATATCAATCACTGATTCCTGCTTTATAGTTACAGTAACAGCCTATTATTGTGACTTTAGCAGAATCATGTATCGGCGACCACTGCAGTCCGCCGTCAGACAGTTATTAAACGCTTCAGCATCGAGAGCTGTCCTCGGAAAGGTAATTTAAAGACACTTTTATGTATAAAAAGACAATAACATCACTTATGTGGTTTATATTCGGGTCCTTTTTTCATCTACGCATTAAGACTGACATTACAATGTTGTTTGGAGTTATTATTTACATTTTGCAACGTAGTGATGGATGACATAACCTGTACTTCTACTACTCCAGAGGTGGCATTATGTTTAAATATTATAAATGTAACTAATTATGTGTAAAATAATGTATATTTAAGCACATCTTGTAATTATTATTATTATTATTATCAATGCATTGTGCCATAATTCTTTCAAACCTGATTCATGTACAATTATGCAATGTTCCAATTTATAACATTTATATATATATATACATATATATGCATATATACATATATTTATATATAACCAACATTAGTTGGTTTATTAGTCGTATTAAGACAATTTAGGGATAATCGGTTGTCAGAATCTCCTTTTTCTTTCAAACTAGATTGAAAATGGAAAGCACTTGTCAAGATATTTTTGCTTCTTAGGCCATTGAACAAGATGTGTGTCAGTCCAGGGCTGTGGTGGCTTGCCGGATAAGAGCGGATGCTTCCAATCACGCTCAATGTCGAGCTCTTCACGGCACGAGAGAGGTGTGTGTGCGCCTTTTACGAGCTCGGTTTCTTCCCAGGCTAAGGAATCCAGTTTCAACTCAGCTAAAGGGATCAATTCTGATCTCTGAAAACTTTAAGCAATAGAACGTTAATGCATATTTAGGTCAGAAACGACAAGCCACATTCGTTTCTATTCAGGTGCGCTATTATAGTGTACACTGTTATGCAAACACATTTGACCTTTTCATGTGTGTCATAACCATGAAATACAGTACCAGTCAAACTTTGCACTCGTATGTATACCCCTGGTTTCACAGACGAGGCTTAATCCCGGACAAAAATGCATGTTTGAGGTGTTTTAACTGAAAGCGACTTGCACTGATATATCTTAAAATACATTGTTTTGTCTCAGGATGCACACCAGTAATGTTTTTTTTCTAAGGCACGTTTATAAAAGCTACTTAAATGTCCTAACTGAAGTAAGGCCTAATCTTACATTTACATTTATTCATTTGGCAGATGCTTTTATCCAAAGCGACTTACAAGGGCAGCAATTAGGGGTTTTGTGCCTTGCTCAAGGGCACTTTAGTCATAGTAATTGAATTTATTCACAATCCCCACCTTCAATTCCTGCCGGCGTGGGAATCGAACCAGCAACCTTCAGGTTACAAGCCCGAGTCCCTCACCATTAGGCCACGACTATCCACTAATCTTGACTTAATTCAAGCCCTGTCTGTGAAACCAGTACTATTTTCCATATTTTAGAACGATAGTTAAGTCATCAAAACTGTGAAATTGCACAAATGCAAGTAATATGGGAATTATGTTGCTAAAAATGTGGACGATGATCATTTTAGCTTGTAAAAAAATGTATATATAGACACAGTTGAGATTTTTCTACAAACATTTGACTGCTATATGTTGGCAATAATCATTTCCTCCCTATATGCTGATTATAGTCTACTAAACTTCTACTAGTATTCCCGATCATAGCATTAAAACATAAAATTCCTGTGAGAAATCCATTGGGGAAGGTTTTATTGCATCCATAGTGGTGGCTTGAGGGAATTATCTGAATATTTTCACTGCAAGGGCTCCATAAAGTTTACCTGGGTTGAGTTGAGATTTACAGGGAAATTGTGAAATGCTGATCTTAAACTGCATCTGTTGATGGATTTGGCACTACATTGGCTATTTGTCAATATTAAAAACCCTAGAGATCCTTCAAAATGCAACTTCAGTTGGTCTTGTAACTGAGAAAGTATTGTTTTGTGTTGTCTTTATGCTCTCACTTTGCCAGATGCCGTGTGTTTATGTCAATGTTTTATATAGCTCTAATGTCAGATGTGTTTCCGTGTTCTGTTGCAAGCTGCGTACTGTTAAAGAGACCCCACAGGCTACAGACGAAGAGGTGGGGGCCTTCACCAAACTGATTGAAGCCATCGGCTTCACTGGACCCCTCAAATACAACAAATGGGTAAATAAATCTCCTCATACTAGTGTTACTCTTCTTTTAAATAGTCCCCTTTTGATATAAGATCATTTGTTCACCGCTTACCATAAAACTCGATGTGTGGATTTCACAGAACTTGCTAGAGATGATCCAATGTATCGGGTGCCGATGTGTTTACGATCAATTTGAAACCATCGGGATATCAGCTGTAGCATGAGGCTGACAAACCGATAGCTATTAATTAACTGAGTGAAGGGACTGAGTTGTACAATGCATTTCTATTTATTAAAGAGAGGTAATTGTCAAATATGAGTTAATAAGAAATATTTGATTGCAAAAATAACCTCTGAAGGTTATCATGTTGTCTTATTTGTATTTTTTGTATCTTTGGCTCTCTCTTGACCTGTTGAATGTTAAATTGATCCATGTTCCATGAAAATAATTGGATGATGCAACATTAAACTAGCTAGTGTACCTTAATGCATGTATTTTTGAACTTTTCTAATTTAAAACATGATCAAAATGAAAATTTACAGATTAAAATCGGTATCGGTATCGGTATCACGCAAAATGAAACGGTGTATCCCTAGAAATCACACATGGAACAGGTTATATTTCATGCCAAAATCAAGAGAAATAAAGACATTTTTATTTTGGTTCAAAATGAATTTTATTTTTGCATTATTTTCTTATTACTGCAATCACAAAAATCTTGTTTGGATGAATGAGTATATATATATATATATATATATATATATATACATACAAACATTTGCACAGTACTATATTATATATATATATATATATATATATATATATATATATATAGTACTGTGCAAATGTTTGTTGTTTTTAGGAATGGTTAATGACCATCCATATTTATTTTTATGTCTCTTTATTAAGAGAAAAACAGAAAATAAAGGAAATATGTACACAAAATGGCTTCTTGAAGGCTTCTGTAAGCAAAAAAACACTATTTATTGTGACCTCCTGGACTTCTTCCAGTTTCTCAAAGAAGAAACCCTGAGAAAATTCTCATCAGATTTTGAAAGTTTTCTTGGCCTTCCAGTCCTGTTCCATTTCGATTTAAGAGAGACAGTTCCTGCTGTTGCTCAAGTGTATTTTAACTATTTTTAAGGACTATTAAATGCTTTTGCATTGTGATATGAACACGTTTTCTTGAGAATAACAAAGAAATCACATTTTCAGTTGATTTTAGTGGTTTACTGGTGAAGTCGACACTATCGAGTTTTGGTGCTGGAATGATGACATCATCTCGGACCGCTACCTGTTTTGTGTTTTCGAAAGCAGGGGCCACACTTTGTGAAATCCGAGATGACCTTCCATGTTAGAGTCATCAGCATCACGGCTGTCTAAAACTTCAGCATGTCTGCTTCATTTTGGGGCACGTTCGGCTCGGTAGACCGGACTGAAAATGTGATGTCTTGGCCAATTTCGTCAGTTTCTCCTTTTGATCACGTCGGATTGAGTGGCTTTTTGATCATGTGTGTCACAAATGTCTCTCTTCTTTTGCAGAAAATTAAGATAGCTGCCTTGCGCATGTACACGTGCTGTGTAGAAAGAATCAACTATGACGAATTTTTTGAAAGTAAGTATTTTTGGGCCTGAATCTTTTCGTTTTTTTGCATTCAGACCGTATTATGGCCTTCTGAGTCTTATGTCATGCTCATTTAAATTTTTTGAAGAACTCTTAAACACCCCTCACTTTATCCGAAATGTTGAAATGAGTGTAAAGGGACCTTTTCAGCAGCACCTGAAAGATTTATGTGGCACTTTACAGCTGTGTTACGTTGTTTTCTTTAGCTAAGGAAAAAACAGGTGTAAACCCAATAGCGGTTTTGGAATCGGAGCCCAAGTTTGCATTGGTTTGGCTACATGTTGTGTTTTCTTGTTCCCCCTTATGATGTCCTCTACTCCCTCTCTCTCTGCCAGAGTGCTCTCTCCCCGACACGCTCAACTCCTGGTTCTTGGTGGCACAGCTCCACGTTTGGTGAGTTTTTGGTCAGCGTTTTGGTTAGAACTTCGACATTGTGTCATGCAAATTCCAAGTCTCTGATTGGTTATTCATGCCATTGAGTTGATTAATATTCATCTACTTGGTGGATTGCAAATGGTGTGTCACTAGACCTATTCAATCTGAAGAGTGCAACCATACTTGCATAGCAACTTGAAATTTAATAACTCAAAAGTAAAATCAAGTCTTTTTCATCAGATATTGCAATTTTTTTTTTGTGTGTGTGTATGTTTGTGCTTTTATACACGATAATATCTTTTATCGTTTTTTTTCCTACTTTTTATGTTTGCCAGAATTTCCTTATTTGGGCAATTTACTTAATATAATTGTCAATTTTCTTAATTTGATTTTGGCATTTCCTTAATTTCTGCAGTTTTTTCCTAATTTTTAAGTTTAATTTAGCCATATTTAAAGTTGCACTATGTAGTTTTTCGCCCACTAAAGGTCACCTATTCAAAACAGGGGTGTAGTTTGATGATGCCAAGTTTGAGTGCGGAGTCTTGGGACATGTCGTCTTCACCTCACAGCTGGTGGAAAAGAATCGGGATGGGATTCTGGCAAAAATTATGTTCATGGTTGCGATTATTAACGTTACTGTAGTGTGAAGCAGAGTAGTGTTGTGTATTTCTTTAATATTTCTTAATAATTTTGACATTCTACATTTGTTTAAAAATGTTCCAAAACTTTATTTCCGGGTTTTCGATTAGATTTTGAATCCCAGATATTCAATGTGGGTACTAATATCTTTTAAAGTATTTAACTCCTCTTTTGTTAACACTTTCTCTCTAGTTACTCGTCTGCATGCTGTTTATTAGTACTTATAAAGCACATATTAATGCCTTATTCTACATGACCATATTCTACATCCCTTAATCCTACCCCATATCTAAACTTAACAACTACCTTACTAACTATTAATAGCAATATTTAGGAGTTTGAGGCAAAAGTCACACTTAATAGTGAGAATTGGACCCTAAACTAAAGTGTGACCTATCTTTTTAACCCATCATCATTCTCATCAAAGGCACCTATGGTCATGCACAGGTTTGGCTGATCTTATGAAATGTGTGATGTTGTCGTCAGAGACTTATGATTAATGGTGGCGGTTTGGAGCCAACACTCTGTACACTTCCAGTTAAAGGCACTTGGGTTTTGTGCGTGCAGCCGAGCATCCACATTGATGACTAACTGGGTTTGTGCAGAGAAACACGGACTGAGAAAAGACCGTCTGAACTTGGTCAAACTAGCCAGTAGTTTATTCATGCATTCACATGCACTCGCACCTTCTTATCACCTGCCGTATTCATAAAGCAGTGATTCTCAAATGTAAACCAAGCGGCAGAATCTGTGCCACAGAAAATATTTTTGATTCGTCTCTCAGTTTGTAAAAAAGAGTTTCTGTGGTTAATCAACATCAGGCCACAGATGCTGTCTATTTAACCCAGACGTTTCCGTTATGCGAGTGTGTTGTCTGGCTGATCTCTGAAGTTTCCTGGTTACGCAGACCATGGCGTAACACAGGCTGTCTTGAGTCAGCGTTCTGCTCTGCTCTCCTCTGACAGGATGTGTCTGGTCCGGATGCGGCAGGAAGGCAGAGCCGGGAAGTACATGTGCCGTTACATCGTCCACTCCATGTGGGAGGATGTGGAGCAGAGGAGCAAGATTATGGGAGTAAGTATATGCGCATTTGATTCAGTTGCCTCTTTTGACATCTGTCAGCTGATATTTGAGCGTTTTAAGATTATCGATGACCGATAAAAGTCATTTAACAATTTAATGTATTTTAAAATATTTTTAAGTTTATTTTTAAGTAGACATTTAATTATTCCCTTATGTAAATACACTCCCATTCAAAAGTTTGGGGTCGGATCAGCATAATTATAATGATTTCTGAAGGGTCATGTGACATTAAAGACTGGAGTAATGATGCTGAAAATTCAGCTTTGGTCACAGGAATAAATTACATTAATTATATTACAATAGAAAACAGTGCTTTTAAATTGTAATAATATTTCACCACATTACAGTTGAATTTTTCATGAAATAAATGCAGCCTTGTTGAGGCTTCTTTCAAAAACATGAAAAATTTATAGACTCCAAACTTATGAATGGCAGTGAATGTGAAAGTGAATGCATTAGATATAAGATACAGATGTGCATAAACAATTTTCAAGCAAAATATGTCACAAAAAGACATTATACATGATAAACCCGTAGAGATATGGTTAAACATGAAGTGTAAAATAATTGTGGCACGCTTTGGTGGTTGTTAAACGTTATGGAACATGTTCATATTTAATGTGATGAACTACACCTGTGGTTCACTTGTGTGAACTTGAGAATACATCCACTAAAAATCACCAAAACACCAGTTGATTAAGAAAAACAAAAGACTGACTGATGGATGTTGGTGAAGAGAAGAGATCCATCATTTGTTTCCAGACGCTATTTCGTTTTATACATCTAATGCAATGGCATTCAGACCTTTTTACTTGCCATATTCTGTTTGAAATTGGAGCCTATCAGCACTACGTCTCATGAATCAAGTCCTAAGCTCTGCTTTTTAAACAACATATATTTCGCCCCCAAATGTTTTAGCATGTGACATGGCTGATGATCAGGTCCGTTGTTTGGATATGTTGAAAAATGGTGAAATTATAAAGAAATACAGTGAAATACTGCCTGACTCTCTCTCTCTCTCACACACACACACACACCCCCTCAGGCTTTAGGATGTAATTACTATGCTCTACAGACTGTGGAGGCATTTTGAGCTGAGCGCTGTCCAGCGGAGTAGCAAAAGGTGTTTAAATCTCTGCGAGGTCAGTAAAGATGACATGCTTCTGCTGTGCCGAGTATGTGCATATATGTGTGTGTGTGTTTGAGAGGAAGCCAACGCAAGGCGCCTTAGGGGAACTGCTGTCAGAAAGGGTGGGAACAAGACTTCAGCCCAGCTGTGAAAACAGAAATCTCTCTCTCTCTTTCCCTGCACTTCTCTTTGTTGACACCCCACCACCACCACCACACACACACACACCATCTCTTCTACCTTCCGTCTTGATCTTAATAGTAGGACTGAAGTAGTATTGCTTTAAAGAACAAGCACATCTCGGCCCAGATCTGCTCTATATAGATACAGCATATATAACACCTAACATACAGCAGTGGCCCGGCCTATAGATCATGTATTGCATAACCCTGTAAACTAGTTAACATGAACTAGATCAAACCAGCTGCGGCTAATCAGTCATCACAACCTTATGGATATGCCAGCGCATGCGAGGGCTGGATGTGAGCCAGCCGTCGACAGAATTTGTTTGACTGTCAGTTAGAGTATTAGCAGTTTTGAGTCGTTGAGTAGTTTATTTATCCGAGGGAACAGCTCTTAGGTTTTATGGCTTAGACTTGAGGATAGAGAAAGCTTTGTTTTCAGAGAAAGAGCAAAACAAAAACCTTACATTTGAATTGTCTACCATAACAAAGTTTGGTCTTAGCTGTTGTTATGCTTTGTGGGTTTAGTTTTGTTGTGGTAAATGTATATAGCTATAATTATGTGGGAAATATATATAGCTAATGCTTTGATTAGTATCCTGACAGTGAGCTATTTAACTTTTTCGCGCAGACGAATGCACAGCCTTGCAAAGTAGACTTCATTTGACTCGTACACATAGTTTTGAGCAATCGAGTTACAACATCTTTGTATTCTTTAATGCTAATGATGGTACTTTCTAACCTCTTCGCACAATCTCTTGTCTATGTAGGCCTGCATCGTCGCTGTAGCTTGCATGTGTTCCGGTCTGTTCTGTTTATGCAGTTTTTCTTCAACTACCCTGTGAATCGACGCCCCAGGGCACGAATGCCACCTTGTGGATAAACTAATTACCGCAAAAAAATTAAATACTCACGTGTGACCCATGTGCGACCAGTTACAAAAATTCGCGATGCGTGTACTCTTCTGATGACGAGATTCACATCATGTGCACTGTACGCTGACCCTCGCATACGTGTAAAAAGTGAAGTATACTTTGCGCTTTAAATTCATAACTTCACCATTTTTTAAGCAGTTTCTACAGCCATACATGTTCATTTGGACATCTTTGACCAACAATTGCTTTGTTTTGTTTTTGTTGTATTACTATTATTTTATTTTTCTGCCATTAGTGTTGCGTTTTACCATGTAAAGTAAAAAACACTCCTCCAACTTTTGGAAAAATAAAAATTCTGAAGTCATATTAGATGAATGAAAATTATTGTTCAGTCGATTAATTAACAAGTTGATTAGCAATTAATATGCAGCTAATGCAGTATGCAACAGAATGAACACAATGTACATGCAGCTTTATTTATAACTGCTTGTCCATCTGTGAAAATGTCGGCATGTAAAGCTTGTTTGTCTTGAATCAGTATTTCCCAACTCTGCTGGTGCGCCAGAAGTACACTGTACATTTTGTACGTCTCTCTAATCAAACACACCTGATTCAACTCATCAGCTTCTTAGTTGCGACTCCAAGACCTGAAATGGATGTGTCAGATTAGGGAGACATCCAAAATGTGTGCCGTTGGGGGTTTTGGAAGCACTGTTTTAAGGCAATAGTTCACCCAAAAATCTCATAACTTATGTCATTCCAAACCTGCATAACTTTAATTCTTTTGTGGAGCACAAAAGAACAGATTTTTATTAATGTATGGTTGGGTTTTCCCTATATAATTGGGTCTGGGGACTTTTTAATATATCAAGAAAAGATGCAAAAGCACCATGAAAGTGTCATGAAAGAACCATGAACTAGAAGTGAGAGCGAGTAAATGATCTTAGATCAGAATTATCATTTTTGTGAGAACCATACATTTGGGTTTGAAAATTGACGTTATCCCTGGGTTAAGTATATTAGTACGAAAAGACTTTAATGTGTTTGACCTCTCTTCCCAAGGAACTGGGCAAGAAGCCTTTATGAGACTTGTGTGAGAGAAAGACAGTGAGCATCAGAGTAAAATAAGTCCACTTAAAAACACTTTAAATGTGTGTGCGTGTGTGTGTGTGTTTAATGAACTCAGCACCTCTTTTATGCCACGCTGTGCAATGGCTTTTTCCATAATGTCACTTTTCCCCCTCTCCCAGAGCCCATAAATCAAAAATCTCTATTTTCTCACGAGGACTCTTAATATAATCCTCTCATTTTTCAGGTGCTCTGTTCAGCCAGTAAGATTTTACAAGCTTATTATCAATTTAACATTGCAATTGCAGTGAATATATTAATAATAAGCCTAAAATTTAGGGCCAGATGAAATTTGGGCTCCTAAAATTGCCCCCTAGCTAGGAATGTCAAACTCATTTTACGTCATGATGGACCAAAATTGCAGGGCTAATTTTTTTTTCTTTTATTTGTTAAACCATGTACCCATGTAGAGTCCATAAACGTGTTGTTCTAGTTAATGACGTGACATGATTTATGAGTAAAATAAAAAGTAGCATGTGGAAAATGTATTAATTGCATTCATTAGCTTCCTATAGATTTCAAAGTAGTAAAATAGAGAATATTAATAACAATAATGCACTTTTCTTTGCTGGGTAACTGTAATGGTTGAATAAAACATCTTAAAATGAAACTTAACAATGTAAATAAAATAAGTACATTTGATCTCCCATAAGTTTGCATGACCAAGACACTTGCTGTTATTTAATATTAAATATTTTCAGTATTTAAATATTGAATTCTCTTTAACCGTAAATATTTTTACAATCACAAATGAAAAACAAACGGCATTCACTCTCTCGGCCCCTCAGAGAGTGTATATAAAAATGGCAGTAGCTCGCAGCAAATCGTTGTCTTAATGAGTGAGTCATTGAATTATTCGCTCAAACGATTAGTTCAGTACAGCTTCAGTAAAAAAACATCACTGTATCGTGCAATGCCTCTACTGTGGATTTGTTTGGAACAAGTTGGTAAAATAGAGCCAAAAACAGACAATATTCTAATAATATCAACTTCTTGTTTATTGAACTGTTGTATAAAATCAATATCACATTTTGAAGAACTCATACAGGGACGGTATGAAATCGCGCCTAGTTTTTTGGAGCGTGTAAGTTGGTGCGACGTGATTTTGAATGAGATGAGAGCTTGATCGTGATGTGGTGTGGTGCGCATTTTGGCTAAAGGTACGTTCGGGACTGAAGACATTTGACCCCTCAGGCCTGGCAGCAGCCATCGAGTGGCACTGTACAAAAGTGACCTCATTTTCCATCACGGAAAATGTCTCTCTTTCACTTGCGTTCTTGTAGGTTCTTCTGCAGAGTAAATTGGCTAACATTACACAAGCATTAGCAAGGCAAAGCAAGGCAACAGATACCCTGCTTGTTTGTTTTATTGCTAGTATTTTTAGTTATACAGTGACATTCATACATTTTTTAACTGTAGTTTAAATGGTTAGTTCACCCAAAGATGTAAATTCTGTCATCATTTACTCACCCTCACGTCGTTCTGAACCCGTAAGACTTTCATTCATCTCCAGAACACAAATGAAGAAACATTGAGGTTCATTCTCGTGTGTTATGCAGCGCGTTTGAGCTTCAGCAAGAACCATTGAGGTTTGTTCTCGTGCGTCAAGCATTATGGTTGAGCTTCTTTTTGTGTTCCCTGATCAAAGTATGTGAATAAAAGCCTAAATTCAATCTGTTCGTTATATAAAGTCTCTCTTCAGAGAATTTGGACTGAACCATAAATTATATGGATTAGGTTTACAATCTTTTTATGAACTTTTTGAAGCGTCAAAGTGGTAATTGACCCTTCGCAAAGACCCGCCTCCTTTAGTTACGGTTGCTTTGTCCGACAAGCCATGCGCTTTCACGCCACACATCATGTTCTCACAAAGTGAAAAATTCATCACGGAGCAAAGAGGACACGGACAATGCATCGACAGACATTTGAAACACTTTCATAGTTAATATATCGTGATTTTTTAAAGACTTTCAAGCAATAAATAGCATATAGTGTCTCTTTAATGTGTCGTGAACCGATCATCTCTTCATACTAGTTCATTTATAGCATCAAATAAACATGAATGAACATCAGAAGGAATGTTGTTTCAAGCGCGGAAAGACATGAGTACACACAATTATTCAAGTTCAAGTTCACCAACGTTAATCTGCTAACTCCCCTGACTGCTTTGTCGGACAAAATGGTGGATTCGGGGTTATGATTGGTTAGATCACCTGTCAATCAAACTGTTTGCGAAGGGTCAATTGCATAGATTGTCAATAGAGGGACAGAAAACCCTCAGATTTCATTAAAATTCATTCATTATTGTTCGAGATATGAACGACATAAGGGTGAGAAAATGATGACAGAATTTAAATTTTTGGGTGAAATAAGATTCTAACCTGCATCAAATATGTTCTGATTGTCATGTTTTGCAGCAATTTCATGTTCAGTATGAACAGACAAATCATTTATATCATATCACAACTGTTTATTAATTCAGTTATTTGTACCTTATTTACAGAAACTATGCCTAAACAAAATAAATATTAACATATATAGATAGATACATTAAACTTACTTAGTACCTCACAGTGACTAATTTGGCAAAACAACCTTCATTTATTGGAAAGTTTTCAGCTAATGTTGTTTCAAATCTTTGACTAACTTTCTTCTGTGAAAAAAATCATTGTTTCTTTGTTTTGTCCGTGTAATGAAAGCCATTGGGATCCAATGTTTGTTGACCCCAATTTTCTTCAAAATATCTTTTATGTTCCACAGAAGAAAGAAAGTCAAACACATTTGGAATGACATGAGATTGAGTAAATGATGAAAGAATTGTCATTGTGTTCCTTTTAAGTTCCTACATAATGAAGTGATAATGGAATAACCCTAACAGCTTGTGAGCGCTGGCTCTCTGAAGACGACACATCTGCGTACACTGACCTGATGTGGAAGTCTGTTTTCACAGGTCAGAAGCGAGGAGGTATTTCCCTTTGTGCCCTTACAAGTTATTTTTTAAGCTGTGAAAAATCGTGTGTAAACTGAATGTAATCAGCGCGTCTGGCAGGTCCGTAACAGGTCCGTCCTGTTGGATTGGGATACAGTTACAGCACTGGAAATGGAAGGACCCCCACTCACTCAATCCTCACTACGGTTAGGTTACTTCACCTAATTGTGCTAAAATACTTGTCATTTGTGCCATGTTAAACCAGCCCCCTTGAACTTTACCTCTACACACACTCACGAGTGTGCCGGGGCGTGTGTGTGATTCTGGGAGTTTTTCTAAGCCGTAGTAATAACAGTGAAGTGAGATATGACACTAATTTGGCGGTATAGGAGCAAGATTCTGCCTCTCAAGCAGTTTCTGGACCCTCTGTCTGATTAGTGCGAAGGATTAAATATCCCAGCCTGGTTTTACCGACCTGCGTCACAACATGGGAAAGGAGGATTGAGGGACGAAGATGGATGAACGGGAGAGGAGATCAGGGTGGACACTGGGAGGGAAAAATGTAACGGGAAGCGAGTAAGAGGAGGAAAGAAACGTACGCAAGTATGCAAAGTAGTGTGTTTATTTAAAGGATTAGTTCACGTCAGGATTAAAATTTCCTGATGATTTTTTTTCTCCTCCATGTCATCCAAGATGTTTGTCTTTCTTTCTTCTGTTGAAAAGAAATTAAGGTTTTTGAGGAAAACATTCCAGGTTTTTTCTCCATATAGTGGACTTTCACTGGGGTTCAACGGGTTGAAGGTCCAAATTGCAGTTTCAGAGCAGCTTCAAAGAGATCGCAGCTGCATGTGACGTAACTGTGACGTCTAAATTGTTTTATAAATCACTTCATAAATATATGTGACTTATCTTGTTCATTAATTAAGTTTGTTACGTTATTACTCAGTAGTTGGCCAACCGGTAAGTCTCCTTTTGACCATTTCAGCGAATGTCTCAGCCATTTGTTCAAAAAGAGTCTTTTGATTGAATTGTTTTGCAGAGGATTGCTTAGAATTAACGTTCACATACTTGCGTAGAATGTTCGGGGCTGTAGGCATGAACACAAAGGAGAGCGAGCGTGCAGAGAAGACGGGGAGGGTAGAAGAGTTAAAGCACAGCCAGATGAGATTGATTATTTGCAGGTCTGCGTAATTATGCACAGGTGCTTTTCTGCCCCGTGCGTACACGAACACACACAAACACACACGGCGACCCGACACACTCCAAGCATGCGGAAAACCCGACATACAAGACTTAAGAATAAACACGCTTGTTTTGAAAATCTCCCCACCCAAAACCTCCCAAGAGTTGGTGTCTGTGACCGTTGTGCGTATGTGTGTTTAGATTCATTTGGAGCGAAGCACCTGGGCAGGCCCCTCGCTTCAGATCCAGCCCTGGTTTTTGTTTTCGGGCGTAAGATTGTTGCATTATACTCCACATGTTGGATATTTACTGCCAAGGACAATTCCAGCTCGGTCTGAAAGCATAACTGTGATCTCAATATTAGGCAGAGACTCAAATTGCTTCATCACCAGTTAGCGACTAAATGATGCTTCACACATTAGAAAAGAAAGAATCTCCACTCATTTGTTTTTTTTGCACTCAAAGTTTGATGTAATTGTACTTTTCTGTGACTGGTTGTAGGATCCAAAATGATCCGTTAATGGCTAATTTAATGGCGAAGTGTTTTATTTCAGGTCTAGTTATGACCAGAAATAAAATAGTTATTAGTTATCTTTAAGCATCTAAATTATTGTTCACAAATCAAAAAAAAAAGTCACAGAAGGAATTTATTTTATATATATATATATATATATATATATATATATATATATATATATATTTTTTTTTTTTTTTGCCCTAGACGTGATTATAGTTTTCATTCACTGTTTTCAGGGTTCAAAATTGTTTATTTAATTTTAGTTTTACTTATTTGTTTATTTTTTATTACTTTTATAACTTTTTTTATTGGCCCCAATACCCATAAGATCAAAATGGGCATATTGTGAATTATTATTATTATTATTATTATTATTATTATTATTATTAATAATCGTCCTGGCCAATGTTTCAGATGCTTACAGGATATGGTAAACTGGTCTGAATAAATGATGGTTTTATATTGTATTTTATTTCATCATTTTTTAATTATTTTATTTTATAATATTTTATTTTGCCAGTATTTCAATCTTTCATTATGGTCAATTGATCTGAATATTGTGATTTACTAACTGTCTTTCTTTACTTGTATCACAGATTGATGCCATTCACAGAAAGGAGAGCATGAAGGTGATGACGGAGACATTCTACGCTGCACTTTTTGGTTATGATGAGGTAAGCTGTCGAACATTATCATCAGCACTCATCAGTTTTGCATATTGTAAGTTATTCTGCCCTGGGTTGATATTACAGACTATTTACTTGCCGATCAAGAACTGTCAAGAGTTAACAGTGAAGTGTAGTGCTCATGTGTCTCTCCACTGTATGTTTTAGGGAATTCTGTCAGACGATTGCGTTCTTGCGGCGGCGCTCTGGAGGAACATGTTTAACAGACAGTGTGAAGACCCCAGACAGCTCGAGATGATGGTCGAATATGTTCGCAAACAGGTCAGTGTGTGTTTTTGCACACGTCTGCGTGCGTGGATGGTCAGAGTCCAGTTCTCTGCTCCTGTGCAAACAGAGACATGTGTGTATACAGCACCGTCTTCCTCACACACATAAACACATTCGAGTGCTGCACGTCACCCACTCCGTCACTCAAATCAACTGGCACCGTGTTTAACAAGCAAACGCCCCCTTCTCCACCACATAATGTGACATGCATTGAGTTGGAGGTCAGCATTTACAGTGTGCCGGTGGAAAGCTTTCCCTTCCTTTTCACCCCTTCATGAGCCCCTCTTCAGGCTCAACAACATGGATGGCAGAGCTGCACAATGGATCGAAAACATAATCGAGAGTATGATTATGATTATCGTATGATTATGACTGTGAACTAATCATGAAAAGTTTCAGTTACTGCACTCCATTTTGGTCTAGCGTTCACAACGTTTTATTGGCTGCACAATTAATTGTATTCCAGCTTGGAATCGATACAGATTTCCTGATTTCAAATTCACAAGGGGTGCTTCTTAAACTGAAGGCTGTATCCTAGTGAGGCTGTGTCCTTTTTAATCCAGTTCTTCAGAGGCTTGAAGGATAGAGTCCTCCTCAGCATTGAACGCTACAATGAGACGGCCTAGTAAGTGTCACACATGTTCCCGCCCCATGAAAATAAGATTAAAGGGGTCCTAATGTAATATAATATAATATTCATTAATACTTTATATCGTGCAGTCCTACCTCTGAGACTCATATTGAGAAACACATGTTAAACTATTCCCTTGGTAATTTCTAAAGTTTATACTTTTTACCACATCACGTTCATAGACGAGCGCATTCATTGTCGTGAATCTTTTGAGTGCACACCTTACCCTCTGGCGCGAATGGCATGACAACACGGATGTAAACACAAACAGGAACTGCTGACCTGCCAGTGATGTCACGCCAATGTGTGTCAGTAGTTTTCGCAATGCAAACAACAGTTCTTGACCTGAAATAGAGCAGAGTTTTGGTCATTTTAGGGAAAAACTGTTTTGCTTTTCAGATTTGTGTTTAAGGGGTAACACTTTACAAGGTTCAATATTAGATATTATTATGAACTAAAAATGAACAACTGTTTTTTACAACATTTATTAATCAAGGCTAATGTTCTTTTATAAATATACATATACACGGTATATACATATAAACTCAAGGTAAGAAGTAATTGTATTTTTGTATTTTTTATTTTTTTATTGTATTTTTTATATAAATATACACTCAAGGTAAGAAGTAATTGTATTATTCAGAGGCTGGTTGCAAGGTCCAAAATTAACTGTTAATGGCTTTATTTAATTTAATGAATTAATGTCTAATTTATTTTGTATTTATATTTTTTATTTCCTTCTGACAATGGGATTGTTTAAAGGAATAGTTCACCCAAAAATGAAAATGATCTCAAGCCATCCTAGGTGGATATGAATTTCTTCTTTCAGCCGAACACAATCGGAGTTATATTAAATAATATCCCGGCTCTTCTCAGTTTTGTAATGGCATTGAATGGTGCTCAAGATTTTGAAGCTCCAAAAAAAGTGCATCCATCCATCATAAAAGTAATCCATATGACTCTAGTGGGTTAATAAACGACTTCTGAAGCAGAGCGCTGTATTTTTGTTTTGTTTTTTTAAGAAAAATATCCATATTTAAAACCTCCTCTGAACTATTCCTTTAACTTTTTGGACCAGTACCAATAATATCAAAGTGAGCATATAATCGTTCATTTTTAATGTATTCCTTGTTCCAAATATCCACACGATTGCAAACGTGACATTGTTTAATACAACAGCTCAACAAACAAAAGAGTCATATTAAGTGATGTACATTTTAAACACAGTTTTGTCGGTATTGTTTGCTCTATTTTGCAACAAAATAATAGTTCCAATGAAAGCCACAGCAGAACCGCAACACACCGGTGTTTTGTGAACGAATCTGCGTGTTTGAATGAATCGTGAGTGTCAATGATTCAGTGACCTATTCAATGGCCGAGTTCACACTGCACGATTTTAGCCCCGATTTTCACTCGCCTACTGAGTTTGCGTAATCCGAATGTCCGAAATTGGAGGCAAATAGATGGTCATTCACGTGAGTGTGAATAGATGATGCATCGCTGATGCCCGTGAGAAATTTGGCATGCTAAATATCTGGACCTGTCTGCAATTCAAAATTCTGCTTTGTGAAATGTGTTTTAAGTAATAATTATGTTAGCAATGACCTACAGCCAATGAGAGAGCAAGATACAAGGCAGCGGGAAGTTCAGAGACCCGATTGTTATAGATTTTCTTTTTTTTTTACCATTATTTTTCTTGTGTGTGTGTCAGATTTCAAAAGTATTAAAACAGTTTTTCGTGTTTACTCTGGACATTATAAGGTTTTCATGTCAAACAGCTAATATTGATGCATTCCTAATCAATTTTCCACCCATGCACATTTCTCTGACATGTTTATCCATCAATACATGATTATCTGGAACAGAGTCCGACTGAAGAACCCATCGTCCGGTCTCCATCATTCAACAAAACACACAATGAGTGTTCTCCATCTCAGCCGAGGCCATGAGCTCATTACAGGTGCGGGCAGGAATTTATTACAGACGAGAGCGTTCGCGCGAGGTGTGCGTTATATACGCGACCGAGCTGGTGCCTGCAGGCATCCTGCGAAAAAGAAAGAAAAACAACAAATAAGCGTCATCCGAGTGTCAGGGGCCTGCTTAGCTCTGGATAGAGGGAGAAGCAGAAGTAGAGCCGGAGTGAAAAGGTGAAACGAAAAGAAAACAGTCGCAGGTGCAGCACATGAAGCATGGCAGCGACTGATGACACAGCGCAGAGAGGGACACCGTTGCCATGGTAACAGCGGCCTCTCCTGATGAAGTCACACGCCGCTGCATGTGTGTGCGCTGGTGCTTGACTGCATCGTTATTCAACGCTAATTGCTCTCGACAAACACCCACTAGCTCTGACATCATTGTGTGTGTGTGTATTTGAGTTTTTAAACTCCTGCAGCATTAAGAATGGTCCACTGGTTCATTTAAAGTGTGGCAACTTTTTTTTTTCCATGCTTAGATGTGGATACGTCTGAGTTTGGAAATGAAATGGAAGACATATTTCAGCCCCGTAATTTACTCAACCTCATGGCATTCCAAACCCTTATCGCTTTCTTTATTTGGTTGAAACAGAAAAGATTTTTTATAGAAAATGTATGTATTTATAGGGGGGTGACGAAATCTCATGCCATGAGATCTCGTGAAATTGAAATGTGATGAGATTTCTCGTTGAGGTGAAAAACTATCTCGCGATATTGTCATGACGGAGTGTGAGGGTGAAATTAGGATAGAATATGCCACTGCTACGTTTACATTATGTTTTGTTTTTTATAGAAATAAAAACTATTTAATTCAGTTGGATAACGGTCAGTTTAATCCCATCCAGCTAATCCAACACGAGCACCAGAGTCGTACGTTGTCGTGCTGCAGGACTCAAAGTTCACTGATCAAGTGACGAGTTGACTGACAAGACCATGGCGGAGGATTCGTTGCACCCCAGAGCCTAAAATCATCTTATATATGTCTTATCTTGTAGAATGTGCGCTTAGAAAGAGAAAGTAAAACGCGAGCATGCATTCAAATGCCATTTCAATACCCCACATTTTGAAAGCTGCTCCCCTGATGCATGCAGACATTACCCAATATGAACGCTATCTTAGGCTGGGCTGTGTAGTTTTGAACATGACTCAGCTCTGTATCATGCTTTAAAACAAATTTAGATGACTTTGATTATGGTTGCACTTATTGTTTGCACTTAATAAGACTAAGAGAAAAAATTTGCATTTATACTGTTTTTATTTCTATGATCAATTTGTGGAAAGGAGTTCAGTTGGGAAGTCATAAATCATGTACAGTTCTAAGATATGAAAAGACTAATCATACAGGAAAGAAGCCAGTCAGTTGAATTTGTGACAAATTTTACAGTGCTTGAGTATTGTCTTTTACTGCAAATGATTATTCATACTCCGAAAGTAGAACTGAAATGACATTCATTACAAGATGATTGGTTAAACCATTTCAAATGCACCTGCAGGCTATTTTTCTAGTCATATATTTTGTCATTGAAGATTTCTTTAAAATACTGTGTAAAAATCGTCTACCTGTTTCGTCAAACACAGTGACCAGGGTCTTTTCGACCTCCAAGATGGACGTAAAAGTACCATAAGATGTATTCTAGCTGTTCTGAAGCCATATGATGGCTCTGTGTGAGGGTTGAAAATCAAATGGTGTCAGTCGGTATTGTTCAAAATTGTGGAAGTCTCTTCTGCTCACCAAGGTTGCATTTATTTGATCAAATATACAATAAAAAAAACTTTGAAGTTGAGAGGTTGAATTTTTAGCATCATTACTCCAGTCTTCAGTGTCACATGATCCTTCAGAAATCATTCAAATATGCTGATTTGATGCCCAAGAAACATTTGAAAATAGATGTGATGCTTCATATTTTTGAGGAAACTGTGATTTTTTTTTTTTTTTCTGGATTCTTTGATCAATGGAACGTTCAAAAGTTTTTGAAATCAGAACCTTTCAAGACATTATAAATGTCTTTACGGTCACTTTTGATAAATTTAATGCATCCTTGCTGAATAAACGTATTAAAAAAATCTTACCAGCCCTGAACTTTTGAACACAGTGTATATGTGTGGATTTTGCAGTGATTTTAAGCGTGACTCATCCAGGTTTTATAGCTGTACCTGTCTGTTGTTGCGTTTTCATCGGTTTGTAATTAGTTCCCTGGACGCTGCTCTGGTCCTGCATTCATTAGCACAGCTGTCTTCACTGTGGTCAAGTTTTAATTAGTTTTCCTGCTTTAAACACTAGGAGATGAATTCATAGAGGTCTGTCTTTTTACAGCACTGTTATTGAAATGATGTAAATTGAGCCTGGATTTGATCAGGCTTGCTGTGAGGTTCAGCCCCTGAGTTTGGATCACACTTGTCTTTCGTGAATTCCTTGTTGTTGTAGGCTTGACTGGAGCTTGAAGCCACGCTTTTCACTATATATCCTATTTTATTCTATTCAGTGTCTACTTTTGCTTCATATCTGAAGGTCTTGGCAAGTAAAAATAGCTGTTTTCATTATAGTTGGCAATGAAAATTGATGCAGTTCACAGGCTTTTGTGGCAAGTTTGTTTATTTCCACAGATTTTCAACTACTACATAAAATAAAGTAAAATATATTTGTAAAAAAAAAGCAAATTTGTATTTTAAAAGTATTTAAGTTGTTTAATGGCTTCTCAACACTCTTTAAACCATAAAACAATTATGAAACAGCATAAAAGATAACATATAAAATAGTTTTACAACATGTGACATCATGCCCCAACCAGACATTTCTGAAAAAAATCGCCTTTGCTTTACTCTTTTTAGTCAAAATATACTTCCATTTTATAGTCACCTGCAGATAATACAGATGTTGTTTTCTCCAACACAGATGCAGTTCATTGATGCTCTGGATGGGGAGGACCTGCTTTTAACAGGAGAAGTCAAATGGCGCCCCCTGGTGGAGGAGAACGCCCAGAGCATCCTGAAGGTTCCCACCCCCACCTACAATGACGCTGGTCTCTAAGAGCTGCCAATCAGGACACCATCTGCCAATCAGGAAGCGGCACTCACCTGATCAGTCACACCCTCGTTATGTCTGTCTTTCTCTCCCTCTTCATCCCTGACTTTTCCTTTCACCTTCCCCACCGGTTAGTCAGCTTCCCACGTCAACACAGTGTCGGAAACACAACAAACAAATGCGCACATGCACACACACACACACACATTTGTTCTCACGTGTATTGAGAGTATTAAGGACTCATCGGAATGGTTTTGCACTCTCCTTTTCTAAATCTATAGAGTATTCTTGTATTTATATATGTCTTTCCATACGGCTGCAATGTTGCAATATTTATAGGAATATTTCCTGGCTCTTTCACCGAACCTCTCCTCAACGTTTACAGTGCGAGTAGTTGTTGTTTTTTTATTTTACTCTCAATGTGTTGGAGGAAAATGTTTTGAGTGTGTGTGAATGTTAGTGTATTTTTTATTTGTCAGGGTCGTCCACCAATAAAAGCGCTTCTCGAGTAATGACCTCTTCTGACCTCACAGGAATTTCACTCTTTGTGTCTGTTTCGCTTTCATTGCTACTATCTCTTGCTTTTTTTGAGCACACAATTTCTGTTTGTGTGACATGTGAATCGCCCCCTCGAGGGAAAAAAAGGAAATACTTTAAATAAAATACTAAGTATTTTAGAACCATATTTAGAACCAATTTTTTTTTTGTTACATTGTGACATTATTGTAATTGTGTTTATAGATTTTCTTTTTCTTAATGATAATTCTCTTTATTCTATATATTAATTTTTTACTTAAGTTCAGTAAAAAAAAATTTTGCACTTAAATCAGGATAAATTAATGGGTTTATTAAATTAATAAATTAATAATTAATTATAATAATTAATATAATTAATAATTTTTTATGTTTTTATATATATATATATATATAATGTATATTTATTTATTTATACCACGTTAATTGTAGTTTAATTTTTAGTCATTTCATGATGTGCTTTTGTCAGTTTATTAGTTTTATCTTTTGTTTTTAAATATTGCTATTTAAATAGTTTTTTTAAAAAAGTTTTATTTCAATTTTAGCTTTATTTCTTTCCAGTTAATAATTTTAGTGCTTTAACTTATTTCAATTCATTGCTGTGGAAACATTCTTTTATATTATAACTAATACATTATTTTATTTCAATTAACAGAAATGTTTTTAATAGTTTTAGTTAACAATAACCTGCTAATGTATACATTTCAAATAATATGTCCTGCATTATAGTAATTACAGTTTTTAAATAATAATGAGAATTTGTTAATAAAATGCTTAATTACATTCAGATAATGTCACAATACAATAATAATTATAATAATGGTTCTTAAAATAGGCTTCATTCTTTTTATACAAATTAGATTCTCTGCCTTTTAGGTGAAACCAGTTATCAGAAATATACTGTATATAAATATATATATATATAAATATCACTTATGACATTAATCACACTGTAAATGGAAGGTCAAGTGTTGCACATCACATTGTGCGATACTGTATTTCACATAGTATGCATACTATTTCTGCAGTATACAGTAGGCACTCGTTCTCTGTGAGTTGGTAACAGAAGCGGAGCGGATAGTTGTGGGTCAGCCGTTGGGCCGCAGATGGCCAGTGGTTGCTGTAGCAACAGCAGGTGTTCTGTTACGACCTGTTGGCTTCCCATCTGCTTTGCGGCGACTGCAGGGTGTTCATCCAAAAAATCATTGTGGTTATGTGTGTTTGTTGTAATATTGATGTGAGTGACGCTTCAGTTTTACTGGTTTTGCATCAATTTGATTAACTGTGTTACCGTGAAGAAAACGACCATTACCTGCTTAAAGGAATGTTCTGGGCTCATTACAATAGAAGGCTTTTGACTACCACAGAAAATTCTTTGAAAGACAAAGTGACAGTACTGAAACCGATCATACACAGCTTGTCACTGTATTTACAGTAAATCATTTGAAGAATGGAACTCCTGTCATGTAAATCCAAACAGTAACTTCAGAACTATATGCACAATAATTCGTGTGAAGCCACTCACTTCAGTTATGCTGATGACAGTATTCACAGCTCAAACAACATTCATGTTTGAACAGTGTGAAAGAATAAATATGTGCTTTAATATATAGGAAATGTGTATATATATATTTCTGCCTTTAAATTCTCAGGAACGTCTTTCCTCTTAGACTTCCAACTGACATTATTTTTGATGTTGAGAGCGCTTAACTTGTTTTGAATCCAGGATGTTCCTTTCAACAGTGCTGGTCATTCATTGGAGATGCATTGTTCTTTTGAGACCACAGAGGGCGCTAAAATTCGACAAAAGTCTGCTGTGTTAGAGTGCTCTGTGTACAAAACACTGGAAACAGTCTTCACCAGTTCAGTGAAGTTTGGAGGGATTGTTTAATCCTTCATGCCAATGTGGAAAATCCTCGTCTTCCCATTTGTTAGCCAGAATGTCACAGTAATTCTGCAGAAATCTGTCAGCTCTTGAACTCATTCAGTGTTTGCAGATCTTCAGCAGGTCAGGAGAGTTGACAGATGTGTCATCACGTGTCATGTGCTTGACACATCCATACTTGTGTTCTTTCTATCTATCTATCTATCTATCTATCTATCTATCTATCTATCTATCTATCTATCTATCTATCTATCTATCTATCTATCTATCTATCTATCTATCTATCTATCTCTATCTATATCTATATATCTATCTATCACCTGTCTATCTATCTATCTATCTGTCACCTGTCTATCTATCTATCACCTATCTATCTATCTATCTATCTATCTGTCATTATATCTATCGATCTATCTATCTATCTATCTATCTATCACCTATCTATCTATCTATCTATCTATCTGTCATTATATCTATCTATCTATCTATCTATCTATCTATCTATCTATCTATCACCTATCTATCTATCTATCTATCTATCTATCTATCTATCTATCTATCTGTCATTATATCTATCTATCTATCTATCTATCTATCTATCTATCTATCACCTGTCTATCTGTCATTATGTCTATCTATCTATATCTATCTATATATCTATATATCTATCTATCACCTGTCTATCTATCTATCTATCTATCTATCTATCACCTGTCTATCTGTCATTATATCTATCTATCTATCTATCTATCTATCTATCTATCTATATATCTATCACCTGTCTATCTATCTATCATCTATCTATCTATCTATCACCTGTCTATCTGTCATTATATCTATCTATCTATCTATCTATCTATCACCTGTCTATCTATCTATCATCTATCTATCTATCTATCACCTGTCTATCTATCTATCATCTATCTATCTATCTATCACCTGTCTATCTGTCATTATATCTATCTATCTATCTATCTATCTATCTATCTATCACCTGTCTATCTATCTATCATCTATCTATCTATCATTTATCTATCTATCATCTATCTATCTATCTATCTATCTATCTATCTATCTATCTATCTATCACCTGTCTATCTGTCATTATATCTGTCATTATATCTATCTATCTATCTATCTGTCATTATATCTATCTATCTATCCGTATATCTGTCATTCCATTTATCTATCTATCTCTATCTGTCTATCCATCTGTCTGTCATTTTATCTATCTTCCTCTATTTATCTATGTCTATCCATCTGTCCGTCATTCCATCTATCTGTCTATTTATCTGTCTATCTATCTATTGTTCTATCGTTTCATCTATTGTTCTAATTTTCTAAGTCCCTTTGTCCAGTTGTAAGGATTTTCTAGACTTAGTGTTTCAGAGGTAGATCATGTTGAAGTGTGTGTGCTGTCATTGGGACAGTGGTAAAACAGATGAGTCAGTGGAGGGTGATAAACACACACAAGGATGTTGCTCAACCACTCTGACCTCGTCGTCCGGCTCACATGATGCTGCTGTCACTCTTCTGTTGCCCTGAGGGTTGCTCAGAGTCTTTTGTGTGCTAAACTGAAACCAGCTTCAGCGTTTGCTAACAAGCGAGTAAGTCTAATTAGTTACTTGAGGTCTGAAGCCATACTGATTTCCTCATGGCTTCTTTGTTTTCTCATAACTGATCTGGATAAACGCACGGCTGTTGTGTGATCTATAGTGCTTATGACAGGCCAGAGACAGGTGAGGTACATGCAGTTGAACGAGATTGTTCTCAGTGCTGTCATTCCCTGGCAAGCCTTTTTTTTAATCACTTGACATCCAGTTGCTTTGAATTGTTGTTTCGTAACTTCCCCGAGGTTCTGCACAATTCCCTAATGAACTTCGCGCGCAGGCCTTTGTTTCGTGTAAGGAAGTGGTTTAGAATTATTTGAGACACTCCTGTTGGTGTTTGTCTTCTAAACACACAACAAATTTGCCCTACTTCTTGACTTTTAGGCCTTAAGTGGGGTTTGTTAATGCGCTTACCCACCTTCATTTCTGTAAGACTCCATTGTACATGAAGTATATTTCACTGGATTGCCCTCCTATTAATATCACCAGGCCAAGGTTTTATTCAGAACGTTTTTTATTGGATGTCTCAGCAAAATAAAATAGAGAATGTCTGTCAAATATCAAATTGAAAGGTTGAATATAGTTTTACTTTTAACTGCTAATTTTATTCATCGTTTTGTTCTAAATTTTAATACATTTTATTTATAGTTTTTTGTCGTTTTATCTAAAACTACCGTTGAAAGTACGTTGTTTTTTTTAAATGAATATTTAGAAATATTTTTAAAGTGACAATAAAGACTATTATAACGTTACAAAAGATTAAGATTTCAAATATAAATGCTGTTCTTTGGAACTTTAAATAATCCTGAAAAAATATATCATGGTTTCCACAAAAATATTATCAGCACAACTGTTTTCAACATTTATAATAATAAGAAATGTTTCTAGAGCAGCAAATCAGCATATCAGAATGATTTCTGAAGGATCATGTGACACTGAAGAGCAATGATGCTGAAAATTCAGCTTTGATCACAGGAATAAATGACATTTTAAAATGTATTCAAATAGAAAAAGTGCTTTAAAAGATTTAGTTCACTTCAGAATTAAAATTTCATGATAATTTACTCACCCCCATGTCATCCAAGATGCCTTTGTCTTTTTTTCTTCAGTCGAAAATAAATTTTTGAGGGAAATGTTTTTCTCCAGGATTTTTCTCCATATAGTTGACTTCAACAGGGTTCAACAGGTTGAAGGTTCAAATTGCAGTTTCAATACATCTTCAAAGAGCTCTACATGATCCCATACGAGGAATAAGAGTCTTATCTAGTAAAACGATTGGTCTTTTTATAAAAAAAAATTGTTTTGCTAATTTTTAGAAAATGACATACTTTTTAACCACAAATGCTCGTCTTGCACTGCTCTGCTCCCACGTTGGAAAGGTCACGAGTGACTTGGGCAGAAGTACCGAGCAGACTAAGTCAAGCGGCCTTTACAAAAAAAGGTAAAACCACGATGTCGGATGATTTTTAAGTTGGAGAAGAAAATGAGATGAAGTTTAATCAGCATAAAGGTCAGCATAATCTTTCCAACGTGATTACGTAATGCGTGGCACATCGCAGAGCTAGTGCAAGACGAGCATTTGTGATCTAATTTTTGTTTTGTTAGAAAATGACCGATTGTTTCACTAGATCAGACCCTCATTCCTCATCTGGGATCATGTCGAGCTCTTTGAAGATGCATTGAAACTGAAATTTAAACCTTCAACCTGTTGAACCCTGTTGTAGTCCACTATATGGAGAAAAATCCTGGAATGTTTGCCTCATAAACCTTAATTTCTTTTCAAGTATAGAGTGGAAATAAACTATTGTGCTTCCTGTATGAAATTTTTGTCATTTGTTGATGATCAAGAACACAATGTCACACTTTGCTTTCATTGTAGTCAGTCGTGTCACCATGAACAATGTGCTCATTGTCATTTCCTGTTAAACCACTCAGCAGCCATTGCCTACGCCAACTTCCCAACTTTTCTGTATTTTAGCAGAGACTCAGAAGGGCAGAAGGC
Source organism: Zacco platypus (assembly GCA_038088235.1). Lineage (NCBI taxonomy): Eukaryota > Metazoa > Chordata > Actinopteri > Cypriniformes > Xenocyprididae > Zacco > Zacco platypus. The sequence continues at coordinate 30,180,660 of CM076074.1, read as the reverse complement.
TTGGGGTGAGATGCACAAAAGTAGATCAGCAAGACGCTGCATGCAAGCGCTCCTGTTTTTACATGAATGATTTGCTGTAGGTGTATTCACCAAATGCCAAGCACTGTGGGAAGAGAATTATTGAGCTCTGAAGCTTCCCAAGCAAAAACGGCCGGTTACACCCATCTAAAATGCTGCCAGAATCTCTGCATATGGCCTACATTTAATGTGCCATCTGATTGGCTGCTGATGATTTGAATCAAAGCAAAATGCGCCGTTGTTACGTATGAATAGCGCCTCCCTCTCCCACACTGAAAAAAAATTCTCAGAAATTGAAGTGTGATTGCATTAAAGCTTTATTGTGTGTGACAGTGATGTATTTAATGAGAGTCAGAATGTCTGTAATGGTGCTGCTAATGTCAGATACTGTGGCCTCAGAGAATTTGGATACTTGAGCATCATTTTTAAAATGGCCGATTGTCATTGTGTTAGATAACATCAGCCGTTTTCATACTGTAGCTTTTCCTGTAACAAGGCCTTTTTCCAACAACTAGCGGTGTAGGGTTACAAAACACTTCATAGCTGCATTATTGTCACCTATTATTGTGCTTGTAATGCATACCTGCATTATAAAGGTATGTATTCATAATGTGCGACATAATGCATTACATATTGTTAAAATCCATTCTATTTACAGATTCCTTATTACATCTGAAATTGGTTGTTTTAAGGCATTATCTATTCATTGTCACACCTTTAGAAAGTGTAAGTATTATAATGTTTTATTACTGTGGTTATAAATATTCATTATTCATCATATGCACGAAGCCTAATTAATGCATTAAAATACTTTTATAATGCGTTGCACACAAAGTGTTACCATGTAATCTTATCATTTTTATATTTGATCAGTATATCTATTATTTTACAACCCAAATAGCATTTCAGTGAAACGCGTTGGTTGAATGTGTTCTTTCTTTCAAATACCATTTGAAAGAAATGTGATATTTTGTATCTAATGCAATGACATTTAGACTTTTTAAGTGTGACGTACTTTCCAGATACTTTTGGGCTCACTGTATGTGTTGCATGTGAAATGATTTTAAAAGGGTAGATGGGAAAGATAAAGCTACTGTAGTATCTTCAAAAGCTGTGTCCTTCTTCCAGCAGTGTGCCGGTATTTTTGTTTTTGTTTGTTTACCTGATAATGAAGGCTGTTTGTGCGGTTGAGCAAGACTCCGGTGTCTTTGAAGGTTATCTTCTGAGATAAAGCGCTCCCGGTCAACAGTTGCAGGAGCGACGCGCTTCACTGACGCTCTTCCTGTGATGACCTTTCCTCAACTGCACTCATGAAGGACCTTTGAATCTGCTTTATGATGGATCACTCACAACCCTTGAAGTAATGAACGGTTTCTTCCCTGAAACAATTGTCCTACGGGGCAGAAATCTGGTAAGTGATCGCTCAAAGTTCAATGCGAAGGGAGATACCTACTTTTAAAGAATTTGCTGTTTAAGGACTACAACAACGAGCTTCTTCCTGGGTTAGTGACATCACGAACCCCCAAATTTACATAAACCCCGCCCCCGGGAACACATAACAAAGGGGTGAGGCCATGTTATTGCAAAACATTATGTAACACAAATGCAATAGCATGTCATAAACGCAAGATGACAAATCAGTAATTCAACAAATCTATATCATCATGAAGCATATATTCTCTGCCTCTCTAGGCATCTTGCAACAGTTCCCACATGAGCGATTTATAGATTATTATTATTATACATAAATTCATCAATCCTGTTGCATTGTACATGTTGTCACTTTTTCTTGAGTCTCTCCGTCATTGTCCGACTCTGTTTTGAACATAAAAGGCTGAGGAGTTTCTGACATTTTCACCGAGTTTGAGGTAATCGGCGCTGCTAACGCAAGCTTTTGAAACTCCGCCCTCTTCTTGCCAGCTCATTTACATTTAAAGGGACGCACACAAAAACTCAGCGTTTTTGCTCGCCCTCAAAAATTTAACATGCTATAAAAAATTATCTGTGGGGTATTTTGAACTAAAACTTCCTATAAAAACTCATAAGAGGTGAGCAGAGAGACTAATTGTAAAATAATAATAATAATCTTACCAACTCCAAACTTTTGAACAGAAGTGTGCATGTAAATAAATTTGAACTTGGTTGTCCGGTACGCACCCATGATCCTGCTGAAACAAGCTCTTGCTGAAGGCTGTTTTTTTTTTGCCTTGTAATATTAGAGCTTCAGCCTTAAGATTTCAACATCAAAATGACAAGTGTAATTACCCTTCATAATAGATTAAATCATATTCCATCAAAAAAACACCTTAACACAAAGAATAACCACCGCAGATTGAATGTACATTATATAACCAATTTGTATTTATTAAAAATGTAATATATACAGTACAGAAGGTGAACCAAGGTGAGAATTATTCGTTAATTTTTTTAAATATCAGATTTGTTTCAACGCTAAAATTAATGTGGTCTTCACCAGTTCCCTTACCAATATGCAGACATAAAAATCTAAAAAATAAAAAAAAAGTGGTGTTTACCTGTGAAAAACTCCCCAGCACAATGTAACAATGTTTTGGGTTGTTGTCAGGGTGTTGCTATGTGGTTACACTCTTAAAAATATTTTTTTTTTTCCCGCAGAAATGCCATTTGTGTTCGCCAAAGAACCTTTCAGCGAACAGTTCTTCATGTGTAAAGAACATTTTAATAATCTAAAGAACCTTTTGTACAATGGAAAGGTTCCGTGAACGTTAAAGGGTGTTTAAAAACCCTAACCCGAAGTAAGAGAAATGATGCTTATCGAATGTTTAAGCAGACAGTTCACAACAGACTTGTGTGAAGTGTAATGAAAACTCTCTGGAGATGTACAGTATCAATTTTCCTGTTGACACAGTTGGAGCTTTTATCATGTGAAGTAGGCATTAGCCTCTGGTCAAACCAGCTTTGTCGGTTCTCAAGAGATGATGCAGTTATTGCTGCGCATATTAACATATAATGCATTCATATCTTGTGTATGATAGTGTGAGTGATAAAAGAGTTTTCCGGCATGATTGTTAACCTTGGTCAATCCAGATACAGCCGTAAATAAATTGACTCAAGTAGTCGCGCGCTTACATAATGTGATTTGCTGTCATGAGTCGGTGTTCTGTTGAAATTCTGAGTAACACACCTTGCTGTCATTTTGGGATTTACAGACATGTTTCACTGAAAGAGCACAAAACCGAGCAGGATCTGGTTTCATGGACCCGCAGGACAAATCAAGATGCTCATTTTTGCAATTGCAATCATTTCAATGAAAAAACAAGAAGACTGTTTGTTTTGTGAGGTATTATATTCAGTGGGACCATCGAGGATTTAAAATTCCATGTAAAACTGGAAATAAACTGCAGATTTTGCACAGTTTAAAACAAGTATGTGATATACACCACAGTTTAGGGTCAGTCAAGTTTTTATATGTTTAAAAGAAGGCTACATTTGATCAAAAATACAGTAAAACAGGTGCTTCATATTTTAATGAAAACCGTGATACATGTATTTCAGGATTATTTGATGGATAGAAAGTTCAAAAGATCAGCATTTATTAGAAAAAAAATGTTTTGTAACATTATAAATGTCTTTACAGACACTTTTGAGCAATTTAAAGCATCCTTGTTGAACAAAAGTATTCATTTCCTTCAAAATAATAATAATAATAATAATAATAAAAAAACTCACTTTGGATCCATTTTGTCTCTGTGTTTAACTCACAAAAGGGCAATATTTTCCCGCCCGAACACGTCTCTTGTTTTATTCATGAGCAAAAAATTCAAATTTTGCCCTTCATCATTAAAACACGGACAGATAGTCCAGTGTACTGTCGCACGTTACAGTGAAACCATTATTCAGAGCTCCATGTGACTCATGACAAGCATTGTTCCATACATGCGGTGTGTCCACAACGTCTGAACGACATGACAGTGACAGTCAAAAATGATTTCTTCATAAAACAACTGCAGATTAATCTTTTTTTTGTATCTAAAATGCACAGATTCTCTATACTTTTCAATGTCTACAAGCATCTGAGATGTATTTTTGTCGTCTATAAAGTGGAAAGGCAGCTTGAGTGAATGTTTTCAATGACTTTTAACAGCTGAGAGTTTAAATATATAATACTTCGAACAAAGGAAATGCTGTTTGGATGTTGGCTTGTGTCTGTTTCCCCTTTATATGTCATGGAAAAGATTCATCCTGAGCCTGAGGGTGGCTGCTACCTTAGAAAGACAGGAAGACCCAAAAATATCTCGCTGTTGGACAATGGAGACAAAAAAAACAACAAATGATGTCATTTAGAAGGCAGTTGAGGAGTATAATACAACACGTATAAAGTTTGTCCAGCGTGAATGGCTGCACATTTGCTTTAGACAGCTTTAGGAGCCTGTAAAGACCTGCCCTTCAAGTATGTCTGCTTTCTCTCTCTGTCGATTGTGCTCTATGATCATCTTTGCATGTCAGTCATGTAAATGAATCACACAAGTGACATCCTCTGTATTTACTATTCAAATAATGCAGACATGCCTCACAGAAGCAGAAGCAGGAGATCACATGATGTTGTTTTTGTCCTGAACGCTGGTTACAGTTGTCCAGATTAAAGAACATAACCGGAGTCAAAAGTCAATTACTGTACTGAAATAACCAAAGGCACATCTATATATCAAATTTTTATTTTCTCAAACTTAACTTGTGCTTTTACTAGTCACTTCTTCTAGGCATTTGCCAAGTTATTAACGTTCTGTAAAATAGATTTGAGGTTTCAGTTTGGTTGCTAATGAAAAGTGCTGTGATGATGTTTGGCACCATTTCATGTTTTGGAAGAAAATCAAATCAAAAAGGGCCTTATTGTAGGGTATCTTTGATATTGAGATTTTTTGCCAAGGAAATTAGTATATATTCTATATTCTATCTAACTCAAACTGTACAATCTGTGAATATATACTATCTAAGCTACAGTAATGAAATCTACAGTGACTTTAATCTGCTCACAGTGTGATTAGCGCCAAGTTGAGTACAATAGATAGTTTATCTGTAGACAGTTGTTTAACAAAATGATTCCTAGGCTTGTTTTCTTGTGGCAAGCCATTTTAACATTGTTTTCTTTATTAATATCTAGTGTTGTCAAAACTACCGACCGTGATTTTTTTAAAAAATGGGACGCTTTGAGCGCTGTTGAGCGGATTTGTAAACACCTCTGATTGGCCATTATTGGTTCACGCACTCATCAGATATGTCTGTGATTGGCTGCAATGATCAACTCACGTGAACGAAGACGTAGGTGTTTGAGTTTGAAAGCGGGAGTGTGTATCTGTGCTCGATGAAGAGCATCACTGATGACTATTTACAACATGTTTTTGAAATGGTGATCATTGTCAAGTCAAGTCACCTTTACTTATATAGCGCTTTTTACAATGAAAATTGTGGCACAGCAGCTTTACAGTAATAATTGGCAAATAATTTTTTCCCAAAGAAAATTGTGTCATTGCCCAGCTTATTCTATATATTTGAATTGATTCATTCCGTTGCAAAGATTAATAGTTATTAGTCTAGTTAATTTATGTATATCAGCACTGGAGAAAACAGTGACGTAATCGTCCGGCTCAACTGAGTTCGCATACAATGGCGCCAATGCAGGCATATCAAAAACACTGCTGAATATCAAGCAAGTGTCCCCGACCAAGCAAGCCATTGTGATTGTAATCAATCTCAGGCATATCAGAGGTGTTTACGAATCTCAACAGCGCTCAAAGCGTCACATGTTTTAAATGCCAGTACTTTTGACAACACTACTAGTATCTGTTTTATCATGTATAATCCTTACACTGAGACACAGATATTTGAATATTTATCTACAAATATATTTTATTTTTTGATTGATCATTTATTTCCTTTTATAATTGCATAATAATAATGCATGCTTGGTTTTCATTTATTTTATCTTTACTTTTTATTCACATTAATACACATAATAATTACTGTTGTTAATAATAATGATATTAATGTTTGTTTGTGCAGTTAATAAATAAACATTAATAATTATTTATATTATGTTTAGCGTTGGTTTCGGGCAAATGTATATGTTAAAACGGCCTGCCATAGTGTTCTTTCCACATGACGTCAGAGGGGGTGGAGCCGGTAAACGGGGCAGCCGCAGGTGAGAGCGCAGGTGGAGCGCAGCGTTGAGTTTCCCAGTAGCTCACAACAATACGCCGAGAGGCCTCTGGGAATAACGCACTCCAACTACCATGACACAAAACAAGGTCAGCTTTGGAATACACCAGCTTTAATAACCGACAGCTTACTTGAACTTTTTTGAAACCCAGATTAACACCAGTCGTGGAAATGATCAGCTCAGAGGCTTTGCGCCCGACCCAGAACCCCGCGCGTAAAGGGAAGCTCGCGACCAGGCTGGAGGAGGTGAAGAACCCCTGGAGACACGGATCAACACTCGAGCTCAGCCACAATGAAACCGCGCGGCTCGCCACCGACGCGCTCTTGGAACAGGGCGAGAAGGAGTATAAAAAAGTCTTGCATGACGAAAGAGAAGTGAACTTTCTGTCCTCGCTGGAAATACGCTATATCACCGAAAATGTGGCCAAAAGTAGTAGCGCGGACAGCGGGATTAATGGAGTGGACATGGAGGAAGGGGACACGATGTCAGAGCTCACTTCAGGGACTTATTTCCCCATGATGTCCGACGAGGAGCCTCCAATGTTGGAGCTGGGCTGGCCAGAGGCTTCCACCCGATGTGGACCCACAGAAGCGCAGATATTCTTTCAGAGGGACAAGTCGCAAAATGTCAAAGATCTCATTCGATCACTTATTAGTAAAGCTAAGAAGGTGAGAACAACAGAAACCAACTCAAATAGTCTGTACAAAACATCTGGCCAATGCTGTTTCCTCACTTGTGGTTTACAAATATGTTTATATATGTATATACAGGGCTGAGTAGGTTACTTTTAAAATGTATTTCACTACAGATTACAAAATACATGCTTTAAAAAGTAATTTGTAACATATTTCGTTACATTACTCAAGTTTAGTAACTTAATCTAAATACTTTAGAATACTTTGGAATACTAATAAGTGTGGAACAAACACAAAAAAGGTAATTGCAAGTTTTTATCTCACAATTCTGAGTTTTTCCCTTAGTTATAAAGTCAGAATTATGAGATATAAACTCGCAATATTGAGAAAAGTCAGAATTATGAGATATAAACTCATATACTAAATTCACAATTGCAAGAAAAAAGTCAGTATTGCAAGTTTATATCTCCCAATTCTGACTTTATAACTTGCAATTGTGAGTTTAAATCTCGCAATTCTGAGAAAAAGAAGTCAGAATTGTGAAATGCAAACTCACAATTGTGAGGGAAAAAAACTAATTGTGAGAAAAAGTTGCAGTGACGAGTGAATTATAAAATGACTCACAAACAACTATCACAAAACATGAAAACAGGTCATGACAGGACAGTTAAGTTGACAGTTGGGCATTTTTTTTTTTTATAAATTCAGTAAATGTGTCTTGTTCAGGACAGTACTAAATAAAAATAGCAATATCTAAAATAATCTAAAATACTTTTCAGATGTAACTGTAATCTGATTACCACCCATTTAAAATGTAACTGTAATGAAATACAGTTACTCAAATTTTGTATTTTAAATACGCAACTAAGTTACTTGTATTTCGTTACTCCCCAACCCTGTCTATTTATATAGCTATAAATATAATTGCTCAGAACGAGAACATACAGAACCATACAACACATAACAACAACAACAACAATAATAATAAAGAAATTTCCATGAAACTTGCATTGATTTGTATGTGACGTCACACGTAAACAAGATACTTTTTAAACAGACACTTTTCATTTGGATTGCTTGAATTATGTTACATTCGATCACATTTTACGCACCACATGTGCGTAAGGAATAATCAGACTGAACCCCCCAAAAAGTGTTTTTGTCACATAAACAATGAATGAACGCTGTCGATTTAAAATAATTAGTTTAAAACTGCCTACAAAAATGCCTTAAAAGTTTGTTCTGAGAAAAAGTTTTTTTATTTAATGCAGTAACATTCAGACATTTATAAGTGTGATTTAGCTATATGTTTTGAATGTCATCCCTTACGAAAAATAACCAAGATTCTTGTCATTATTCCAATTTAATGATGGTTTTTTCACTATGGTTTTTTTGTGGTTATACAGATGGTAATCAATGTGGCAAAAAAAAAAAAAAAACATGACTTTACTATGATAAAACCATGAATAATTGTCGTAAAGGGATTTGAATGTGATTATTAGGTGAGATAACTGCTGGAGAATTTGTTTATGCATAAAAAACATGAGCAACTTGACTGCTAAATTGCTTGATCATTATCAATTACTTTCAAGTTTAAAGCAAGCAGTGATGCACGTTTAAAGATTGTGCCCTAACAAATTCTCTTTACAACACAGGTTATTGCAGTGGTCATGGATATATTTACAGACGTGGACTTGTTCTGTGATTTAATGGAGGCCTCCAACAAGCGCAGGATTCCTGTATATATTCTACTGGACGAGAAGAATCTCTCCCATTTCTTGAGCATGTGTTCAGAACTAGACATCCAGAATTCACACTTGAGTGTAAGTCAAACACTGACACGCTCATAGAGAATGCATTTGGTGTTGTCAAGTTTTTATCCCTGCACATAATAAGTCTTAAGAAAGTTTTCAATGAGTTTGGTGTTGAATATATCTGTCCGTTAGTCATTCCGATGAAAAGCAAAATAGCACACAAAAAGCATTTTTGTCAAAACAAAACAGCATTTATCTGAAATAGAAAGATTTTGTTATATAATAAGTGTCTTTACTGTCACTTTTTATCAATTTAATGCATCCTTGCTGAATAAAAGTATTAATTTCTTTGCAAAAAAATAAATTGTACCGACCCCAAACTTTTGAACGGTAGTAAATAGTTACAAAAAGCTTTACATTTCAGATAGATGTTGTTCTTTTGAGCTTTCTAGTCATCAAAGAATCATGAAAAACAACATTTCAACATTGATAATAATCATAAATGTTTCTTGAGCAGCAAATCTTCATATTAGAATGATTTCTGATGGATCATGTGACACTGAAGACTGGAGTAATGATGCTGAAAATTCAGCTTTGATCACAGGAATACATTACATTTGAAAATATATTCAAACGGTTATTTTAAATTGTAATAATATTTCACAATATTATTATTTATTTTTTTTTACAATATTGTTGCTCAAATAAATGCACCGTTGGTGAGCACGAGATACTTCTTTTAAAACCATTAAAACGTTCCCAAACTTTTGACGGTAGTGTAGGTGAACCAGAACTCCAATTTATTCAAAAATATACCCATGTTTTGATTATTTAACATTTATGTAATGCTGCTTTTTCAGAATATGCGGATAAGAAGTGTATGCGGAGACACGTACTGCACCAAAAGTGGGAAGAAATTCACAGGTCAGGTTCAAGAGAAATTCATGATCATTGACTGTGAAGAAGTCATAGCTGGATCCTATAGGTATGTTAATCACATCATATGTTTTTATTCAAGCATTGTGTAATTTAGTTGCATTATATAATCATAATTTTCACCAAATATCATAATTGCTACAGTGATATTCACTACTGTAAGTCAGTAATTTAATGAAATCCTTTTAAATGACGGCGCTTTAAGAATCATTTAGTTTAAATGTTTCTTTGCTGACACTGGTGAACAAGTTTTACCACTGCGGTAAAAATATGTTAATCTATAAAGGGCTGTTTGATGTAAGATACAATAAGTAACTGCAAAAGACCAGCGTTGTCAGTGTCTGACATGCTACGGGTCAACAGGCACAACATGTCCCAGCGCGCGCGCGCGCGCGTGTGAAAGTCAACTATGCTAGAAGCGACTTGAAATTTTTCACAGGAGGAATTCTGTTGCATTGAATTATTCACGTTGAAATACCCATCAGTCCAGGCTTATCTCATTTTAGTCATATCATTCTGTATTATGCAAAGCATTTCAGCGTATGGCAGCATTTTGGCAGGGAGATGACAGGACACGCACCTCATGCGCTCCAGCAGACATCTGTAGACTTGAGCAGCTTAGCAATGAAAACATGATGAGTCTGCATTTCTCAGGCACAGCGTGGTCTGCGTTAGCATTGACATTGGCCCTGTTGTAGCCATCAGCTTCCAAGCCTCAGTGGCTAATTTGGTGGATTTTTTTAGTTCAAAGTTGTTTTTTGATAATTATTCGGGAGCTGAGACCCAAGAAGAGATCTCAGTCTGGCATGGATTATGTCTAAATGGCTAATTTTTTTATGATCAGGGCCTAAAACTAACTTTTTGCCACACCTCCCAATGCTCGTTGAATATCCTATTACCTATCTAATATAAATGAAACATTATTAAAGACGAGTAAATAGTCAGTAATAAAATAGAAACAAATAAATACAATATAACATAAAAGGTACAAATTAAATAAGTGCTTTTCAGGTTTTTCTGGTAGGTGCAAATAACACTGCATATTCTTCACTGAATAAATTAAACATCCTTATTAATTAATCCTTATTGATGTTACAAAAGTTATTCAGTCAAGAGCAGTGAGTCATTTTTTTTCTCCGTCCTTTGTTTTATTAATATTAAAAACAGACATCAGCAGTCATATTATGCTGCTGTCACTTTAAGAGTAAATGCACATCACGGATCTAAATTACTGATACTGTAAGCTACACATGTGTGTTACTTTCACTTAAAGGGTTAGTTCACCCTAAAATGAAATTTATTCCTCACCCTCATGTGGTTCTACACCTGTAAGATCTTCGTTCATCTTCAGAACACATATGAAGATATTTTTTATGAAATCCGATGGTTCAGTGAGTCTCTATTGACAGCAAGATAATGAACGCTTTCAATGTCCAGAAAGATACTAAAACATATTTAAAACAGGTCATGTGAGTACAGTGGTTCAACCTTAATATTATAAAGCAACGAGAATAGTTTTTGTGTGCCAAAAAAACAAAATAACAACTTTTCAACAATATCTAGTGATGGCCGACCAATCTTTTGTTTCAAATCAGTGGTTTGGAGCGCGAAAATCATACGTATTTCGCAATTTCAATAGTTCATGTGACTTTGGCAGTTTGATACGCGAACCGAACCACTGATTCGAAACAAAAGATTCGTAAAGCTTCATGAAGCAGTGTTTTGAAATCACTAGATATTGTTGAAAAGTTTTTTTGGCGCACAAAAAGTATTCTCACCACTTTATAACATTAAGGTTGAACCACTGTACTCACATGAACTGTTTTAAATATGTTTCTGGACATTGAAAGTGTTTATTATCTTGCTGTCAATAGAGACTCACTGAACCATCGGATTTCATCAAAAATATCTTCATTTTTGTTCTGAAGATGAACGAAGCTCTTATGGGTTCAGAATGACATGAGGGAGAGAAATTAATGACACAATTTCCATTTTTGGGTGAACTAACCCTTTAAGACATAACTGTAAGGCATTATAATACAGATATAATATATTTGTCATATATATTTTAACATAATTTTGTATGAGATTGTCCGCTCAAGTGCAAGAAGACGTGAAAGAGAGCTCCGTTTAGTATTCGGGTGCTGTCTGAGACGCGGCTTTCTGCGTGCCCGCTTTGGATGTGTGCGCACAAAACTTTCCACACAGCAAGCGAGAAGCGAAACGAGCTCCCTTCCGTGTCGTCTTGTGCTCGAGTATTTAAGTTGTCATGGCGTGGAGCTGGCTCGTCACTTGTCCCGTGCGGCGTTCACATTCATGCAGTGTTAAAATTCATAAAAAAGTTAACTGGTGAGTGACCCTGTCTCATATACTCGCATTTGGCGCTTGACGAGTGTTAATTTTAGGCCCTGGTTATGATGATGATGAGGAATTATTAAGAGGACTGAGTTTGTGTAGGAGTTGTCTTGTTATTTCAGGGTTAGTGCGGCCTGTGTAAAACTTTATAGTGTGGATAATGGGTGAGGCCACACTCGTGTTAAAGGCTTTACCCATATAATAGTCAACAGGGAGTTTTGTTTGACTAGAAGTGCACACAGTTCAAAAGGAAATCGCTTTCAAACATAGTTCTGTAAAGCTAACAATTTAGACATTTTAGAACTTTCGTAACAGAGAAATAATTAACAGAGATTGATGCATGCTGGGATACATTTTTCTGTCTTTTGTGCTCTTTTAACCTACAAACCGGAAAAGACTGTGATGATCTAATGTAATGCTTATCACATGCTCGTTTATTTTAGTATCATGCAAGGCCATAGTAATGCCATAAACAGATGGTTAGCTTGAACGCAGTTAAACACTTGTTAGCATAAGTCACCTGAACCATCCATAAAAGCATAATTGAGGATTTCGATTTAACCCAGTTTCACCCAGGCTGGATAGGATCTTTGAACCTCGTTTATGAAACCCAAGCAGAACGAATGCTTGTGTGAGCTGTAAAAGCTTTCAATTCAGTGTAACAATATATGCAGAAATATTTTTACGGTAATTCGTTCTGCTCATGTTTCATCAATGAATCCTTTTTTGTTGATGGGATATTTTAAAGTCTATAAATTATCCATTTCTTCCAAGAACAATTTCAGGTTATGCTCTTATGCTCTTTTTTTCCCCTTCTAGTTTTACGTGGCTTTCCGCTCAGGTCCATAGCAACATGCTAATGCAGTTCTCCGGCCACATCACGGACTGCTTTGATCGCGAATTCCGCTGTATGTATGCGGATTCCCAAATAATAGACCGTTTCCACAATCCGGAAGACGACGAGCTGCCCGGTTACTCTTACAACATGCCGGCACCAAACTTTGGGTTGGACTTCCTTGCGAACTACGGCAGCAAGGAGAAAGTGTATTCTGAGAACTCCAGTAGCCAATCCAGTAGTAGCGTTTCCAGCATCAAAGCTGCTCCTCCAGGCATGAAATCTGTTTACAAAGTCACGCAAGACAAGAAGAACCCGGACATCTCACAAAAGACTCCTGATTGGAAAGAAGTCACGAGTTCGGCGCATCAAATGCCTCAAGGAACCCACATCAGAAGAAGCTCTCTTAACGACACCCACCAAAGTCCGACGGGCGAACGCCCTCCCTTGGGTCAGTCCGCTGCGGCGGAATGGTCCAAAGTCGGAGCAGCAGAATACCTACGCGCAAACATTGCTGGACAGACATCCAAAATCCAGTCTTTGGGTCTCTACGGTTCTCCTAAACCTCCATCACCAACTCAACAATCTCCAACCGACAACAGGATCACCTCAAAACATCGACTCCCTGCCCCTTTCCTCACTAAGTTCACTGATTTGTTCACCACAAAGGACAAGGACTCTTACCTCCCCCAGAAGAAGCCTTCTCATTGCTCTCCGTTTGGTGGGCCAGATCTTTCTCAGAATGAGCCAGAGAGTAAGCAAAGTCCTCCTCCACCAGGCCCCATGCCAATGGACAGGGTGGGCCCAGATAAAGGGATACATCGGCGGGATGAGAAACGCATGACATTAGGTCACAGCAAATTGGACCTTGTCAACCATTATAACAAGTTGAACAAATCCAAGCAGGTGTATAGTCGCTTTGAGCTAAAGAACAACATACCTCAGTAATGCTGGGCCTGATTGATCGTTCTCTCTGGTCGACTCTAGCTGTTATTGTGCAAAGGAACGATAATTTTGTTGGAGTGAGACTGTTGCTCTTTTTTTCTTTTTTTACACAAGACTAAAAAATCAACCAGGAGTGAAAGGTGAGATGTGTGTTTTAAGTGAATTTGTATTTTTAATGAAAAGTAAGTACTTGGTACTAATGCTGCTTTCAAGTTCTTCTGGGAAGTTCCCGGAATCCGTAATCGTGACGTGAAGTGATTTTGGTCAGAATAAACTGTATGAAATGGGAAATTGTATAGGTTTCTTGAAGATAACAAGCTGTAGTGCTATTTCAACGGCATAACAACATGAAGGGTAAATTAATTGCATGTTTACACACACACACACACATATATATATATATATATATATATATATATATAATGCATGTTAACTTATTTATATTGGTCATTTCAAATTTCCCAACCTTATATTTAAAAAAAAAAAAAAAAAAAAAAATATATATATATATATATATAAAATATATACACACATCAATTTTAAATGACTAATGACTCTCTGCTTGACCCTACTATATATATATATATATATGTGTGTTTGAAAGAAGTCTCTTATGCTCATCAAGCCTGCATTTATTTGATTAAAAATACTGAAAACAGTAATATTATGAAATATTATTACAATTTAAAATAATGGTTTTCTATTTTGAAATAATTTTAAAATATAATTATTTTCCTGTGATCAAAGCTGAATTTTCATCAGCCATTATTCAAGTCTTATGTGTCACATGATGCGTCAGAAATCAGTCTAATACGATTATTTGATATTCAGTTATTATCAATGTTGGAAACAGTTGTGCTGCTTAATATTTTTTGAAACCTGTGAATATAAATATTTTCTAACAAGTCTTTACTATGACTTTTATCAATTTAACACATCCTTGCTGAATAAGAGGGTTAATATCTTTCACAAAAGAAAGAAAAAAATTGCTGACCCCAAACGTTTAAATGCTTGTGTATATTTTTTTACAAAATATTTCTATTTTAAATATAAAGGCTGTTCTTTTTTTAACCTTTTTTTTTAACTTTCCTCAAAGAATCCTGAAAAAACGTATATCACAGATTATTAAAAAATATTAAGCAGCACAACTGTTTCCAATATTGATAAAAAAAAAATCCTGTTCATGTTGTAAATATGATCATTCTTGCATGATTTGAAGGCAGCGTTAGTACTTTGTACCGGTACATAGTACTTTGTGTTTGTGTTGTATATAAAACCTCGTGTATATATGAACCATTGCTTCATAGGGCATTTTTGTACTCTTGATGTTTTCTATCCGCCACTTTAGCTGGCAAAGCAGATGGTGTTGATTAAAATGTAGCCACTCTGTCTGACACTAAGTATTACCCTTGGATAGCAACATTCAGGAGGTTACACGTGTAGTCTTCCAAACATTCTCATGTGTTTGTACTAAAATGTGATTCTTGTGTCACTTAAGACATGCATTTAGAGACTCTAAAATGCACTTTGGGTAACGTTGCAATTAGCTGCTTAACTATCAAGTACTGTATTACTTCAATGAAGCCTATAGTATAGACTGCATCTCAGTGGTCTCTGATGCAATAGAAGCTAATTGCGAGGAAAACACGATTTACATTATTATTTTATTAAGATTTTTCCAGCTTTTGATATTTACCAATGTTAATGGAGCTTATGTGTGTGTAGAAGTGTTTGCGACAGCCTTCATTGAATGCTATAGCGTGCGATCGTTCATCTTTGACCAATCTATAGATACATTCTTGATCTACAAGCTTTTTATCCAACAAGTAGGAGATACTGTGAATAGGCGAGCTTGAAAAGAAGATGTTTTCTCGTAGAACTGATTCAGAATCTGCTCCAGATACCTTCATGTAGAGAAGACGTGGCTGAGAAACCCGAGATCTAGAGTAAAGGTACAAAAGCTTAAGTAGTGCTGATCCAAGGTCAGGGTTTACCTTTCATATCCACAACACATAAACATAAATATGTGATAGATCATAAGAATTTACCATTTTAATATGTTTAAACATGATTACAGATACCTGCCAATACCTGCCGATCCACCTGTCGAGCACTAACTTGAAATGTAAGGCCTTGAACTTACTAGTGCATTTCTAGTTTTCAGTGCCTACAGTCGTTTTTCATTCTAAACATTTTTGCTCACCTTTTTGTCTTGGTAGTGCCTTCCATTGACTTGCTTTTTGTTGTTTGCTTTTTTTATGTGTTGTTTGCATTTTTATGTACATATGAAAATCAAATATTATAAAATGTGATCTATTAATATAACCGTGTTTGGGAGTTTTAGATGTGTAACATACTTTTACAATTGCAGATCTTTACATGTAATCTGTTACATGTGACTTGCATAACTTTTCTGACAGTGTTACCAAAGACTACCATAAATCAATAAAGTTGTTCTCTTTTTCTTAAACCAGATTTTATAAGCGTAGTGAGAAACCGCATTCCAGTTTGTATTTTAAAGAGGCACAAATGTAAATGTTTTGAAATTCATACGCTGTAAAATTTATTTTTAATGACTTCACATTTTTTCTTTTGTCAAATCAACTTCAATAATTAATGTGGTTCAGATAACAATGTTTTTTGAGTTTGTTAAATAAACCAATCGCGTTCGTTGTATTAACTTAAAATTTGAAGGAAACCAGGCAACTTGCTTAAAGTTAAATCAACAATTCTTTTTTACAGTGTATAGGCTAAATCAGTTACTGACTAAAAATAGTAAGGATGCTAACTACGCTCAGTAACAGGACAAAACATGGCCGTTCGCAAAGACCCACCCCCTTTTGTTACTGTTGTCCAATAAGCCATGCGCTCTCACGCCACACATCATGTTCTCACGGAGTGAAAAATACATCCCGGAGCAAAGAGGACACTGACAACGCATCGACTGACAAGACAGAGCAGGTTACTTTTGATATGAAACAGTTTCAAAATTCAAATATTGTAATTTTTTAAAGAAGTTTAAACAATAAATAGCGTCTAGTGTGTGTTTAATGTGTCGTGACAGATCGCTGCAGCTCCTCGTGAACCGATCATCTCTTCATACTAGTTCATTTATAGCATCAAATAAACATGAATGAACATCAGAAGGAATGTTGTTTCAAGCGCAGAAAGACGTGAGGACACACAATTGTTCAAGTTCACCAACGTTAATCTACTAACTCCACCTGACTGCTTTGACGGACAAAATGGCGGATTCTGGGTTATGATTGGTCAGACCGCCTGTCAATCAAACTGCTGGCGAAGGGTCGATTCATTTCAGTGAAGTGTTTTGTTCAGACATTTTTCATTAGCAAATTGCATTTTAGTTTAGCTTTTTGTAGCAAAATTATTTTTTAATTCGGTTTCTAACTTTTTGATTAGTTGAATTTAGTGTAAATTGATGTTTGAGAATGAAATCCTTAATGGTTTTTGATAGAAAACTGATACAATCTGCTATTTATCTAAGATATTTCCCCTTAAAAAGTAACTGCTTTGTCAAAATAGTTTCTTTACTATACTTTTCATTTAGTTTCTTTTTAAATACTATATTAAATAATAGTATATGTTACTAATTAATATTCAGGAAGTAGTTACTGCTTTCAGTGTGTTGTGGTTTGGCAGGCCACAGTCGTCTGTCAGAGCTGTGTACGTAAAAGTTCTTGCTTGACCAGAACGTCCACATTCTTTGTGAAACACATACTGAATACAGTAGAGCAGTTTTCCGTATGATCCTGTATAGAAACAATTCACGTTTACAATCCACGTTCTCATCGTGACCTCCGTAAATGTAATCTTCACCTGCCATCAGGTTATATGAATACAGCTGACCTCTCACCAGCTGTAGATCATCTTCCTCGGTTACTGTAAACCATTAGACCAAATCACATGTCATTTCATGGTAGAATGTCAGTTATATATATAATTAAGGTCTCATTGCTACAGAAATTTGCTGATAGAGATCTAGTTTTCTCGGGAAGGATGGATATAGGTGTGTGTGTGTGTGTGTGTGTGTGTGTGTGTGTATTATCTAAATGCTTGTTTGGCGAAACTATGAACTAGTTTATGATGTCGGCTCATCAACCTCCAAATGCAAAATATAAAGTTTGGAGAACGTATCGGATTCCAGACACTTAAAATGTGTGAACATAATTGCATTATGTCGGTTTAAGTGTCTAAATACTTTTGAGGCCACTGTTTATGTGTTTGTGTACTAGTCCACGCTTAAAAAATAAAGGTTACAAAAGGGGATTTTCACTGCTATACCATTGAAGAACCATTTTTGGTTCCGTAAAGAACCGAATCCTTTTTTCCTCAGTGTGAGGAACATTTAAAAACTCTAAAGAACTTTTTTGTTCATGGAATCACTGGTTTTAAGAGTTTGAGATCCAATTATGTCTCGTTTCAACTAATTATTAGAAGTAATTATTAGTTCCAGCAGAAGTGCGCCTGGATTTGCATGCTTCAAACTGCTGACCTGCTTTGTTGTCTGTTAGTGTGCCGGAGAGAGTAACTTTACCCTCATGGTCTTGTTTCAGCTACGGCCCACATCATTAACCATTCTCAAAGTCAAAGAGACGAAGATGATAGTGCTCATGTAGTGTTACAGCAAACCTCGAACCCGTAACTTACCTGAAAGGACTCCTGTGCTTTATGTTGTGAATGATGTGGTAAAATCAAAACCACGTAAATATGATGGCGAAAAACTCTTCATACTGTTATATTTTCTGTGTTTAGACCGTTTGCATTTTGGACATTTCCTTGTGAAAATGTTCCTATTATGAAAAGCTTTTCACAGCCTATTATTTGAGGGGACTTAATTTCCCAGGAACTGCTCAGCCATTCTCTATTGATCAAAAGATTCCTACTTTGAGTCAATATGACATTAAATTTGACCCTTTTTACTTTCTAACTCATGTATTCATTCATTGTGAGCGATTCGTTGGTGCATGCTATTCCAAAGAACTATATATCTTCATAATCTTTGATCAAAATAAGGAATTGCTCTTCCTCTGAAGTGATTTTTGTGGCCCGCTGACCTCATTTAGGCCACGTAGGCCATTGGATAATGATCCAGTCAATAAAATGGATTGGCAGTTGATGCTGACTTATAAGAAATCTAAAGGGGGGGAATGTAGGAAGAGCCTAATTTTTATCCATTGCAGTAATGGAATGGATCGTGACAAGTGGACATTTAAGACCTGAATGTGAGTTCGCGTGAGGGTGAATATTTTATCCTTGGAATCAGGCTATGTTTAAAAAAAAAAAAAAAAGCCATCAAATGCACAATATTGTTTCCTTTTCCGAAAGAATATAAAACATAGAAAAACTGTTCTAAAGTGCACAAAAAAATTAAGGTTTGTGGGTTTAATAATATTATATTATAATTAATTATATAAATATTATTCATTTTTACAGTATTAAAGTAAATTGTATGCACCTATTTTATAATAATTTTTGTGTTGCTCCAAGTAAAAGATTGAATTAAATTGTTAATTGAAATTATTTATACGATAATTAATTTTAAGCACAAAATTTATGATTGTGACTAGGGCTGCACGATATGAAAAACAACATTGAACTTGAACGCGATTATCGCTTAAACGTGATTCTTAGTGCGATAATGAAATGGCAAAGGCTGTGATTATTTTTGATGCGCAGCTTGTCAGTGAAGTACGGCTCCAAATGCTAATCCATCTGAAAGCACTGCATTTGAGTCGCTTATAATGTACATTTGAAAAGGCAATTCGCGTCCAACATCTTTCCAGACATGAGCAGCATTTATTAACATCTTGTCCAACAAAAGACAACATTTAATAACATGTTTTTACTCCAAATTCACTTCATAACGACAGTTGAGCGTCCTTCTGTGAGATGATGTGATTTCTTACACAGAATAAGGCAGTCTGTGTTTATTAGTCATGTTTAATCAATCAAAGCGTTTCATTCTGCTGCAGTGCATATATTGAGTTTCTGCGCAAGAGCGCCCTCTGCCTTTCGGATGGAGAGCCGTACAGCTCTGACAAGCTGCGCATTTAATAATCACAGCCTTTTCCAAATCGTGTGAGATTTAATCGCAAAAAATCGTGCAGCCCTACAGGTCTACTTTAACTTAACATTGTCTACTCACAAGCCCTTGCTTATGGCAAATGAAAAAGAAAAACATTTTAGAAGCAAAGCAATTTGATGAAAGATCATGTAACACATATTTTTGGGGATAATCTGCATTGATTAATCATTTTACAATGACACCAGGAACATTTATACTGAACTTTCCCATGATATGAAGACTGTGTTCCAGGCTGTTTGACCTTTCAATTTTAAGATTCAACCAAAAGGACAAACTCGAAGGTGAATACTGCAAAAGAATCTTATTATGAGTGTAGATGGACTGGTTTCTATCTGCTTTACAGTTTTGTTGCGTACAGCCATCAGAGCATCATACCAAGCCACGTCGGTTGTGTTGAGATGTGTTTTGTTATTTGCTTTCTTTGCCAGATCTCCTCCCTGCCTTACGTGGAACTCATTGTTTCTCAGTGGGTCACAACAAGTACATTTACTCTATTTTAGGGTGGAATGATTTCCTTACTACCTTTAACCACAAAGGTTTCAAACACGAAGGTGACTGACATTTTCAATGAGATGTTGGTATTTTCAAAATGCTGACTGAAAGTTGCTGCCAGTAGTTTAAAGGTAAAAATGAAAGCGACCATCGCATTATAAGGTTATTACTTATTTTATTCTGCATTTTACTTCAACAGCTTTTTATTGAGAATAGAGGGTTTTTTTTTTTTAGATATCTACTGTATCCTTATGGCCAAATCCAGAGAACTTAGAACATAATTATTAATTTAATTTTCACGTTATATTTTAAATCTCATTCAAAAGAGGGACGCATTTAACATTGGCCACACTGAATAATAAATAAAGTAATTTAATTTAAAAAATAAATAATACATTTACAATGAAATGTATGTTTAAACCCCTTTGATCTCATTTTTTAAGTGCTTGAAATATAAATGATATTTATAATAAATGTTAAGTAGGTGCTTTAAAACTCTTGACTTGTAGTGCATATAAACATGTTTTTTTCTTGATGTTCCCTCCCAGTATTGACTAGCGTCAATGAAAATTTTTTTCCAAGGCTACTCTTTCACAAACATCAAAGCCACAGGAGACTGGGTGAGCCAATTTTTTTCCCGGTCAGCCACATTCACTTCCCTAATATGTCTGGTTCCAGTCTGCGCACTCCAAAAGGTGTCTGAGTGCTCTGAAGCGCAACTGGGATAAAGATTTTTTTTTTTGCAGCCGTATACAAAAAATGTGATGCGATATGGACCGAGTTGATGACATTTTAAGGTGTTTTTTTTAAACTGAAGTATGTGGCTGAGCCTGTTGGCTGAAAGCATGCCAAATATCTGTGCGTTTGAACAGTGGGCCGCTGTCTGAGAGAGAGAGCTAATCAGCTTTTGGTGCTAATGCTTACTTGTCAGCAAACTGTAGTGCGAGAACTGGTGCGGTCTCACAGTGCATGAGAGTGTTCATTCATTTATGCCTCAAAACTGCCAAGATGATTCATTTGTTCTGAGAATAAATGTTCTGTCATGTTCCAACGCTCTTTATTTCATTTGAATAGTACACAGTGATATTTAAATCACATTGGGTGGTTATTTGATTGTCCTTAACCTAAAAAAGTTCAAATGTAGTTGTTTTTTTACTGATTATTTTGTTTGACATTCAAGTAGTGCAGTGAATCTCATGCAATCTGTGAAGGTACTAAGGTTTCCTATACATATTTCAACCCAAATTCAAAAGAATATATAATTTTTTCTTATGTAATGTGTATATATATATATATATATATATATATATATATATGTGTGTGTGTATATTTGAAATATAAATATTTATATATATAAATATATATATATATATTTATATATATAAATATATATATATATATATATATATTTATGTTTATTTATATTTATATTTATATATTTATATTTATATATAATCTCATATATATTGTTAACGTTTTGTGTAATCATGGGTGTAGAACACAGGGAATATTGCGACAATATATGGTTTGTGTGGTTTTCACATCATCTCAGAGTATTTTCATAACAGTAAAAGTATAGGCCTAATCGAAAAAGTCCTTGTAATATCAAAAAGCAGTAATAAAATTGTAATTAGGAAAAAATAGGAAAAATGACCTGTTATAGTATACAAATTATTGTTAATTGTTCCGCAGTGTATTTGACTTAGCCAATTAAATGCAAGAGATAAAAAATAAAACCTGTCAATTAGACAAAGGTCACAAAAAACTGGTATTGACATCTCTGTCCTCCTCACTTCTGAAGTGATGGAAAAATGTTGTCCTTAATGTCTTTAATGTTGCAAAAAAAAAAAAAAACTCATCCAGATGCATTGTTAATTTTGTGGATAATATCATTCAAATAATGTAATTAAATATATTAATGGTTTCAAATGCAATATATTATTATCATTTATTGTATTTTTTGAGTTTGCGGTGAAATATGAGCCGTATGTGTTTTTGTGATTCATCCAGAGAGATGTGTCAGGTTTACTTTAGATGTTGTGCCACAGGCGCTGTTTAACCGGTGCTGAAAGCTGCGAACTCTGCTGAGGTGCGGCTGAAACTGACTTTACTGCGGCATGTTTAAGTTTTAAACCTATATAGTCAACATTTGTTGTAGCTGAATCCATGACATCCAGACTGAGAAATGCGTTATAGATCAACTGCAATGACATAAAAATCTAAACTGTTTCTTATGAGAGTCTATTATGTATAGGCTATGCTTTGATATTTAACCGCTTAAAACAGAGGAGGCACTGTTGCCTTATGGAAAGTGAATGAACTGGTTCAGAACAGCCTGTCGGAGCTCAGAGCAATATTTGACTAGCTCTCTGTAAGTTAAATCTTATTTACATCAAAAAACACCGATTTGTTCCGCTACATTACCATACAGCAAAATAATACTGAGCGTCTCATCTCTGATCAGTGCAAAAGGTCTTGAAGCATTTGAAAAGTTAAAAGTTTGTCCATTTGTTATTCGATTTTGTTCTAATTTTTAATTTATCGCAGCAACAGTTTATTTTACAGTGTCATTGTTACATGTAGTTACTGTAGTAATTACTATAAATTATGCATATTTACATGCAATTAACTCTAAACCAAACCCTCATCCTAACCTTATAGTAAGTACATATAGTTAATTATTATCACACTGTACTTAAATGTATAATTACACTGTACACAAACACCTTGAAATAAAGGGTAACACTTTATTTTACAGTGTTACTGTTACACGTTACATGTATTTATTATAGTAATAACTAGGAATTGAGCATAATAACATGCAATTAACACTAAACCAAACCCTCATCCTAAGCCTAAACCTGTAGTTATTATTACTGAGTACCTAAATGTATTATTACACTGTAATACTGACACCTTCAAATAAAGTGTAACCTTTATCGCTTTCTGGACAAAAGCTGTTGTTTGAATGCTGTCACGCCTACATTGGCTATCAAGCATGACTCCTTCACTCAGGACAACAGGTTACAGGGACCTCTGCTGGTCAAACATATATGAAATTGCATCCGTGAAATGATCAAGTTATCAATAAAAATTCAACCAGCATCTTAAAGGGATAGTTCACCCAAAAATGAAAATTCTGTTATCATTTACTCACCCTCAAGTTGTTCCAAACCGGTATGAATTTCTGTCCTCTGCTGAACTCAAAAGAAGATATTTTGAAGAATGTCAATAACCAATGTCAGATGAACCCCATTGACTTCCATAGTACTATGGAAGTCAATGGGGTCCATCAACTGTTTGGTTACCAACATTCTTCATACTAGTTTGTGTGTGTGTGTGTGTGTGTGTGTGTGTGTTCTTTTTGGGTGAACTACCCCTTTAATTTGCGTGTCATAGAAAGTTCTAGAAAAACTACAAAACTGTTACCTTATTCATTTCACTAGCTTAATGTTCATTTCTACATACATTATCATTCAAAAGCTTGATGTCGATAGAACCCCGATAGAAATGAATACTTTTATTCAGCAAAGATAGGCCTAGGTTAACTTGATCAAAATTGATTTGCCATATCAAACAACAACAACAACAAAAAAACATTTTCACGAACTGTTTTCAACTGTTTCTTAAGCACTAAATCAATGTATTAGAATGATTTCTGAAGGATCATGTGCAATTCAACTTTAAATAAATTATATTTTAGAATATATTCAAATAGAAAACAGCTATTTTGAGTTGTAATAATATTTTCTTGTATTTTTATCAAATAATAATACAGTCTTGGCGATGAGCATAAGAGACTCCTTTCAAAAGCTTTATAAAAAGTCTTACCGACCCCAAACTTTTGAACATAGCGTGCTAAAACATTCATAAATTAACAATAGAGTATTTAACCTAGATTGATAAATACAGTTTTAAAAAGGATTCATTGTTTGTTAATAATGCATCAATGTTAGCGAGTTGGACCATCACTTCAAGGATGTTCATAAAGAGCAAAGAGGATGTGAAATTGAAGACTTGTTCTCCTGCTGATGCGTCTGAAACGTTCGTTTTCCCAGGGCTCATCTGAAGCTGTTGATGGCACAGTTGTAAAGCGGGATTAGGTGGGATTGTAGCATATGTACACTGAGTCCCGTCCTCAAACTACAGCGCTCCACATTTCCAATGTGTATTCTAGATTTTCTTCATCTAATGGTGGATTGCAAGAAACCTTTGATTTCTCAAAGTCTCCATAAGACTGACGGACCTGCTGATGATTGACAGCTCCGTGGATCCCGATGACCTTTAAGGAGAACAGGAAGAAAAGATGGACTTGATTAGTTTTCACTCCAAATGTTTTGTAACATGAAATCAGTTTAATGTCTCCCAGACCAAAGATGACTCACCGATAGACAAGCCAAATGCGTTTAACTGCTCAACCAAGGCCAGGTACGTCATCGCACAAACAATGTTAAGGGTTTGAAGTGCATCCGGACGCTGGGGTCCTGAATCAGTTGATTGATCCCATTTGGCATGTTGAGTCACGTCTCGTCCGTACACACACCATTGGGCTGGTACTGTGGCTTATTCCTTCAAATGATTACATAACAAGATGACGTTTAACGATGAAAGATGAATGCACTTTAGTCTCGTTGATTCTTTCTGTTTTATGTTTCATGACTGGTTCTGAATCTGCATAATGTGTTTAACTGCCCTTTCAGCATAATGGTGACCTTTCTTAAATGTCAGCAGTGATTCCAGCCCCAACCTTTTGTTTATTTCTGAATGCTTCAGCATCAAGAAAGGCATGCTGGAAATGCTTTTGTTGAGGAAAGCTTTGCATTTTTACAAACAGCTTGACTTCACGATAAAATGCATCATCATTTAAGTTGTTGAGTGTTGTCATCGTCAACTAGAACTAAAACTATTAAACATAGTTTTTGGTGACTGAAATATAATATGAATAAATTCTTAAAAATGTTACCTTGGCAACTAACTGAAATAAGTTGAAGTACTAAAATAACTAAAAGTGAAATAAAAGTAAAATAAAAAATATTATACTATACAAAATAAATAAAAATGACTGAAAAACATAACAAAATTACAAAAAAATTCAAATGAAAACTGAAAATTTAAAAATAAAAGTTAATTCAAAATATTAGTAAATACTATAATAATATATAAATGATACTAAAATAACATCAAGTTGAATATGAATATTATTAATGTGGAATAAAGTCATCACATCAACAAATATTGACATTTATTTTCTTATTTTGGAATAACATTCTCAACTTTGTTTAAAGAATTCTGTTCTTAGTAAATACTTTGACTTTGGCAATGTGAGCAAATTATACCTTATAACCCAAACATTACTCTACCGTGTATTATATTATATTATATATTATTATTTATTATATTATATTATATTATATATTGTTATTTATTATATTATATTATATTATATATTGTTATTTATTATATTATATATTATTTATTATATTATATTATATATTATTATCTATTATATTATATTATATATTGTTATTTATTAAATTATAGTATATATTATTATTTATTATATTATATTATATTATATATTGTTATTTATTATATTATATTATATATTATTATTTATTATATTATGTTATATATTATTATTTATTATATTATATTGTGTTATGTATTATTATTTATTATATTATATTATATTATATATTGTTATTTATTATATTATATTATATTATATATTGTTATTTATTATATTATATATTATTTATTATATTATATTATATATTATTATCTATTATATTATATTATATATTGTTATTTATTAAATTATAGTATATATTATTATTTATTATATTATATTATATTATATATTGTTATTTATTATATTATATTATATATTATTATTTATTATATTATGTTATATATTATTATTTATTATATTATATTGTGTTATGTATTATTATTTATTATATCATATTATATTATATATTGTTATTTATTAAATTATATTATATTATATATTGTTATTTATTATATTATATATTATTTATTATATTATATTATATATTATTATCTATTATATTATATTATATATTGTTATTTATTAAATTATAGTATATATTATTATTTATTATATTATATTATATTATATATTGTTATTTATTATATTATATTATATATTATTATTTATTATATTATGTTATATATTATTATTTATTATATTATATTGTGTTATGTATTATTATTTATTATATTATATTATATTATATATTGTTATTTATTATATTATATTATATTATATATTGTTATTTATTATATTATATATTATTTATTATATTATATTATATATTATTATCTATTATATTATATTATATATTGTTATTTATTAAATTATAGTATATATTATTATTTATTATATTATATTATATTATATATTGTTATTTATTATATTATATTATATATTATTATTTATTATATTATGTTATATATTATTATTTATTATATTATATTGTGTTATGTATTATTATTTATTATATCATATTATATTATATATTGTTATTTATTAAATTATATTATATATTATTATTTATTATATTATATAAATTATCTATCTATCTGTATATCTATCTATAAAGAGAAAACATTTGATGACTTTTTTTTTGCAATAATTAAGCACATTTATCCCAAATTCTTATGTAATGCATCCAGAGATTGTTGTTGTAACTCATTATATTCAGTGATGATTCTCATTAAGCCATTTTTACTAACAGTCATTTTAACAGGATGAATGTGCTTAATGTTCACATAAACAATAAACTTATTTATTTCTTTTCATGTTGATCATGTTGGGGTGAAATATGAGCCAGCCATCTAGACCGATTTTGTGATATTTAGTAAAATAAAAATGAACACATGTAGTATATACGCATGATTCAAATTTCAAACTAAATAGAAATGTAAAAATGTTACTTTGGTAACTTGCTGAAATTAGTTTCAGTATTTCATTTGGATTTGTATTTATTTTATTTCAAGTAATGACAATAATTGTTTTATAGTTTTAGTTTGATTAAACTATAATAACTAATACCTTTATGTATATGTATATGTGTGTGTACAGCTTTATCTGACATTGTGAGGACCAAATGTCCCGACAAGGATGGTAAAACCTGAAATCACATTGTGGGGACCAGCCAGTGCAGGAGGGAAATGGATTAATAAACATTCTAAATTATGCTTGTTTGAAAATGTTATCTTTGATGTGTAAGTTTTTAGGGGTAGGTTTAGGGTTATGGGATAGAATGTACAGTTTATACAGTATAAAAATCATTGCGTCTCTGGAATCTCCCCACTTAGATATTTTTTGACCTTGTGGGGACATTTATGTGTTCCCCATGAGGAAAACAGCTTATAAATCATACAAAATGAAGTTTTTTTTGAAAATGTAAAAATGCTGAACGTTTTCTGTGATTGGTAGCTTTAGGGATATACAGTTTGTACAGTTTAAAAATCATAATGTCGATGGAAAGTCCTCTTAAAACATGGAAACGCAGCATGTGTGTGTCTGACTGCTTTATCACAGCTCCAGATGGAGAGACTGTTAGAAATCAGGCCTCCCCTGCTGCTCATCTTGGAGCTCTGGCTTCCATCCCGTCGTCGTCACACCGCAGAGAGGAGCATCTCCAGGGCTGGAGTATAAGCTCTGCGCGCTGTGACCCAGATATACGGCAGCGCACCCAGAACACAACCTGCCTCTCTGACTTCCCATTCCCCTTACCTCAGACACAAAACCTGCCATGATCCCTGAACACCTCCTGGCCTTTGAGATGGTTGTTTGAAAGAGCAGAAATTCACTGATACGCTGCATCAGGTAATCAAGGATTCTGAATCACCTTTGCGCTCCAAAAAATCATAAAGAGAAAACATTTTATTTTCTTGCATAAAGATGACTCTTTTTTTTGTTGTTGTTGCAATAATTAAGCACATTTATCCCAAATTCTTATAATGCATCCAGAGATTGTTGTTGTAACTCATTATATTTAGTGATGATTCTCATTAGATTCTCATTCAAATTACAAATAATTATTAAATAATATAAATATAGATATAAATCAATAATTATTGATTTGCATTGTATGCCTCAATTTGCTCTTTTGCGGTATTAAAGAAGAACACAAAGGCATATATATATATATATATATATATATATATATATATATATATATATATATATATATATATATACACACACACACACACACATATATATATATATATATATATATATATATATATATATATATATATATATATATGCCTTTGTGTTCTTCTTTAATACCGCAAAAGAGCAAATTGAGGCATACAATGCACATAAGACTACCAAAACATATATATATGTTTTGGTAATCTTATGTGGTTGTTTGAATCTGTTACTTTAAATTAATCCTTTGAAAGTGATTCGTGGAGTCAGTTTAAAGTCATCATTCAGTTATTAACGGTTGTTTGTGACGCATGTAGAAGATCCTTATTGGCTTGGACACTTTAGGTGCAAAACTGAGATGTGCACCATGAGAAACCCAAACAAATTGTAATGTCTTCTTCTGGAAAAAATATATATATTTCTACGCCCACCCAAACCCCACACTGAATCAAAAACAGGCAGCGCGATGTGGTCCGATTCCCGAGCGAATGACTCTTATGAATCGATTCTTTATAATGAATCATAGCACTTAAGAATTGTTTGGAGGGGTTACTGAATTAATCCAATTAAAAAAAATACGTGAATTACTTAATTAATCTAATTCAAAAATGCGTTAATTACTGAATTAATCTAATTCAGTAACCAGTGAGTTGAAAAAAGTGTCCTAATCATCCTGAATTCACCCTAAATAATAAAATCTACGACACTACATTTCTATAGCTACTGGTTATTTTGTCTGTGTTAAACACGCATTTTTAAATTTAGAATTATTTCTGATTGATTGAAATGATTTCTTCGATTTCTTCCTCAAAAAAGGCGGGAATAGGAATAGTCGTCAAGAGGAATCATTACCCGAATCGTTAATTATTATTTTTTTTAAAATTTCCAATCCCCTTTTATTAGAGGTGATGGGTAGCCTAAAAGTATTTGTCGAATTGTTTAATTAATAAACGATTACTTTTTTGAAACGACCGGTTCAAAGAACCGATTCGCTCAATGACTCGGACTTCCGCGTGCTGCCGCGCGCGCTGAAGGTGCTGCATTCGCTCGAGCGCATCAGCGACGCAGCATCATTCTAACGCTCCAGCTTGAGAAGACGCACCACAAAATGGCTTTGCGAGTTTAACGCTCGACTGAGAAGAAACGCTCAAAGCACCATCGGGAATATAGGACGCTCGTTCTTTTTCTGAAATAATAAAGACCATAAACAAGGAACAAGCCTGGAAATCAACGGCGGACGGTGGGGGGAATTTGGGGACAGTCATGGCGGGGGTGGGAGCCAGGGGGAGAAAGACGGGACTCCCGGGGTTCTGTTGGAAAACATGCTATTTCCACATTCTCTTCTGGGTCGTGTCTGTTTGTGGAGAAGAGAGGACCTTCATTGTTGAGGTACGTGGAAAGAGATGACATGTCCACCATCCTCACCTCCGCTGGCTGCGCGTGAGCGCGACCTGTTCCATTGAGCGTCACGGATGCGTTATAGCGCGCGCGCGCGGCGTTTGGGCAGCAGATGACCATTAGAATGAATTATACAGTCAAATGGTTTTATTAGCGCAAGTGGGTCAATCATAGTAAATAAATAATGATAAAGGGATGCATAAAGAAGTCAAGCGAACAAGCAACGCATTACTTTTTTATAAGCATTTATTTGTAAACAATTAATAGCTAATAATCACCATTAAATACATATACTTGATATTTTAAAATTCGTACGTAGCATACTAGAAAAAAGCATGACACTACAGCCATGGTCAAACAATAACAATGAACCCAAACCATCAATATCTGCATGAATTGAGCTTCGAAAACATTTGAGACATTCAGATGTTTTTATAATTCATTATGGTTTTTTATGGCATTATGGGTAGTGCAAAATGCAACAATAACAACCCATCCACATGTGAATAAATGCACCATCTCTGAAAATAGTAACACTTTTTTTTTTTAATCTGTACTGTATATATATTTAACATTTGTGGCACATTAGCAACAATGAAAATGTACCCAAACAGTCCATTTACCATGTTTGAAAATAGTATTACTGATTTTTATATTTATTATCTTTTTTATATGTATTTGTGATACAGGTAGTGCAGCAATGCAAAATAGCATTACTGATTTTTGATATTTATTATCTTTTTATATGTATTTGTGAGACAGGTAGTGCAGCAAACAATCCACATGTGAATGAATCCTCATTATTTCTCCGTGCTCCGTTTCGCCTTATATTCAGCCCCAGACAGACATTAAGTGTTTTATGTTAGCTCTTCCTGGAAATACAGCACACTGAAGCCATTATCAGGTTGCCAGTAATTGGATAATTTCATTGCGCCACTCACTCCACATGCATTCCCTTATTATACCCTATATATCTTTGTTGGGAGCAACATGTTCAAGCCTTTATGCTCAGTGCAGTGTGAGATATGAGATACTGAAAAACACAACTGGTCCTGTTCAAGATACGTACATCTTATTGAGCAAAGATAGGACAAAGAGCTTCAGTTAAGATGGAGATTAGCTAGCATAATAATTTTCCTTAAGGACCCAAGGAGTGTTTTGAACGATAGAGGTTGCATTTATAGCCACGTAATGCTTTTGTTTTGATGTGCAGCTGCTGTTTTTGTCCGTGTTCCAAATATAGGCTCCTCCATAATTGATGGGAAAGGCAGGGATGCTTTTGAGTAGAGAGCCGGAGCTCACGAGATGCAGTTCTCCTGGATTCAGCTTTGTTGTGGCAATATGTGATGAATAGAGATCTCACCTTTTACTCTTGTTATGTCACAATATTTAAACATAAAGCATTTCTTTACGCCATAAATTTGGTTGATTTTTATTGCAAAAGGCTATTATGCAAATACAGTAGATAAATAGGTTAAACGAGGTGCACAAATGTTGGGATATGCAGCTTGTTGTTATTGTATTGCGTAAGCAAGACTGAAAGTCTTTGTGTTTATCAACATGCATGAATCTCCTTTTTGCTTTGACAGAATAATTATGTCCTATATGTACTAAAAAGACAATATGATTCGATTCCAAAAATGACAATATTATAGATTCATTGATATTTCAGAAGTTTGCTGTTTCTGCCCATGTTCTGTTCCCATGCCAGGAGCGTTTTAGCCCTCCGTTTCTTTGTTTCATTCATGAGAGTGACTTGCAGCAGGTGGCTTCAGCGTGATCGCTACACGCACCTAATGTATACTGATTCTTATGGGTATATACACAATTTAGATTGATTGATTGATTAATTACTTACAAGATTCATTTGGGTGTACACAATTATCAGCAAACACATTATTTGGCTTCATGAGCTCATTTTTAAATAGCAATTTATAAGATTTGTGGTAGCCCCTAACTGATATTTACAGTCTTAGGGTCGTTTACGTGACACCGTTTTCAACTAAAAACGGAAAGCTTGTACGCGTTTTGGCCATTCAGTTACACAACAACGACATTTTGGGAACCTGAAAAGGCAAACTTTTGAAAACAGGTTTTTAGGGAAGGGGGAAAAACTCAAGGTCTTGAGATGCGATAGCTTTTTTAACTTGAGCGCCACATTTTTACAAGGTGCAACGGTCATATACGGCCATCTAGTGTGTGTTTACCTAGTAAAACAATGGAAAAATAGAGCACTGGAATGAAAAAACGCATGGCCCGCGACACCGTTTTCGACTAAAAACGGAAAACTTGTACGCGTTTTGGCCATTCATTTACACAACAACGGCATTTTGGGAACCTGAAAAAGCAAACTTTTGAAAACGGGTTTTTAGGGAAGGGGGAAAAAACTCTAGGTCTTGAGATGCGATAGCTTTTTTAACTTGAGCGCCACATATTTAGAAGGCCTTGTCACGTGCGAGAAGCTGCAAAAGACGCGAGTGCGACTGTCATATACGGCCGTCTAGCGTGTGTTTACATAGTAAAACAATGGAAAAATAGGGCACTGGAATGAAAAAACGCATGGCCCACGACACCGTTTTCGACTAAAAACGGAAAACTTGTCCGCGTTTTGGCCATTCATTTACACAACAACGACATTTTTAGAAGGTGCGACGATCATATACAGCCATCTAGTATGTGTTTACATAGTAAAACAATGGAAAAATAGAGCACTGGAATGAAAAAACGTGTTGTGTGTGAATGGCCCGCGACACCGTTTTCAACTAAAAACGGAAAACTTGTCTGCGTTTTGGCCATTCAGTTACACAACAACGGCATTCTGGGAACCTGAAAAGGCAAACTTTTGAAAACGGGTTTTTAGGGAAGGGGGAAAAACCCAAGGTCTTGAGATGCGATAGCTTTTTTAACTTGAGCGCCACATATTTAGAAGGCCTTGTCATGTGCGAGAAGCTGCAAAAGACGCGAATGCGACGGTCATATGGAAAAATGGAAAACTTTTTATGCGTTTTGGTCGCCTGAAAACACAAACCTTTGAAAATTTGTTTTAAAGTGCAAGCTTTTTAAACAATACCGTTATTGTCTCCGTGGAAACTACAAAACGCAAATTTGTGAAACAGTGACATCATGCGCATGCATATTACGCGTTCAGTCTATAGTGTAGTGTTTCTTTACAAAGTGCCATCGCCAACTACTGGCCTGGCATGAATAACACAGCGTTTTTAGTCGCTTTTGCGGATCTGTGTGAACGGGGATCGTCTTGTCTGGATGCAAAACTTTTTTAAGAAACGCAAAGGAAAAACCTTTCCGTTTTTAGTACATGGTTGTCGTGTAAACGTACCCTACGTTGTATATCAAAAATTGTGGGCGAAAAATAGGTTTTGGTGTCAGTATCCCATCAAAACTAAATAATCTGAGCATGATAATCCAGTTAACTGCTCATTCTGTTTTCAGATAATAATATTTTAAGACTGTGATATCAGATTAGACCATATTATATAGATTATATCTTCCTATCTCAGCAGGCTACATTCTGCTTCACCAGACTAAATAGCTTCAGTCATCAGAGAAGCAGCGATTTGTACGAGGATTTGTATTTTTGGGTGAGTTGTGCTGAACATTTACCAGTAACGATGCTTTTTGGAGTTCCAGTCAAGTGTGTCATAGTTCTGGCCAACCAGAATGAAGCGTCTGTTTCTTTACTGAAGCGGGTTAATGACGATGAGCCGGGTGGAGCTGCTGATGTGGAAAATGATAATGGTGAAGGCAGTTGGTGAGGATGAAACTATAGTTTTACAGTTTTCTTATATCAGTCATGTTGCTTTTTGACTCACTACAAAGTCGATACTAGTTTGGGATTGTTGGCTTAGAGCTGATTTATGCTTTGAGTATTGTAGTGTAGTGGAGAAGGAAAAATGAGTATATTTTTTAATATTTAAGTATTGCACTTTTATATTTTCATGCAGTGTTATTTAGTATTAGTTATATATTATTATAGTGTAGTATATGAATAGCATTCATTTTTATATTTTCATTTTCAATTTAATTTTAGCTTAAGTTTTGTTATTATATATATATTTCCGTTTAGCTTTAATACATTTTAATTTGAGTACTTCCACAAAAAGTTAGAAATGTTCGCCTGGCAGTTCAGTTTTTAAAATATGAGTTTCCATCTGATATTTATATTTTATTTTATTAAAGCTTATTTTCAATAAACTAAAACAAATTTAAATAGTTTTCTTATGTCACAAATACTGTCTTTGGCTGAAATGGTAACACTTTACAATAAGGTTCGTTAGTTAAACATTAGATAACGTATTAACTAACATGAACTAACCATGAGCAACACATTTGTGACTGTATTTACTAATCTTCGTTAACATTAGTTAATGAAAATACAGTTGTTCATCGTTCACAGTGCATTAACTAATGTTAACAAGATTGTAATAATGTATTTGTAAATGTTGAAATATACATTAACAAAGATGAATAAATGCTGTATAAGTGCAGTTCATTATGTTAACTAATGAACCTTATTGTAAAGTGTTACAGTCTATAATATGACTTCAAACATCAACATTTCCATGTTAATTATCCTGTTTCACATTATGGAAGTAAAATGGGTTGCAAATGCTATTTCATGTTGACTTTAAACGAAGGCCTTGACTCTTGCGCCGAACGTTTTGACTTGAATCTTAAAAGTAATTTGGATAAAAAGTTATTTGTTTAGTTAAAAATATGTCAGTTACCTTTTCTGAATGTCAAGATGCGAGTGAGTCTGTCTGACGGCGATGTCCTTAGTGTGCCGTCTCCGTCTGACATCTGTTTTAATGGATGACAGCCGTTATCTGCAAAGTACAGAGTTTACAGGGCAAAGAGAAGGTGGTCTTCATCAGAACATTTTCATCAAAGGCAAAGAACGCATCACTATTACTATCGCTCGTACTGATAATAATGTGGAAAAACTGTGCAATTACTTTTTACACAGTGATCAGACTTATTTCATTGCCTGGAACAACCCAGAAACTTTCTTGGGTAAACACCACTCACATTTTCTTCAGAAAATGTCCAAAATACAGTTTGTAGAGGCTATATTCAAGGTGATATCGAACACCGTCTGCACATCCCAGCGTCTAATCTAATCAAAAAAGGCACAAAAGCATTTCTGAGGTCTGAGCTTTTTTTCTTACAGCAAGTAGCTTTTTTTTTTAGTACTTAAAACAGATTAATGGCAGGCATAATGGAGCTTTTTGATTATTTAGTGGTTGGGCTCTACAGTCATGCAGGATTTTCAGTCTGATTTAGTTCTGTTGCTAAACTTCAGTTGATTTCTCTATTCTGTGTCTAGCCCTGTGCAGATACGACACCTCTTCACCTTCATGTCACAGAGTCTGAGAAGCTGCAACCCGGCGAGGTTAGATTGCTGTCTCCATCTGACAGTTTAATTTTAGCCACAGGAGCAGTTAAGCCCCACCAGTTTGTTGGATTTGAATATAAATGCTCAGCGGTTGCTTTCTGTATGGAACTGCACACATTTACTGTACAATAGGGACTCAGGAGGAAATTCATTCAGCTTTTAGAAAAGCTTCATTTTTCGAATGGAGATTTGAGACTGTTTTGGTGTGGCACTGGTTTAGCTGGATTGTGAAGCATGCTGGGTACCTTTATTGGCATTTTTGTTTTATAAAGATGTTTGAGAGGAAAATTTTATGGCTTGCAGAGCTCAGGAGATTTATTGAAGATCTCATTGAATTAATATCTATGTTTCAGATGTGTCAGATGTCCTGTGTGTTTTATTTATATATATTTATATGTGTGTTATATATATAATATATTATATATATATACATTGTTATATATATATATATATATATATAAATAAAACACACATATAAATATATATATATATATATATATATATATATATAAAGCACACATATAAATACATATATATATAACACACACATATATATATATATATATATATATATATATATGTATATGTGTGTACATGTACATATGTAGAACATGTATATATGTAGAACAATATAAAAATAAAACAAAAAAGCATTTATAAACATTATATATTTCATTTATATCTATTTTTATAATTTTTTAAAACTTATTTTTTGAAAATCATAATGTTTTAACATTTTCTTTATTATAGATATTAAAGATTATTATTGATATCTATTTTAAAGATACATATATATTAATATATTATATAATTTTTGTAATTTTTCATTATATACTTGTACATCTCAGTGTGTAAGGCCTGTGAACAGCACGTGAAAAATGTATAGATTTAATTTAGCTGTCTTAAGACAAAGTGAGATATGTTTAACACACACGAGATATGATTACAAAATAAGACTTGATTTACACACACACACACACACACACACACACACATATATAGGCATATATGTACATATACAATGAAGAAAACGACAGTAACCACCACCACCACCTCGCACAATGCCACAAAAATCACCTAAAATATCTAATTTATTAGACATCAAATATTTAACCAAGTGTAGATTGTATTTTTTGACATGTATAATGGTAATTCCATGGTATTTTCTGGAGTACCATGTAAATAACATGGCTTTGTACATAAATATGGTAGTCATACAGTAGCATAGTAGTATATATATATATATATATGTGCTGCTACAGTACTTGTTTTAAAGGTTAAAAAATAACAGGATTTGGCTGTGTGTGGATATAGAAATGTAATATTTACTTGTCCTAATTTTTCTCTCTGCCTGTGAGATATGTATTTCGCCGTAGCCTTGAAAGGATGTTAAAGCATGTCAGAACCTCTGAGTGTGTAAGTATACACTGAAACTCACTGCTTCAGTCCCTAGCGAATCTCATGCGGTGAAGAATGGGAAAGGAATCTATTGTTGTGTTTTATATGTTTGCTTTGTTCTCTCTTGATGGCTTCATGGTATTTTTTTTTGTTCACTGTAGGATTAAAATGCTGTTGTCTTTATTAAATATTCTGTTTACTGTCGTAGAAGCTGTGGTGTTAGTTATGCTAGTATGTGGTGAGGGAAAGCAGACCTCGCTTTGACTGTGCAGTTGATGTCGGAAACTAAATAAGGATGGCACAGTTTCCTCACATAAAAGTCTAATTCGTCCTGAATATGTCTCTTCAGGAGACCACATGCTGAGGGAGAAATTAAAAGCAAGAGGGAAAAAAATTCACAAGGCTAGAGAAAAACCTAATTAGTTCTCACAAATACTGTGCTAGTATCACCACTTGAATTGAAATTGAATGGTGCATTGCCTTTGTTATGTTATTAGTTATAGCAATTTCGGGGGCTGTGCTGTGTTATGTAGTATGTTGGCTTGTCAGCTTCCTGATAACTCGTGTCAAGCATCATAGTTTGTGTTTAGAGTTTGAAACAACACTACCCCTACATTTTAATTTCAGAACTATAGCCTTGAAATCACCCAGAAACATTAACATCTTCATAGAAATGCGCTATAAAACGCTCAGAACAACATAGTGATGTGTTTTGCACCGGATTTTTTTTAATTTTTATTTTTACATTTTATATTTTGTTGGACTCGATATGAACACAAACAGCAGTTCTCCTCTCGGTCTTTGTCTGAGCTCCCCTCCCCCACGTCTCCATCTACTGTACGCTCTCATCTTCCTCTCTCCATCACTCTACCTCTCCCCCTCCCTGTTGATATCCTTCGTCTCTCTCCTCTGTCTTGCTCTGTTTGTCTCGCTTGCCGCTGCCTTTGTCTTTTTGTTCTTCGTTGTCTCCATCTCTGTCCGTTTCCCTCTCTAGTACTGTCGTGATCGTTATTTGTTTGGCCCTTGTGCCGCTTGTATACATAGTACAATTGCGAAAGGACAGGAAGTGATGGGAAATGAGGATGCGAGTCAGACTTGAACTTGTCACCCGCATGGTTCAATGTGTTAGCTAACTGCTAGGCCATGGCTGTAGCACTGTTATTATGTTTTATGTGAGCCAGACACTCATTTTTTATGTCATCATAAGCTTAATGTGTAAGTAGGGCGGCACGTTTTGTGGAAAAATCTAATTGCAATTTTTCTGATAAAAATTATCGCATTATAATATATATATATATATATATATATATATATATATATATATATATGTCAAATTGCATTTTTTCTGATAAAAAATTCTGATAAAAATTATCACATTTTAATAAATATATATATATTAAAATGCGATAATTTTTATCAGAAAAAATGCAATTTGACATATATATATATATATATATATATATATATATATATATATATATATATATATGCAAACTTTTGTTAGATTTGGCAGCACTAACATATATGCACATATACTCACAGTAAATATTATTTTATTGTTATATTATTACATTAAATATTAACCAAAATTAGAAATATTACTATTGTAGTATTTCACTGTAAAAAAATAAAAAAATAGTATTAAAGACAACTATAATTAATAATAATCATTTTACTCTATTTCTTAATATTTTTTATTTTATTTTTTTTTCCATTTTAAAATATTAAACCAACCTTTTATTTTGTCAAAAAACAGTGAGTTTATAAGCACTAATTCGCAATACAAATTTGGGAAGATGGTTGTCACATATTGCATTTTGAACTGCTTTGAGACACTGCGAACACCGAATCATGAACTGCTCGCTTGTAAATGAACACAGTGCCTCGCTTCACTCTGAAACATGCAGCGCATATATTTACTAAATTAAATGGCTGCCTTTGCAATTTGACAATCTCAAAATATATTTCCAAAACTATTTATCATCTTTTTGGCCTTTTCTGCGCATTTATTTATTGAACAATTGAGAGAGAACAGGAAATGACAGGGATAAGATAAGGAAATGACATGAGCCAGACTCAAACTTACGCTGCCCTCATGAGCACCATGGCTCAATGTATCTTCTATTCTATTGGTCAGGCGATACCGAGGTACCTCTGTGAGGAACAGAACCTGTATTGATTCTACTGATGATGTGACATGCGGTTTCTCTCTGAAACACAAGATATGAAAAGTCATGAAGCAATGCCACCCAATCAATGCCCGCAATTCCTCAAACTAAACGCACACACCGTCCTCTCAACTGCTTTGCTACTCCCTACTCATTAGCACACATTTATGAGAAAGGAGAATACATATGACCTGAATATCTTGTGTTTCAAAGATGCCAATTACATGGGCTGTGATCACAAATTTTACCGCCGGTAATAATGTAAGAGTAATACTCCAGTAAGTGCATGCTAGATACTGTATCAGGTCTATAATATTCTCTATAGATGCTGCTCAGAGCGTCCGGGTGTTTTTATCAGTGTACCTCATAATTTGAGTCTAATCTTAGCAGTTTATGAGGCACATTTGATTGTTTTGTGATTAGGGATGGGTAGGAATGGCAGATTAGTTTACTAGTTGTCCAAAAACAAAGTATGTGTGTGTTTACTTGTTTTAGCTATACTTGTGAGGACCAAATGTCCTCACTTATATATTTGACTGGTCCTCACTAGTTAAAAAGGCTTGTAAATCAGCCAAAAGATGTTTTTACTTAAATCTAGTGATGGTCACATGTTTCTGTGATGGGTAGGTTTAGGAGTAGGGGATGGGTTAGGTGACAGAGAAAATATTTGACCTGATATAAAATCAATGGAAGTCTATGCAATGTCCTCACTAAGATAGCAAAACAAACCTGTGTGTGTGTGTGTGTGTGTGTGTGTGTGTTAGACACAATATCAGAAATAGACTGTATAGCCTAAAAGAGAACCTGGAGAAAGGTTATGAAAAAAATCTCTAAAAAGAGATTTAAACCCTTTTAAATTCTAGGAGATGTATTGATGGTTGATTCTTCGAGAGTTAAATTGTTTATTTGAGGTAAAACAGATGAAACTTTACACCGATTACATTACAGCAAATATCATGATGAGGTAACCAGGCGTTATTTGAGCTCTCGCAGGCAAACATTGTGCTGTTTCAGCAGAACAATCCAATGTAATCTGAGTCAGACTTCTTAATCTTAACCTTATACTGTTTATTCTATAAGAACAGAAAAAAGCAGATCATTATTTTGATGTTCTGCTAACTTATAAGTAACTTTGCAACTGCACGTCAACTAGCTCTGATTAGAGTATTAGTAGACTGTCTGCTTAATATCTTTATTTTTATGCTCATTTTACTGACTATTGCCACTAAGCCAAACTCTAACACGTATCCCTACTAAACAGTGTACTAATACTCTATTGAGAGTTAGTTGACATATAGTTGCAAAGTTATCTGTAGTTAGTCTTGTCCCTTTGACTTCCATTGTAGTGCATTGCAGTACATGCACTTTACTCGTTTTCTCAAACTAAGGGTTGCGTTGGCGTTATTTTCTGTGGTAATCGACTGCATGTCACAGAAGCTGTACATAGAGCTTAACTTATTTTGAACCCAGAACATTCCTCTAGGCATTATTTCCCACCAAATCCCAAAGAAAGTCAGATGAATATGAATTTGCTACTAGAAATTCATCCTTTGTTTGGAGAGCACATGGAAGACTGTACTGCATCTACTCATCTAAGTAGAATACCATCGCTCTGTAACACCTGGAAGAGATGACGAAAGGATTTCGAGATTCAGGGGCAGCTGTTCAAACTCAAAGAAAGACATCCAGTGCTGTGTTTGGAATGGAGTGCAAGCTTACTGGGTACTAATACTGTATATCATGTATATTGGACTGTATAATCTGTATACTATATTTTAAAATAGTATCTGAAAAAAAAAAAATGCAGTTTTAAACAGTAGAATGCTACATTGTTGTCACATGACCGCCTCAGATGGATGCCAAGGTTTTTTAGGTCGGGTAGAATCTGCGATCTCTGACCCAGTTCATTTACCATGGCTGCA
This sequence comes from Zacco platypus, assembly GCA_038088235.1. Taxonomy (NCBI): domain Eukaryota; kingdom Metazoa; phylum Chordata; class Actinopteri; order Cypriniformes; family Xenocyprididae; genus Zacco; species Zacco platypus. The sequence continues at coordinate 30,139,901 of CM076074.1, read as the reverse complement.
ATTCGCTGTTTTTTTACGCCAACTGGAGCGTCGAAATGCTATTGGGTAAATTGGCAGTGGGCGGGATCGCACAGACCAAAACAAAAACAGACATTGCGACACGTAATGCACATTTCAAAGCAAAATAACTGTGGCATTGTGTTCCACAGAAACAATGTAAAACACAGTATGTGAACTTAGCATGTTTCCTAAATATCTGCATACATATTATGATATTTTTATGCTCTGGTACAGTCAAAAGTTATTTGGCAAAAAAAGGCAGCTAGAAGTGTTATTTTAATAAGCCAAAAAATAAAAGTGCAGAAAAAACTAAAAGTTCACAGGAAAAGCATACATTTACTACAACATAATCACTTATTAATATTTTGTTGGTTCTTGCTGGTTTTTGCATGTGCTCATAATGACAAATTTTCACCAAAAACTGTCTGCACAATTTGGCATGTTTCATTGCATCTTTAGCAAGTTTTTAATAATATTTGAATAAAGGGTCAATTTTGCTAAGCTGTACTTCACTTTTTGCCACTACTGTATTACTGACAATCTGAGAAATCTGAGATCAAAACAATAACTAACATCTGGTTTAGAGAATGATAGTTACCGGTGCTCTGTTTAACAAGTGTGGTTCACTGAACATTTTAATCTGTTCACCCTCTTGTCATTCAAACCTTAATGACTTCCTTCTCTGGAGAGTAAAAGGAGAAATGATAGAGAACGTTCATGTCCACTCCAGAAAGGCACGTTAAAAGACATGTGGACCGCTTTTATAGTGCTTTTGTTTTTTGGCATTTTTGAGCTTGACAACTTTTGTTATATGAAGAAGAGTGGCAAGTTCATCCTGCAGAGTTTCTCCTTTTTATGTTCCATGGAAGAAAACAGGTTCGGACTGAGTGGACAAGTGTTCACTCTCCCTTTACTTGATTATCCATCCTTGACGTCAATGCGGTTCACAAGAACAATTTATCATTTATATTTCCCGAGAAATGTGGATTTCTGACTTTGAACTCAATTCCACCGAATCCCACAAAGTGCCGGAACAGAAATAGTCCTGCAGCTTAAATATGGCTTATTATTCACGGAGCTGAACTGCCACAGTCTTTTGTGTTCTTCAGATCTCACAGCCTTCATTGATTTATCAAAGTGGATGAGACATGTATTGTTGGGTCTAGTTCTGGTTTCAGACTTCACTGAATGTCATGCTGTAATGACGGCACCAGTAAGAGCATGGGTGAATTATTTAATGGGTACGATTTCCCAGGGGGCCGTGCAGAGCCTCTGTTACCATGGAGGCTGAGCCAGCCATGTACTCGCTGATACACTGTGAAGTTTGCATTTCAGCATTTGGAATATGCAAAATAATGTTATCGTTATATGATTGTGCATTATTTTCATGCATATTGCATATAGATGCTTTATCATTGCATTTGAACAGTGAAGAGTATGATAAGCTAGTGCTGGTTTAAATTTTTATATATATATATATATATATATATATATATATATATATATATATATAATACAGAACTAGATTTATAATTTACATAATTGGTGCGGTTCCATGAATGCACCAAAGCTAAAGTTTTTCCTAGGGATTTTTGGTTTGTTTTTTGGGAGTTTTTTGTCAAAGGTGTCAGAAAAATTACTTTGCCTTTTGTTTTTTGTTTTTATATGTATTTTTTTCTATTACAATATTGGCACAGGTATTTAATGCCCTGTAGTAAATGTTATTTTAGTAACATTGAGGTACGGAATTATGGAAGCTTGTTTCCGCCACTAAATAAAAAATAAAAAAGGTAATCTTTTCTCAGAATTGTGATATAAACTCCTTTTTTATTTTTTATTTATAAAGTCCAATTCTGAGGAAAAAAAGACTGACTTCTTATATATCTAAATTCTCATTTTATATCTCGCAATTCTGAGAAAAAAGAATTGTGAGATAAAAAAAGTCGCAATTATAGCTTTTTTTTTTTTTTATTCAGTGGCGGAAAGCTTCCATAATTATTCTTACTTGCTCAAGTCCTAAGAGTTGACCTTTAAATCACTCTAGAGACGACTCAAATCCCTCCCTTAAATGTAAGTCTTTGCCTGTTTTATAGTGTAAATGTACATTAAAATGGCATTTTAGCCAAAAATTCTACGTTGGGCAGTAGTAGATGTGATTGATTCTATTTGCAGACACACATGTAGTATCAAGAGAGCACTCTTTTTAATTCTAATGAACTCTACATGGCTCTCTGTTATATAGGAAGAGTGCAGTGTGTACCGGCCCAAGGTCTGATTTCCGTTTTAAGCATTGACTCACTGTTTGCGATGGGTCCTGCTTCATGCTGAGAAGCAAAGGACCAGAAACTCCAGCATTAAAATATTCATGCTGAAAATGGACTCTAAGCCATGAGCTCAATTAAAGAGCCTCTCTCCATGTGTGCAGTGCTTTAAAATGAGGGCTGTGCTTACTAGTTCTCCACTCTGCCTGTCCGCAGGGAGAGATGAAAGCCGAGAGAGGAGCCTGAGATGAGGGAATGAGAGGATGCTCTATATAAGTTTCATTTTATTTTTATGCTTTTAAATGCGTTCAGATCAAGGCACATGTGAAATGAACTGAACTTTGAGAACAAATGGAGTATATATGAGGTGGCTGACCTAAACAGCGTCTGTTTATTGATACAGTTTGTGTTTTTTCATTTTGATCACACATATTTTGTGCACTAGTATTTGCATAAATGATTATAGTAAAAATAGCACATCTCTATGAAATTAAACCTTGATAGTGCTCTTAATGCTTATTGTTTTCAGTCAGAATAATTTAAGATTAAGTCATTTTAAGGTCTTATTTTAGTCTGTAATTGTTAGTTTAAATTCAGAGATTCAAAAAGCGGCAACTTTTTTCACCACGGTCAAATTGTTGCTCATGTTTTCTAGTTCTGACACTGATTAATGGCTATCAAAATGGTTTTAGAGAACTTAGGCTGACATCACCATTTTTTTTTGTAATGTTATAGGTGTATTTTTAGTATATATTACAATCATTATATTGGCATCAGTATTTAATGCACTTTAGAGAGAGATATAGAGATACTGTTATAGTTTTATTGATATTTGAATTAGTTTTTCTGTTTGCTATTTTAATTTTAGTTAGTTTTAGTAATTTTCTTGTATTTTTTCATGTATTATTTTTTAAAAATATGTCTGTATAGTTGTTTATTTATTTTTATTTCACTTTATTTTTTAAAGATTTTTTCAGGTGATGTGTATTTTATTTCAAGTAATGAAAACTTTTTTTTTTTTTTTAAGTTAACTATAATAACCCTGCCTTAGGTTCTTAATGTAATGTCTCTCTCTTTGCAGACGTGGCTGAAGAATTATGGTTACCTGCTCCCTCATGACATCCGGACTTCGGACCTGCGATCGGAGAAAGCCATGCAGTCAGCGGTCGCTGCCATGCAGCGGTTTTACGGTATTCCAGTGACGGGAGTGCTGGACCAAACCACCATCGAGTTAGTAACAACCTTTCTGCACAACTTACCTTTCAAAAAATTGTGAACAGGCATCATTTCATAACAAAAAAAAAAAAAAAAAGTCGCCATGGCACGGAAGTTGCTATAGTAATTTCTTCCCTATTTTGATGTATATCAGAGTGAAATGGCTTTTCAAACTAGAAAAAGAGGGAGGGGAAAATATTTTGATTCAAAATTATGAGGGCACATGAATTAAAAAAAAAATAATGATGTGCATGGATAAATCATTTATAATAAACTACAACATTCCATAAAATATAAGAATAGTCCATTTTGATTTGACTAAATGTTTATAAAAAATGTTTAGACGTTATATTGAATTTTAAATTGCAATATAGTTTATAAAAATATAGTTTTTGGGAATTTAAAGATCATGACACTGAACAAGAAAATTTGCCCTGTTTGTTTACTTACCTGCATTTTAATAAAGATTATGTATAACATCTGATAAAAATTTACAGTAGTAAAAAGATCAACTTAAAAAAACTTACTGTTACAGTTTTCTATGAAAGCTGTTTGCTGTTCTTTGGTGTGATCATTATCCACGTGTTTTTAGGTGGATGAGAAAACCACGGTGTGGGGTTCCAGATCACCCTCACATCAGCCGACGGAGGAGAAATAAACGCTATGCCCTCACTGGCCAGAAATGGAGGGACAAAAAGATCACATACAGGTAAAGACCGTTTAAATGCAAAGCGTACATGATGGATGGATAGGTTGAATCACTGATTCACTGAATATTGCACCTGAGGAACCTCTAGACGAAACTACAAAAACTGTGTTGACTCTTTATAGATGAATGACCATTGTATGGCATAACAGGGAAGCGTTCCAAAAACTCCATATGCCTGTAACTAACTGCACCTGACATGATTTGATTTCCTTTAATGGCTGCCCATTAGGCATCTTGCTGAAGCCAGCCTGTGCTCCCTCATCTTCAGTTATTTTAGTAAATATTGCATTTACACGTGTGAGTATATTCTGGAACCCATGCCGCTTACACAATGTTCCAGATAGACGTTGTTCAAATGCTTCCCTCCAACCTTAAAAATGCTACAAGAAGCTTTTGTTTTCTGCCTGATGGGAGAGAGAGAGAGAAACAGAGAAACAAGGGATGTCACAGGTCAGAATGGAAGAGGAAGAGTGGTTTTCTTTGCTATTATCCCCATAAAACCCTCTCAACCTATTAATTATTTTTTAAAGTCAGTTTCTGCCAGAGTTTCTGCTCTGTAACCAACGGCAGCTACCTTAATATATAATACATATATATATGTGTATGTATATATATATATATATATATATATATATATATATATATATATATATATATATATTCGACACCATTTTTCATTTTTATACGGAAAAAAGGATCAATATATGCTACCTTCAAAAATCCCGATGAACCATTTTAATAAACAGACAGCCAATATTTTATCAGGTTTTGGCTTGAAGCTGTTTCTGATGGTTATATGATACTGACTCAGCGTAAATAAGCTGAAAAAAAGGGATTCTGGGACATTTTGTACTTGCGGTGCATTCCCATTGGCTTAAAAATGAGACCATTTAGATAATTTGCAAACATTTGTTTGCTTTCGTCTGTTTTTAAGCTCTATTAATTTCATTTAGTCATCTAATGCAGGCTTGAGCTTAGTTTGCAGTCACTGGTTAATCAAATGTGATATTCTCACTTGTGTGTGCCTGCAGTTTTGTGCCAGAGACAACCATCTGCTTTGGCCTTAGGTGTCTGGCCTGGTTTAACTTTTGCCCTATATTCAAGGAAATTTTTATGCAGATTAATTCTTATGTAACAGCACAGCGCTGTGCACTCAAATGGCATTCGCTTCAGTTTATTGCAGAGCTAATTCATATAGAAACAACATTTGTAATAAAAATAAAAACACTGGTACACTGATGGTATAGTGTCATAGGGAAGTTAAATGTGATAGGGAAGTGCAGGTAGTGTTATTTAGATGAGCTATTACTTTCAGTATTATTAATATTTTTTATTCGATTTTATTGTTATATTTCTAGTTTTCAAGTTTTAGTAATTTTGTCGTGTGCTTTTGTGAGTTTCTAGTTAGCTTTGATTTATTTTTATTTCAGCTAATTTTTGATTTTTAACTTATTTATTTCAGTTAGTTGCCAAAGCAACATTTCACATTTATTTTTAATTTTCGTTATAACTTTATATACGTTTGTATAACGTTATATACATTTTATGCATGTGTCAGATACAGTATAACATTACATTCATGCTGCAAATTTACTGCATTACTGCAATTTTACCAGTTTAAAAAGCACCTTGTTCCATGAAATATTTAATTTGAATGAATTAGTTAATATTAAGTCATGCAATATAATATAGTAATGTATGCATGATCTTTTTTTCTGTATCCTTCCTCTTCTTCCTGTTTCCAGCATACATAATTTCACCCCCAAGGTGGGCGAGAAAGATACCCAGAGAGCCATTCGCCAGGCCTTCGATGTCTGGCAGACAGTGACCCCGCTGACCTTTCAGGAAGTGGCCTATTCTGAGATCAAGAACGAGGGTAAAGAGGCAGACATCATGATCTTCTTTGCCTCTGGTTTCCACGGTGACAGTTCTCCTTTTGACGGAGAGGGAGGTTTTTTAGCTCATGCATATTTCCCCGGTCCCGGAATTGGTGGAGACACACACTTTGACTCTGATGAGCCCTGGACGTTAGGAAATGCCAATCACGACGGTAAGTGTTGCGCTACGATGTTAAACTGCGATTTGTTGTTTCATAGCATTTAGTTTTCGTTTGTATATGATTATTTCCTTAAATGAAATCTGAACATTTTGAACAGGCCAAAACTAAGTTTATTTGGAGTTTGTTGCGGGAGTTCGAAACAGCTTGCCAAAGTGAACTTTCTGGAGAACTTTGCTCTGGCTGGTAAATCTTTGAACTCCCATTGGTCCATCATGATTACATAATAAGTAGGTGTGGCTCTGATGCTCCGCCTTCTTTGATGTGGAAATATTCTGTGGTTCATCTGTTCAATTCTTTGGCCCTGTTTCCACCTGGTATTAAGATGCATTTTGGTCGATCGGATCACAAGTGTAAACAGGGTCTGAAACATTTTGAGCTTGTCCACTTTCCACTTCCAGAGGTAGTCGAAAACGCATTCAACCGGATTGCTTTCGTTGGGTAAACGCTCATGTGGTCCGAAAAGACACTAAAGACCACCTACTCTCCGCCTACTGACCTAATGCTTAAACATTATGGGAAATTCACTAGCCAGAGGGGATTTAAACTTTGTCAGCTGAAGACCCAAGTTTGGTCTGAAGACAAAAAAATGTATCAAGCACAATGTTCTCTCACCATTCCTGATTTCTTCACAGCGTTCGTGTGATATCGCGGCTATCATATGTAAATTGTGCAAGCTTATTTTGTCCATTAGATCGAAAGATCCGAAGAAAAAAAATATATAAATCCTCAAAGAAATCAAGACAGAAGTGGTTGAAAGTGGACAAAAGAGACGGATTAAAACACCAGGTGTAAACGGTATGTGTCTCCCTCGTCCACTTGTAATCCGATCAACCAAAACGAAAGTGAGACTGACACTTTTTTTATGTTTAATACTATAAAGCTGCTTGCTTTAAACCAATATATAGTATAAAGTACTATATTAATAAACATGACTTGACTAAAGTGCTGAATGGCTGAGCTGGTACAAACACACGACATCGCTATGATCAGATGTACGCTGTCATTTTTGTTGCATATTTATTTTGATATTAAGAGGAAAACATACATATTTACATATTGATCTAAACAGCACTATACAGGATGTTAGCTAACATTGTATCATCGCAAAGGTATTTCCAACTTCATTTTATCTCTAAACGAAGAACAAAAAAGAACTTCAGAGTGAGTATATTGGAGGCTTCAGTGTTACTTACAAACATTATGTTTTGATCTAATCATGCATGACAGTGTTTGATATAGAATGATTGATGCGACAGAGTAAAATGAGTGTTTTTTTTATTATTCATATTTAATATTTTTTATATTCCATTTTTGTGGATCTACTTAATGAATTCATGTGTATGTGAATTTATGTATGTTATTTATTTAGTGGAGGGATGTTAGATTTAACGGGATAGGATGGATGGTTTATCTAGAATTTTCTGCCGCTTTAGATAAATAGATCAGTCAGATGTGTAGAGGTGAATCTATTGGGAGCTTCTGGAGTGGTAAACTGGAGCAGCGAGCTGAGGAGCATCAGTAGAGACCACAGGGGAAACATAAAGAAAACACAGAGCATTGCGTTCTTTCTTCCGTGCCTGCATGCTGCATATTTGCTGTGTTATCTTTGCCAGGGTGCTGCAATGTCAGCAGTTCAAGTACACGCTTTATAGACCACACAATCTGTACCTTGTTCACGTACACAGTACACACACACACACACACACACACGCATTTTCACTTCTTTACAGCTCTATTTCTCATTCACTGTATCAACCCTAGTGGATACAGATCAAAAGTAACTAGTTTACAACAAACTGTAGATGTATTTATCTTCAGCGGCTGATGTAGATTTTATATTCATAATAACACTTACTCCTTTACAAATCACAAAATCTGTTTCCTTTCAAAGAGACGGGGAATAAAATAGACAGTTAAATTGGATGGAGCTTGAGGGTTGATAATGGAGAAAAGCTTTGGCCAAGAGAACCTCTAAGAAAAGGGAAGCAGTCTTGTCACTTTGTGAGCCATCTGATACTTGTAGCACCCATAGACGCCAACCAACAGACCAGGCTATTTCTGTGATTTGAGTGATATGGTGTCACATCCCTTCTGTGTTTCCAAAGATCTGAACATGTCAGTCTCAACTGAGTCATGTTCTGGTGATGGCTTTTAGGATTCTGGGTACAAACAACATTTTTCACATGACTATATAAGTTCAATAAGGTAAACTGATGTAAACTCATGTGACAAAAAATATATATTTTCATATATCTTTAAATATGTTTACATGTTACAAATAAAGTGGTCAAATTATATATATTTTTAAATAAATTTACATAAAACAAGTTTTAGGTTTAGTATATTATACATATATTTAAATAAATATTTAAATTTATATTTATTTGCCTCTTGAAATACTTTACTAACAGCTTGCGCCAGCTCGAACCCTCTTTTGCCAGGATTTACTAAAGACACACAATGAGGAATTGGCAATGAAAAGGCATATTTTTATTGCATATGAGTTTCCCTGTCAGACACAAAATTTATGGGAGGAGAGTATTTAAATGAATGATGTTACATGATTTACTAAGGTTTGCGCTAGTATTTGCACCATTATTTACTGTCCTAAAAAAGCATGTCTTAAGCCATTTTGCGCCTGTGTTGTTAGTACAGCACACACACCTGATTATTATCGGCTTTTTATTATCGGCATTTGAAAGTCTAAACAAAATATATTTTCAGTTTTAAAAATTATATTTTAATAAGCCACACTGTTTACAGTAGGGCCGGAGTGGGATTTTAAAGGATTAGATCACTTCAGAATCAAAATTTCCTGATAATTTAATCACCCCCATGTCATCCAAGATGTTTGTCTTTCTTTCTTCAGTCGGAAAGAAATTGTTTTTGAGGAAAACATTCCAGGATTTGTCGTAATCACTTTGGAAAGGTCACGCGTGATATAGATGGAAGTATCAAGCAAGTGTTTACAAAGCAAATGTGCAAAGACTAAGTCAAACGGCCTTTACGAAAAAAAAAAAGATAAAACAACGATGTCGGATGATTTTAAAGTTGGAGGAGAAAATGAGATGGAGTGATTACGTAACGTGATTACGTAATGCGTTCGCAGGGCTAGTGTAAGATGAGCCTTTGTGGTTAAAAAGTGTATAATGACATTGTTTCACTAGATAAGACTCTTATTCCTCATCTGGGATCATGTAGAGCTCTTTGAAGCTGCATTAAAACTGACATTTGGACCTTCAACCCGTTGAACCCCAGTGAAGTCCACTAGATGGAGAAAAATCCTGGAATGTTTTCCTCAAAAACCATAATTTCTTTTCGACTGAAGAAGGAAAGACATAAACGTCATGGATGATGTGGGGGTGAGTGAATTATCAGGAAATTTTAATTCTGACATGAACTAATCCTTTAAAGCCCAAAACCAGCCCCCACAAGATCACCCCCTCCCCTTTTTTTCTTCATATGTTTCTCACGTTGTGTGGCTCGCCTTACTGCATCCATAATATATAGCTTACACCATAATATAATATTGATAACTTCTACAAATAGCTCTGCAGGCTCAAGCGACAGGATTTTGGGTGTACAATCACCGTCTTCGCCGCTACAACCGCCTGCGATTTGACGCTTTCCATGTGTCTCTATTTGAAAATGAACTAGAGACTTTCCGCATCCCGTGTGAAACTGCCTTTATGTTGATGTGGTACTGCCAGCCCACCGGTAATTCTCCTTACGGGCCTGGTTTATAGCCTATATTTGAATCTGTTTTGGCCAGAAATATGTATTGTTTTTGCAGTATGCATTCAAGTAGTATTCACCCATCAGTTCCTCTCTAAACTAAGAACCAAATGGATTGCACCTGGTTTTGAAAGTTGGTTTTCAGATTTTTACAAAAACTGACATTGATTATTGACTTAATGTGCATATGCAATTTCCCAGGTGCATAATACTGTACCATACAGTGAAAGTGAATGGGGATGGATGCTGTTAAGCTCCAGAAGGGACAAAAAAAGCAGGTATCCAAAGTGTGCTGAACTATGGGTGAACTATTCCTTCAATGATAGAATCAACACATTTATTCTCCGCTGATTCAGCGTTTGATGAACTTCTATGGGAGCTCTTATTTGAACTGTTTTTAACAATATGCACATTAAATATGTTCATGGAGTACATACCATACTCTTATATTTTTCATCTAACATTGAATTCTGATTAGTAATGATTCAAAGATGCATTTCACCTTTACCTTTCAGGCAATGACCTTTTCCTGGTGGCTGTACACGAATTGGGACACGCATTGGGTCTGGAACACTCCAATGACCCCAGTGCAATCATGGCCCCCTTCTATCAGTACATGGACACGCACAACTTCAAACTGCCTCTTGATGACCTTCAGGGGATCCAGAAAATCTACGGTACAATTGTGATCTCTATTATCATTTTGAAGGAAATAAGCAAGCATGTTGATTAAGATTATACTTTAAATGCCATGGAAGGCTGACCAAAACTTTGTTCTTCTGCAGGAATACCCACAGCCATGCTGGAGCCCACTCGACCTCTTCCTACTCTACCTGCACGACGCACACACTCCACCTCTGAGAGAAAACACGACCGGCAGTCTCGTCCCGCTCGCCCACCTGGAGATCGGCCGTTCTCTCCTGGTAATGGAAGACCCAACATCTGCGATGGCAACTTCAACACTGTGGCCTTCTTTCGGCGGGAGATGTTCGTGTTTAAGGTGAATTGCATCAGTTCTCTTTCCATTATTAATAAACCATAATAAAATGACCATTATACAGATCATTTTAGTCAAATTTGGTTGTATGTGATATCAAGAATTGTATTTGAATGAAAGATTTCTTTTATACCAGGCATTAACAAATGATCGGTAACACTTTACAATAAGGTTCATTAGTTAACTACATTAGCATACTTATAAAGCATTTATTAATCTTTGTTAATGTTATTTTCAACATTTACTAATGCATTATTAAAATCTTGTTAACATTAGTTAATACACTGTGAACTAACATGAACAAACAATGAACAACTGTATTTTCATTAACTAACGTTAATGAAGATTAGTAAATACAGTAACAAATGTGTTGCTTATGGTTAGTTCATGTTAGTTAATACACTAACTAATGTTTTGTTGAAAGTAGAGATTTACAATATATATGTATTATATCTGGAGATTTGGTTAAAGGGATATAAGGGATTTTTTATTCATGCAATACTGGAGACAATATTGAGTAAATCTACCAGTATTGGATATTGAATTGTGGATGCCCATTTTTTTCTACTTAAATAATTTAATAACACCATTATCTTAAGCAGAGCTTAAAATTAATATCTATTTTCATACTGTATGTTGTTATGCTTAATTTCACTTTAAAATGTTTAAAATTACATATTATTTTAATGAAGGCCATTTATCAGTTCTTGGGCATAATGATCCAAATAATCTTTTACTCATCACAGGATCGCTGGTTCTGGCGTTTGCGCAACAACAAAGTTCAGGAAGGCTATCCCATGTTGATAGACCAGTTCTGGAAGGGTCTACCTCCTCGCATTGATGCTGCTTATGAGAGATCAGATGGCAAATTTGTGTTCTTTAAAGGTAAGATTATTATATTAGTTGTCATGACTTTTAATTCAAAGAATATTCAAACAATCGTTAACAAAACTACTAAGTGATTATCATTTAATATGATATGTGCAGCCTCGGGCTAGTTTTAAAAGCTCTGATTGTTTCATAACGTCTTTTGTAATGACTGTAAATTGTGCTACCAAATACATCCTGAAGTCTTAATAAAAAGCTCTACATTTAAGTACCTGAATACAGCCTAGATAATAAAGTGAAGCCATATCCATTAAACATGTGTTGCTTTTGGATCAGTTTCAGCTCAAATCAACATATTTTGCTCAGACTAATTTGTTTTATGTCCTTTTTTAATACAAGCATAGGCACGCCGAGTTAAAGGGTAGATAAATGCTGATAGATTGTGGGTTAATCTCAGGAAAGGTCTGCATTTATCCATAGTGTTTATCCTCCACTGGGCCTGACAGCCTTAGTGAATCCATTCAGTTCTTTATTATTCAGTCTGTTCTCTCAAACGATCTCTCTCTATCTTGCCGTCCTCACCCTCTCTCTTTCTCATTAAATTAGCCCGGCTCAGTCTTGCTGCGCAAGGAGAGGTTGGGTGAGATATTTATAGCCCAAGTCTCCTGTTCTGTGATGTTTCATGAGAAAACAAGCTCGCAGGATGCCCTATGGTTATCTCAGAGAATACACATCGGTATTAATAGATAAAGGGGCGATTAAATAAAGTCATGCTGGCATTTCAGCATCTTTACACACAATGCAGTTTACTGTGCTGAAATAAGAATAAGCCATTGTCATTTTTTCAGTGCAAATGCTGTACGTTTCCTTTTTGTGTAGGTTAAGCTCATTATAGGCTGCAAGTTAATTGCAAAATTCAGAGCACAAACACAATTAATGTTGCATGCAACAACAACAACAACAAAACATCTGAATAAAAAGATTTAAATACTGTAAAGGCATGTTTTCTTGTGATCATGATAGATGTAATGGTAACACTTTACAATAAGGTCTCATTTGTAACAATTATTGTAAAACTAACATGAACTATATAACAGTCGGTGGCTGTATTAAAGCGCAAAACTAATTAATTTAATACAGATTCTTAGAAGACTTGAGGAATATAACCAAAGAATCCAAATATGACAGAAAACAATGAAGTGACAGAACTCTAGGTTTAAACACACAAGGTTTAAGGACGAAAAAAAAACTATTGCGAAATTACGTCGTTTCCATTATCTGATGTTATGCAACTAAAATTCTCATAATTTTCTAGTAATTTTCTAAAAAATACTGTGAGTTTAATATTTGCCACGGCTTCTGGAAGCACTTCTCCCTCATATAAGCTTCTCTGGGTGCTTTTCAATACTTCAATGGATGCTTCCTCATTTCAATCGAAAATATTCCAATAGAAAAATAAGATTTCCTTCATCTACCCCGTCCTCGTTTTCTTTTCTCGCATCCTCCCGTTGCATCTGTGGGATGGCGCGCAAGGAAAGAGATGCATAAATAAGAAATAAAAGCACCCCGTCATGTCTTCCGTACAAACATACCACGCTATCTTTAAAGAATGATGATGTGACTGTACATCAGGCGACCTGCAAATGCGAAAAAAATGTTTCCATTGCCGTTTGGCGAAATATTCCTGTTTTATTAACAAAGTTCGGAGGAACATATTCAGATGATCTAACTAATCATCACATCGCTCCAACCAGCAGTCATCAACCAGCAATCAACATGTCTACCCAATCAGCATGAGTGGAGACCTATATATATGCGCAGCCGACTCACCTATGTTTCTCGACAGTAACAGAGCTCAGAGCCCTCTCCTCAGCCAGCACGCCAAATATGCATACTAATTACTATATCTGATTATTTGTAACTCGTGAATTGCCTGAAAAACCACCTCATGCAAGCATAAAAACTTTTTGATGTTGATTTTTTTTTTAAATTCACGTGTTTCCATTGAGTGTACTTTCAATGCGCTATTAGAATGTGCGTAATTTGAAGGGTAAAGGAAGTGCAGCTAGTGACGTACTAGACACTGGAAAGTTTTTCCTTTGATTTTTTCACGTATAGATGACAACGTTATTAAAACGATCCCCACAAAAGTTTGCATATTCAGGCCCCCAAAATGCTGTTGTCGTGTAAATAAATGGCTAAAACGTTTTGGCTCACTGTATGTGTTGCGTGTGAAATGATTTTAAAAGGGTAGATGAGAAAGATAAAGCTACCATTACTTCTTGTTTTGACTCTAGGGGATAAATACTGGATCTTCAAGGAGGTTACAGCAGAGCCCGGGTACCCTCACAGCCTGGTAGAGTTGGGCAACTGTCTGCCCCGCGATGGCATCGACACAGCCTTACGCTGGGAACCCGTGGGCAAAACATACTTCTTCAAGGGTGACCAGTACTGGCGTTACAACGAGGAGAAGCGCACGGCAGACCCAGGCTACCCCAAACCCATCAGCGTCTGGAAGGGCATCCCTGATGCACCGCAGGGAGCTTTTGTCAGTCGAGAAGGATGTGAGTCATCGAGGTTCCAATATCCAATCAATATTTAATGTAGCAATCAGCCCTGTGTGGTCGGTGGGCATTTTATCTGACTGCTTGGCTCCGGTTTGAGAAGTTGAAGTTGCTGGAGCTTCGGTCTTGAGTGTGTAGTACTGGTCTGATCTGTTGTGCAGTGCGTTATAATCAGTGAAGCTGTCAAAGCACTAAAAGCAGATTTAAAAAGTCAATAAATGCACACCTGAAAGCGCACATTCGGTATTAATGCACTGTTGCTTGGAAACCGTAAACATGAATGATATTACTTGGAGGAAGAATATTGTATTTACCTATTTATTGAGTGTCGGTTTGTTTTTATAATCCTCTGTTGCTGCTATTTTGACACAGTGTTCATCTTACGCAGCATGCTTATGTATTCTATTGAGTTGGCAGTAGTAATATATGCCCTGAAGTCTTGTGTCGTGCTCATCCGTGTAGAGTAATTGATTAGTGTTTGTTTGGCGCAGTCACTGCAATATTGTGGTGTTGACAGTGAGTGTTCTGGCTCTGACTCATCCTCAGTGGCGATCGGATAGCAGGTTTAGATTGGCCGGGAGAAAAGGCAGACACAACTTTTGGGTATTAAAACTCAGTCACAATCGATGCATGATTACAAATATAGTAAAATGGCAGTAGTTACAGTAGAGAGCTAATTTAGTGGTATCAGATGGCTCAGATTTAATGCAGAAATAAAAATAACATACAAATGATTGACTAAACAGACAAAAGGGAGAATTTTATTTTAAAAAATTTGATTTATATGCACCAATATATTAATAAACAGTAGTATTATTTTCTAAATGTTTTATTAAAAAATGTATATATTTGTAAAAATTCCATTTGACTTTAATAATCTTATTTTTTTTTTTAACCATGATAATATTCATAATGTTGGATAATGCTGTATTGCCAAAAAAATAATATTGAATATATACCTAGAATATTAATAAAGAAGAAATATGTAAATAATCTGAATCTAAATTACAGTTTAGCCCTATAGAAACTAAAATGGGTGACTTTGGATCATGACCGACATACAGTTGCCCAAATGATACTCACTTTTGCTGCGCTGGGTTCATGTCAGTCTGGTCGAATGGTAAATACTCAAGTGTCATTCACTAGAGTCAAGTTTTTCTGCTGTGGCTGCATAGAATTGCAAATTCTCCCTCTTCTCTCTTGAGTTTTATCCGGAGAAGGAATGCTCATCTTTTCTGTGATCCATGTCATAACCTCCATCTCAACATGGAGCCTAGGGCCAGGACTTAAGATGGAGAAGCCAAGAGGGTTATATGGACTATTTGGTCTGCCTGTAGCTCATGATTTTTCTGTCACTCATATTTTGCAAGAGGGATTTGGCATGTTTTGCTCAGAAATATAGTGAGCAAGACTAAGAGGAGGGGAAGTAAGAGAGGAAGGATGAGCACTTCATCAATCACATACTCAGGGGTTGCTGTCTAAAGCCTCTTCACTGTATTTACGTATAGCTTTGGGTTTGCGCACTTCTGTGAGAGTCTCGGTTGGATTTGTTAATGTGGCATTGGCAATCAGACTGACAGCTCCCTGAGGGATTGTGTAACACTGGAACAACTTTTCGAAATACTGTGTCATTGAGTGTTCACAAGGACAGCTATTTATGTGATCATGAATATGAATTGAGCTTTCTGAAAAGGGCATGCATCTCTGCCTGCATGTAAATATTAGCTTGCATTGAATGGCTTTCTACCATTGATCTGTTCATTTTTACAACTGTTTATGTTTAGCTTGACAATTCATGATTCAAATTCTTTTTTTGTGCAATAACTCATTCTAATGAATGAGTAAATTCGTAAAACTACGGCATTTATTACTTAAATGTTAAAATAATTTACTAAATTAACTATAAATAGGCAACCACTCTGGCTCTGTGGCATTTTAAAAACATTTCCCCCATTGTTTGAGCATCTCCGCCAGTAGCATACACTTAACCAATGGCGTGAGAGTTTGAGGGCGGGATTATCTGTTTGTTGACCAATAGTAGATGAGTTCTGGTTATGGATCTGTACTGATATCTTATTTTGTTTCTCTCTGATTTTTTTCTAGTTTATACCTACTTTTACAAGGGAAAGGATTACTGGAAGTTCGATAACCAGAAGTTAACGGTGGAGCCAGGCTACCCCAAATCAATCCTCAAAGACTGGATGGGCTGCGATCAGTCGGAAGTAGAAAAGAACAAGGACCGTCACCTTCCACACGATGACGTCGACATCATGGTCGCCATTAACGACGTACCCAGCACTGTAAACGCAATCGCTGTGGTCATCCCATGCATCCTCTCACTGTGCATTCTGGTCCTTGTATATACTATCTTCCAGTTCAAGAACAAAAACGTCCAACAGCACGTGACCTACTACAAACACCCCGTGCAGGAGTGGGTATGACGGACCGAGGGGCGCGATGGACCCCAAATGCTTGAGAACATAAGTGAGGGCTACTATGCTGAGGTTTGACCAGTGCCTGTTTTCTGAACAACCTTGTCCCAGAATGGGAACAAAAAACGAGGCAAGGGAGTTTCCTCTTCCTTCCCATTTGAGACTTTACAACAAATATTGCAATTTTTTAGCATGAGCCCAACGGACAAAACTTCTGGGGATTGAACATGTGAAGTTATGCCCTGGCCTTACGCTAACCAGGTGAAGTCTTGACGGTTGAGGAACCATCGCTCCAACTTTAACCGAGACCATCGCTTTCTCTTTTCCGGGAGAGTTAGAAGAACCGCAGCAGATTTGCGAAACGCCAGCAAATCCTTGTCTCGTTCTCAACATAAACTTGTACATGAATTTCGAGTATTATCAAAGAAATTAAATGAGCAAAACGACAAAAAATGACTTGAAAACCATGTAGGTAGAAAGGCCATAGAAAAGAATACCAAGGAATTCTTGCAGTCTTTTTCATTCACGGGGCAAAAGGTTCACCTCGAAGACTTCAACATGTTTTTAAGGGAGGTTAGGTGGCATTTTCAAATGAATTAGCTTCATAACATCAATCTGAATGTTTGTTTGCATTTTTTTTTTCCTTTCCTCAGCTGCCTACCCATTTCCACAGAGTAGGAAGAATGATTTGGAATAACTAGGGCAGTCTTAACACCTCCTCCCACTTGCTACTGTACTCTATTCCTTTTCTTCTTCTGCTGGATTTATCAGTTGGCAACAAAAGAGGTTTTCTTTTTGATCAGACATCATTATGTCTTCATAAGAGAGTAATTTTGTGTCAAAATAGGCACAATTTGGTTGTTTGGGATTAGGCCTGATTTCTTGCAATCGCTATATTATATTTGCTTTTATTTGTCATGTTTTCCACCATCTTTGTATCTTGTTACCATTTCACCAAGTGTAATATTTGAAACACTGGTGCCAGGCAGGAACACGAACAATGAACAGATCTGAATATGAAATAGCTTTGTTCCCGTTGCCTACAGGAGATGATTTCTCAACGGTTCATCCGTCCTCTTCGAATGAACGTGATATGCCGTATGTCTTGCATTGAAGTGACTTCAATTTCATGTGTTCGGTGTGGATTGTCTAACACTTAGCTTAAAAATGTCTGTCGGGTGCTTTTATTGGTTCTACTGTGCTATTTAACAGTGAAGTGTGTCTGACTGTACCATATTAACACATCATTTTGTGCGCATCTGCTGTGGGATTGGATATGACACATTGCACATTGGCAGGAGCTGAGATGTAATTGATGTTTTCAGAATTTCAAATGGAACTTTTTGGATTAACCTGACATAGCTTCGGGCGTATATATATATTAAAGGTTAGTAGCATCTTAATCACAATGTTAAGATGGTAGATTTGGCGAGACTCCCTATAATGCTTCACTTAGCACATGGTTTATCATTTGATATTGGGGTTTTGCTGATATTTTTGCCTTAAAACACATTTAGGTTGCATGTAATGGAATCCATTTTATTTTTCTCTGTGGAAAGAGCATTTTCAGCTACAAAAAAGCCACTTTTTGTTTATTCCGCAGAGAATCGTGTACATATTGTATTCACAGTTCAATGGAGCATGAATCTGCAACTGAAACTACCTAGCATCTACTTTCGTCTCCACCAATGGTTTGAGCATCTATTCGAGCTTTACCATATTTTTACACTGAGCTGGCTTCATTGGCATGGCGTTTGTGACATTGTCACTTTTGTAGATGCCATATATACATCTGCCCGACGAACGATCGACCACTTGGAGATCATCTACTTTTGTAATACATTTCAACCAACATGAATGTTTTCTGAATAGTCCTGCTGTCTGTTGAAGGTTTTGTGGGTATGAGAAAACGTGTTGTCTTCCAAAGTAGACTTTCACCCTCTTTTATGTGGTCTTTAAAGCTTTTGGGCCTTTTTAAAGGGGAACCATCACGTAACCACTGATTTGAAAGACAAAACAGAGCAAACTGTCAATGCAATGCAAATATTTGCATAAAGAAAATGTTCAAGAAGAACGTAATGATTCAAGATGGTCGTGCGTTGTGCGATTTTAGCCTGTTGTAATATCATTGTACCTCGATACGTGATACCGTGGTACTTTTTTGTTAGAAGAATGCTTGGTATAATGATTGACCATGGAATGTTTTAGAACACGGTGGAAAAACTGTACATTTAGCATAGCGTTTTGGTCGAATTAGCTCAATGCAGTAGTACTGTGGAGGGGCTACGTGACTGTACCCCTTTAAGACATTGTGCCTTGTCTTTAAGTCCGCTGTGGCACACTGAACACTGCTCATTTCCATCGATTTCCACCTCATTATTTCAACAGTGGATACATGAACACATCCCTTGATATATTATTCAATGCCTTTACTAAATGAAAACAATGCACATTTTTGTTGCCCTCCTTCTCTTATCGTTTTTTTGGATCTGTTGTGCGAGCAGCTTGATCGTGGGTAGAGAAGTGGCATGAAACTAGAGCAGATTTTACATGTTTGTGCCCACTTGGGAAAGACTCAACGTTATTGTCTCTCAGACAAGCATTTTTATTAGTCAGCTCTGAATCTAGAGCACCTGTTCGCAACAACAAGCAATGAGGCCGTGAAGTGATCTAATGTCTCGGGTACAGGAAGTACTGGGTGGGATTTTAAATGGAACACACTGTGCATCACCAATTGTCTTCCTCAACTTTCAATCTGTCCGATGAGCTGGTGTTGGTATAAGAGACAGCAAAACCACTTGCTCTAATAAGCCATGGACTGAATTTGACAATGTGGCACAATAGTGTGTTCCATACTTAAGAGGATTCATGTGTAGGTTTTATGTGTTTATGTATGACTGACATCTTATATAGCAGTTCAAATGCTCAGAGTTTTAAAGTATGCTCTTTATTAATATGATGGGAAGAAAAAAACTCCTGTGGTGAGGCTGCTTAAGTACTCTAAGTAGATTGGGATCAAAATGTCAAATTCAAATTTATTTACAGAACTAAATAGTATTTACACATGGTCACATCATGCATCTTTATCATTCTTAATGCAAGCCACTTAAGTGTGTTTCTGTAAAACGGATATAAATTCGACTACCGTTTCTGAACTATATGCAAACACAATATTGTTTACTTCCAAGAGTTTCTGTACAATCTATTCGCCCGATTTGGCAATTAACATCTGTGTTTTGAGGTTGCTTGCTCGTACGCAATCACAAACAGCTTTATGCTGCCGTATTGGCCTAATAGTTACAGAGTCAGACTGGTAACCTGAAGGTTGTGAGTTCGATTCTCAATATTGGTAGGGAATGACTGAGGTGCCAATGAGTCACCTAACTCCCAATCATTTCTTGGGTGCCACAGCAAAAATGGCTCTGGGTGTATGTGTCTACGGTTTAGTGTGTATTCACCACTCACTATTCCTAATGTGTGTGCACTAACTTGGATGGGTTAAACAAATTCAGAGTATGGGTTACCATACTTGGCCTTCATGTCACTTTCACTTGTTAATTCCATTTGGGACGACCAACATTTACAGATGTAACCAGAAAACTAGATGCATTTTCATGCCATTCAAAACATCTCCATATTGGTCTCAAATGCCTTTCGGAGGGCATTTACACTTTTCATGCATTATAAAAAAAATTGCATGACATGACCAAGTGTCTCAGAATAACGTCTGCAGGCATTTTTATCTTCGAATCTGCACTGTTATCACTTAAGGATTTGATTGTGACATTTTAAGTTAGGAACCATGCTATTTCATGAGGAATTCTGAAGCTAACAGAGCACTACGCACGCCAGTATTATGTGTATATATTAACACACTGAACATTTAGCAGTCAGAAGTGAAACGTTTAACAGAACTAAAGTGTATTTATCAAAGGTGGATATCTTTAGAAATGTCTGTCGTACGGTCATGTGAAAGGTTTGTAAAGATAGAGGCTTATCATATGAAAAGCTATTTATTTATCATTAAAGGAGACATAAGGGTATTCTACACAGTTTAATTTGAAATCAAGGTGAAGCCATGCCTGTAAACACATTAGTTGCACAGAAAATAATAAAAAAAATGAAAAAATACAGAACTGTACAGGGAGATACGTAAATAGGAATTCTCTGGTAATTTGCCTCTTTTTAATGGGTATGATCGTGGCTTTGGACAACAGTCACTTTAAACCCGAGCTGCTGTTGCCTTTTGTTTTTTATGGTCCTTTTATGAGACTAACAATAGGACAAACATATCAGAGGTAGTCAAGGAACCAACTGTATTTATGCTTTTTAATTACAGAGGGTTAATTTTAATGGAGATTTTATCTGAGATAGCTTTAACGATTTATTATTATTATTTTTTTTTTGGTTGTTTTTTATTATTCTTTTTCTTGACTGACCATGGGGGAATTTACCGTATTAGTGTATATAACTGGTTCGTTTTTCCCTTTGACAAGACTTTAAGAGTGAACGTCTCACTCTCTGGTTTAAATAAATTCAGATTCTGTCCTTGAAATTTTGATATTTTCTGATTTACAGGTCAAATGTCGCTGTCTGCTCAGCTTCGTCCAGGTTTTAATGGTCATGTAAATACAAAGATTTACTGAAACTTTTCAGACCTTTTGTATTTTTCTTTCACTCTAATGGTAGCCTTTGATTTCACATTGTCATGCATAATGTTGATTATTAAGAACGAGAGTGATCTTAAACTGGTTGCTTTACTAATATTAGATATGATTTAAGTTTTATTTCTTAAATCCTGTTTTTAATTCTTTGAACAATGAGTCATTTTTATTTACGGTTTTCAGTCTACAGTTTTACACTGTGTATCTAATATCACCATGTTCAAAGAAATGTCAATAAAATAAAATTACATAAATGTCGAGTGTTTGGTGCTTTCTGGATGGATGCTTTACAATATATAACAATGAAATTCATGGTATTTGTACAATTAGTGCAAGTTGATATCAACTACATGATGCTTTTTAACACAAAGTACATAAGTGCGCAACTGTTGAGAAGAACAGCTTGTGTTTGTGAATGCAAACGTGAGCGAAAACTTTATCTTTGATGTCTTCAAGCACATTGCATGACATATTAAAGTCATAAATGCCATCAAACCCATTGCAACTCCAGCGCCTCCATGTCTTGTTTTCCCACACTGAATTTGGCACTCATTTGTGGACGAAATGACCAATATATTCAGTCTCTTTAGTACCAGTTGGTGCAGGATATCATGAAACTCATGTCGTCTACCTTTCTGCAACCCATTCGGCATTGGGGCAGGTCAGTGTCTGGATCTAGACGGTCCTGGGGCTCGGGACCAGTATCAGTTTGGACATTGGATGAAGATGCTCCACCTTGGAACGGAGGATTCCCTGAATCCCTCTGTTGCTGGTCAGCGGCTGATCTGGTACTTTGATCCGACCCCATTTCTTTAATAAAATACATTAGACTTGGATTATCTTACATATTTTGCATTCGCAGATGCAAAAATATATATTATTATGATGATATATTGCAAATACATCGTACCAGTCCAATACAAAAAAGTACCATGGTTCATCATACTGTATAATTATTCATGTACCATAGTACTCTAATGTACTTAAAATAATACCATTACAGATCTAACTGAAAGATAATGTATTATTATTGATAATCATATCATAATGTTCAACTGTTACCTCAAAAACTGTTTGCAGAGGACTCAGTTTGAGGTAAAAACTCAAAAGAGAGACATCATCTCTAACAGGACAGCAAAACCTGAATACGCAGAGAGCACCTAGGGAGTGTTTGTCACCGTGACTGAGACAAAAACAGATCAATACAGTGTTAACGAGACAAAACTTTATCCCACGCCGCCTCCGACCACTGGAATCTTGCGTTTTCGCAGCTCCGATTAGCTCGCGATGTTTCCAGGCAGAAAAAGCGGGACGGACGTCGAGGGTCACGGGCGCGCGCTGCTGTAGTGACGTTTCGCAGGTGGCCAGCTAATGGAAGTGTCAACAAAAGCGACGTCACACTGAGACTCAATAGTGATTGGCTTACAAATCCACAGCGCCAGGAGAGGTGTGTCCTGTTGCTATGCAGGTTTTTAGTGGCTGACGAAAACAACATGGCTAGCAAGTCTCAGCCATTTGGAAAAACAACATGTGCTAATTTAAAAAGACAACAGAATATATTTTATTTAATTCATTCATTTTTAATTGTGCTATTACATAAAATAAGGCATAGAAAAAGTGACTTGGTAAAGCCATCACGTGTTTGTAGCATTTGCAAATTCCTTTTTTTTTATGTAATTAATTCCTTATTTTAAAATATTTGTTTTCATTTTATTTTGATCATATGTTGTATAATATTATTATACAAAAGCACTTTTGATAAAAAATACACATACTACACAATACCAGCATATGTGTGTGTGTGTGTGTATATATATATATATATATATATATATCAGTACACTAACAATTTGCAGTTTAAAAAGCAATTCAAATTCATTCATTTTACAAGGTATTTTATGTGATTCTTGTGTGATTTTATGTTATTTTCATAATTTTCATTTGCGTATTGTATTATAATTATTACTATTATTATTAATAATAATAACAATAATAATAATAAAATACTAAATACTAAATAATAAATAAAAATAAGACCTTGCAACCTGTCAAATTATCAAATTTCCTTTTTTTGAGTGTTTTACAGAAATAGTCTGTAAAGAGGGATATAAATGGGATATAAATGTTGTGTCTAATTCAATACAAAAAGGCTTTTTATATTACGAGTATAAATCCTTTGTTGTTCATGGAATAAAGCTCTAACTTGATACACTTGAGAATAAAAACAAAGGCAGCAGTGTATCTCATGATAACATGGGCATTCATGTACCGTAACGCGTTGACGTCACGTCAGCACGTCAGGACGTCAGGGAAGTGAAGTGAACACGTGGTTTTACGGCTTTCCACGCTTCTCTACCGAGTGGCAATCGGTAAATATAAGAATACTGTTGCAATTGTCATGATTTTTATAGTTAAGTCATTACATTTACGATGTAATGTGTATTGTTAACCTGCGTTGACGTTTGAGGTCACAGAATTGGTGGCGTTTAATGCCTAGAGAAGTTGAAATAACTAATTTTAGCCGACTGCTAACTACCTCAACTAGGACTGTTTTAATTAAAGTTACGCGCAACGTATTTAACCCGCAGCTTTTGCTGAGAATTACATTATTTAATATTTGTGCCCGAGTCACCTATATGTTAGAAGTACGATTTAAAAAAAAGTTTCTCTGTAAAAAAAAAAAAAATGCCTGTTAAGAATTATTAATTATAATAATTTCCTGTTGATATATGAAATGTTTATTATCTATTCTGTATCAAAAACTCGTTTTAAAGAAGTACAAAAAAGAATGAAATCCAAATAAACAACTAACATGTGTAAAACATCCCAAGTTCAACTTGCCTGTCTAACCCTTCCATCTTAGTTGTGTGTGTGTCATCTAATGTATATATTACTGTATATATCATGAACATGTGACATATGATGTCATGTTTTGGGAGTTTTCAATAATATTTAGGATGAGAATCATTATTATCTCAATATAAATGTTGTTTCTCATAAGTTTCAGACAGCTTTGATCAGATCCATAGCAGAAGAATGGCAGTCCGTGCTTCATTTGAAAAGAATAATGAAATTGGATGCTTCGCCAAGCTCACAAACACATATTGCTTGGTAGCGATTGGCGGTTCAGAAAACTTTTACAGGTAAGATATGAATGATTTTACTGGTTATTTCAACGTGACCCTTACTATATAAAGCTCTGGGGGAAAAAATAAGAGTTAAAGGTATGTGTTTGAGTAAAATGCACGTTTTTGTTTTATTCTCTAAATATGTCTTCCAAATTTCAAATAAAAATAATGTCATTTAGAGCATTTTCTTGCAGAAAATGACAACTGTGGTGGGTGCGAGGTGCCATGTCTAACCATTAGAGGACTCTGTTGTTGGGCGAAGCTGAAAACTGGACTCGGAGAAGATCCGGGGCCTCATTTATAAAACTTTCCGTAGAAACTTTACTAAAAGTGAACGTACAAAATAAATCTGAAAATGGTGTACGCAAGAAAAAAATGAGATTTATGAAACCTACGTACACCAGAACCTGCGCAAAAATCCTTTTATAAATCCCAGTCGGCGGAAGATTGTCCGTACGTGCATCTCCACCCTGTCTCCTCCCCGAAATCACCATATATGGAGCTCACAACGCCTAGTTTTACCTCATCTGCATATCATTTCCACGCATATTCCCATCCACGCCACACCATTGTTAACGCCGTCAAAAGTACAAGACATTGGGAAATATTACATACGAACTATAAATGTGCCACACATATTACTACAAATCATCTAATATCCTTGTTGTTTTATAATAAATATATCAAAATATCCATAAAAATTGTAGCTATAAAACAGCTTTCTTCTCAGGTAAAGTTTTTAGAATTGAGTTGATTCATTAATTTCCACTGTCCAAATAGAATTTTAATTGTTTTAAACAATTCGAATGAATTCAAATTTATGCATTAAATCATCTAATATCCTTGTTGTTTTATAATAAATATATCAAAATATAAAATATATCTATATAATATCTATAAAATATATCTATAAATATATCAAAATATCCATAAAAATTGTAGCTATAAAACAGCTTTCTTCTCAGATAAAGTTTTTAGAATAGAGTTGATTCATTAATTTCCACTGTCCAAATAGTATTTTAATTGTTTTAAACAATTCGAATGAATTCAAATTTATGCATTAAATCATCTAATATCCTTGTTGTTTTATAATAAATATATCAAAATATAAAATATATCTATATAATATCTATAAAATATATCTATAAATATATCAAAATATCCATAAAAATTGTAGCTATAAAACAGCTTTCTTCTCAGATAAAGTTTTTAGAATAGAGTTGATTCATTAATTTCCACTGTCCAAATAGTATTTTAATTGTTTTAAACAATTCGAATGAATTCAAATTTATGCAGTTTTGCTGATAAGGTGAACATCTTTTAGGATGTTTAGGCCGTTTTAGTGGAAACAGATGGACTTATTTATTGCAGTGTAAATACAGTTGTCTGACGCGGCGCTTCACTGACGAAGTATTTTAAGAAGGAAACGTTTTCTTCAAGTTGTGTCCTTCAAATACAGTGGTATTTTTCATAATTTTTTGAAGATGCCTGTACACGACATGAACGCTGCGGTTGTACAGTAAGATATTGAATCCAGCAGTGTCTTTCATTATATCGCAGTTAGTGAGCATCACTGATGCTCTCGCTAGTTTAAAGAGGAATTATTGTGTCATTAAAACAGCGTGTCCACTATCTAAATCCATATTATTTTTGTTTATCTTCTGCATATTGACTTTATGTAATTTTAGGGCTTATCACCATTAATAAAAGTGAATATTAATGTAAATGTGTATATCAGAACGAAGATAGAGTTTAAAATCCTTCTGTTTACTTCATTGCTTTGCTCAGTCTAGTAAAAGTGTTTGTACGGATGGGTCAGAGTTTGCGTGAAGGTGCGCACATTTTCCCGTCAAGTTTGTTTTTATAAATCCCATCGTTTGAGTAAGAAGTAGCGTACGCCTCTTTCAGGGCATGTTTTGTGCGTACGCAGCGGTTATAAATTAGGCCACTTAAACCACCTGAAAACCTCTGACATGTGATCAAGAGGAAGATGGAAGGTCATCACCAGCCATTAAAAAATAAAGACAAACTGCTTGAATTTTTGCGCCAGGAATGGAATAAAGTCACAGACACATGAAACATGATTGAAAGTCAGAGTTATTCCACCAAATATTAATTTCCGAGCTAAAATTGTATTGTGTGGTTGTTTTTTTGCATTATTCAAGGTTTTTGTTGTCATTTTCTGCAAATAAATGCTCTAAACAACAATGTTTAATGATTTTTGACATTTGAAAGAAATGTTAGTACTTTACAGAATAAAACAAACATGTTCGTTTGACTGTGAACGCATACAGAGAAACTGCTGATTTTGCATTGGTCTGTTAATTTTCCTCTCAAAATGCTTTTTGTTTTTCTCCACAGTGTCTTTGAAGGTGAACTGTCAGAGACGATACCTGTCGTTCATGCCTCTATAGCAGGATGTCGAATCATTGGCAGAATGTGTGTGGGTAAGAGCATTTTTCTATTCCAATTTATATTAGGTGCCCTTAACTATTATGCACTTACATCAAAAAATAAGTTGAATGTACTAGTGCTGCAACGACGCGTCAATGTCATCGATTACAACTCAAGAACACTGTTTACATTCATTTCGCGTAATGGCGGCTTCTGCTCCTGGGAACGGAGAAAGTTCCATTCTATCACAAAAACCTATACTACGATTATCAAAAGTATGGGAATACTCTAAACAGAGGCCAAATAAAATGGTCCTTTGTTCCCTTTGCAAAACCGAAATGGCGTACCACCTATGGAATTGGATCTCTGAACGTGCAAAAGGACATTTCGCGCGCGCGTGAATTGAGTTGAGGAGAAAATATTCGTCTCGCAAATAAGAAAATATTTAGAGTGACGAAAATCAGTTTTGCATTTCAAAGAAGTTTATTTGGATGTGCGCCGACGTTCTCTTTCGCACGTGTAAGGTTTCTGTTGCTCGCGCTCCTGATACCTGCCCTGCGCGCTCTCTGAACGCCGACCGCTCGCCTGCTCAACACAAACCAGTGTTACAATGTGAGAAAATTCCAGCCAATCAGAGATGAGGCTGCTAAATTCTGATGGACTGGCTTGACAACCAATCACAAGACTCCCTGCATTACAGACAGCGCAAGAGGAAAAACACACGGTTCAGGAGACATTTGTTCAATGGCTTGAACACCATCAAAGTTCCTTTTAAGATTGTATAGAAAGTCTTTGACACTCTTCATTTTAAAGTTCAAATGTCTCCCACTGGACGACCACTCATAAGTGGCTTATTTTTAATCAAAATCGAATCGTATTATTACATAATGGCATGTCCCAGTGTTTCTACACCTCGACGAATTGATAAATTAGTTCTAACTTCTTACGTAAAAAACGATCACTAGATTAATAATAAAAAAAAAAAACGTAATAAAAATAATCGTTAGATTAGTCGACAGAAAAAATAATCGTTAGTTGCAGCTCTAGAATGGACTTAGTGTTCATATTGTATTGCAAAACACTTTTGCTGCTGTTGAGGTGGGATACTGGGAAAGTCAGGAACATGTTTGGTGGTATGGGTAGGTTTAAGGGTGGGTCAACTGTGTAAATGTAAATACATGCAGGTATTTTTTAAAATACTAATACAATGTAAAAACATGTATGCACACATTAGTTGCATTGCATCAAATGATTAATTTAATTAAGTACGTAGTCGTTAAGGCCAGCTAATATGAAATGGGAGCATTTATTTTATGTGTAGGTGCATTTTTGCAGAATTAACACCATTTATTTTATGTTGATTCAAACACACGTTTCAGTAAATAATGTAACCTTTAGTAAATATCAAGCTGGGTTAGATTAGGTCTTTCAACCTTTGTCTGTCCTCATACTTGATGTATAATAGATGTTGTGTGTGTCTGTCTGGGGATGCAGGAAATCGTCATGGTCTTTTGGTGCCCAACAACACGACAGATCAAGAGTTACAGCACATCAGGAACTGCCTGCCAGAATCCGTGAAGATTCAGAGAGTAGAGGAGCGTCTTTCTGCGCTGGGGAACGTCATCGCTTGTAACGACTATGTCGCTCTTGTTCATCCTGACCTTGACAGAGTAAGAACATTCCTAATGGAAGATTGTCTGAAATCATCTGTACACTCAACACTTAATATTTCACTAAAAAGCCTGTAAAATGTGCTCTGAAAGCAGGTGAGCGTGTTTTTTATGTATTAAGTTTAGAGCATTATTGTCCTCAGGAAACGGAAGAGATTCTTGCAGACACTCTAAAGGTGGAAGTGTTCCGGCAGACGATTGCAGAGCAGGTGCTCGTGGGTAGTTACTGCACCTTCAGTAACCAGGGAGGCCTTGTTCACCCCAAAACCTCCATAGAAGATCAAGATGAACTCTCGTCACTCCTGCAAGTGCCTCTAGTGGTGAGCGACTGTTCTGTCATATCTGAGAATCAGATGAAGTGCTAAAATCAAATTTCACAATTGATATGTAATAGACTCAAAATATATATACGAAAGTATGGGGTCGGTAAGAATATTTAAACATTTTTATTTTAACAAAGATGTATTAGATTGATCAAAAGTGACTGTAAAGACATTTATAATGTTACAAAATATTTATATTTCAAACAAAGGCTGTTCTTTCGAACTTTCCATTTAAACAGAATCATGGTTTTCACAAAAATGTTTTCGACTTTAAAAGGGACATATTATGCAAAACTCACTTTTATAAGGTGTTTGAGAACAACCAGCCTAAAATGTTAAAAATCCACTTTTTTTTTTTTTTTTTAATAATTCCCATAAATCAAAAACAGTCTCTACAAATGAGCTGATTCAAATTCCTCCCTATGATGACATCATTGTAGGGAGAAGCCCTGCCCACAACTGGTATTAGCATAGAGACAGCCCTGAGTGAGAAGCACAGAGTCTGTTTCTTCACTGTAGCCGCTGGAGTTTTACAATGTCTGCGCCGAAGTGTTGTGTTTTGGGATGTACCAATGAATCTATAGACTCCCGCCATCTGAGTCACTGAGGACATTATGGTTAAATTTCATTTTCAAAGGAAATGTCCCGAAGAAAATCGGTAATGTCTTATACATTTTCCGACAATCATTTTGCGCTGGACTGCTTCACAAATGAGGGTCTTTTCAACACTGGATTTTCACAAAGGTTGATTCTGAAATGTTTACGGCTGAACGCCGCTACTGACGGTTTTCAGTGAGTGAGATTGTCCTGATTTGTCGATGCCGGAGCATGAGCTCTTGAAGCTCCGTCCTCTTCTTGAAAGGGAGCGGGGAGCAGCAGCTCATTTACATTTAAAGGGACACACACAATCAGTGTGGTTGTGCTCACCCCCAAAATTAGACCCCAAACTTTTGAACAGTAGTTCATAAATGAACATTGCTAAGACAAGCATCAGTATTATTTCTTATATTTGGTGTCTGTAGATCAGTATTTATCTGTATTATGTATGTGAAATGACTTAATTTTTAATGACCAATAGTCTAATATTAGTCTTTTTAAGACTAATAACACAATTATTCACTATATCATCGAACCCTAGACTGAAGTAGCTGTTGTGTTTTGATGGAACCCCTCATGTATGTTTAAAAGAAACTTGTTAGTTCCTTTCCACTGATGCTGGCTAATTGATAAGCGTGTTGTTTCCTGTCTCGAGGCTGGAACGATCAATCGTGGTAGCGAGGTGATCGCTGCTGGTATGGTGGTGAACGACTGGTGTGCTTTCTGTGGACTGGACACCACGAGCACCGAGCTGTCCGTCATCGAGAGCGTCTTCAGACTGAGTGAAACGCAGCCCAGCGCCATCGCAACTACTATGAGAGACTCGCTCATCGACAGGTGTGTGAAGAACTTCGCATCTCAGTCCAGATGGAAGTACATATAATATATTTAAGGGAATATATTATATGTACATCCATGTAATATAAGGGAAAATATTTCTAAAATGAGCTGATCTAAAGGCTAATATCTCAAAAGTTTGATCTTGTTTCATGGCAGACTAAACCTTGTTATTTCTTCTTTTCCAGTCTCACATAAAACTTAAATGGTTTTGAAGTCTTTGGATATTTGCGGGAAGATCTGGACCTGGAAGTCAATATGAGATGGTTTGAAGGCCGATTATGTCTCCCTTCAGGGAGAAACGCACTCTTACCTTCATACCGTGAGGAAACGTGTTGTCATTGTAATATTCATGTCTGAACTGCCTGTCACACGCTTTTTGTAAAATTCCAAGATAAAAAAAACATTGTTGATTAGCTGCTTTTATCTAAATCAATCACTTCACAGATCACTGTGACAAATGTACAATTTGTTTCCTTGCTCTGCATGATCAACACACGGATTTATTCGTTTAACTTCCACAGTAGATCTTATTAGTGATTCTTATGTGGAAATGCTTATGCGGTTTGATGAACAATAAAAAGCTTTCGACAACATACTGATGCTATAACTGTTTTATTGAGAGCTGTGGGTGTGAGACTACATTCAGAAATGTGGCAGTACGAATAGTGCAGTTCAGCTGAACATGGTCGTCTTTACCATGGGTTCATTCTTTGGTATTTACCGACTTGCATGTATAGATCTTAACACATTGAAGCATGTTTAATGTAGAATATGAACATTGTGTAACACAAAACAAGTGGAATGCAGCAAATTATAAAGTAAAAAAAAAATTACATGGAAAAAATTTCACTAAATTTCCCAAAAAAAGTTTCTTACTCTCACCAAAAGTTTATTTGAAATAGAATTTTTTTGTAACCAATGTTTTTAGTCACTTTTTACCAATTAAATTGACCCTGCTGAATAAAAGTTTCTTTCAAAAAGAAAAATCTTACTCGACTCAACTTTTGAAAGGTAGTGTGTGTGTAGATGAAACATTTTAAACATGAAAAAAAAGAGCAAAAAATCCAAAGGCATTTGATTTTGGTCTGTGTACATGGTTCCCATGCATTTCCATGTCTTTTATAGTTTAATCTTCACTATTACTAGACAGGACTTCCATTTGTAACTCCAATCCTTGGACTGAAGTGATTTAAACAGATAAACACGGTGTACAAAGGTCTCCAAACAGAAAAAGAAAATAGAGCCTGAGATCGGAATGCAGCTCAATTCACAACTTTCTGAAATCATGACTTTAACATTTTGTTTCATGACTTTTCTAAGTCTGGAAGTTAATTTAAATTCCCTGATGTCTCCAAGTTTTTCCATAACGTTGGAACACCATGTATAGACCGGCAATTTTTCGGCAACATAAATGACAGAAAACGAGAATCTCAAAAACAATACAAAATAACGGTTTTGAGCCTAAAATCTAAAATACAAACAAAATGTAACAAGCAAGCTTCAATAACATATTTTGGCTTAAACAAAAAAAAGTACGTTTATGTGTATTGAGCATCACAATGGACTACAGAAGCGACTCGAGCCACGTCGATGTGTAAACAGCAGCTATTTGCAGCACTATGGTGGTGGAGATCTGCAATGGGAACACCATAAAAGTCATCTTAAATCATTTTTATGTGGTCTAAAAAAACACTTTATAGTTTTTATCATTGATGTGTACATCTAGACGATACCCACTATTGTATTCACTTTCAATAAAAGAAAACCAAAAATATTACATATGAAACCCATTTTAAAACATCCTTTTCCTTCTAAATTTAAACACTAATGCAACGTCCTGTAACCTGCACAGGAAGACTCGACCCTTTCCTGACACCTGCTCAACATTCATTCATCTCAGTAAATGCGTACGTCGACATTCGATCATCTGATGCTGATTTATACAGATATCACTGATAATACTCTAACCTTGATTTGTCAGTGCGACACTGATATGTTCAAACCACAAGGATCATTCATATTCTGAATATGAACTAGACTCTATGAAATCATGTGTTGATGGAGGGAGGGATTGTGTGCTTGGTGAAGTTATAAAAAAAAGAGGGCAGGGAAGCGTTGGCAGCGATACACGGCAGCGGTGTTGACCTGATGAACTTCAGGAAGAGGTTTAAGGTTGCTGTGAAATGCTCAGGTCAGGAGTGCTGCGCTCAGTTCTGCTCTTCTTTCAGGTCAAACCTGACCGAGGAAGACAATAAAAATGAACCGTTAATCCAAAAAGAATTTTCTATTTTTGAAGAAGATAAACAAAGAACTAAATAAATCTTACATGTACAC
Organism: Zacco platypus; assembly: GCA_038088235.1. NCBI lineage: Eukaryota > Metazoa > Chordata > Actinopteri > Cypriniformes > Xenocyprididae > Zacco > Zacco platypus. Next base: position 30,107,151 of record CM076074.1, on the reverse strand, counting down.
AATATAATTCCAGGAGAAACTGTTGCTTAGTATGTTTGTGTATTAACAGTCCCAAAACTCACCATTCTGTGACTCCAGAGAGAAAGTCAACGTGTCCCAGGTCTATCTGCACCTACAAAAACAGACCAACAACACATTATACACTACAATATTTATTTGATCAAATTAAATATTAATAATACATTAAATAAATATGAATAATATTATTATGAAATCAATTCGCAAGTTTATATACATTAAAATATATAAATTAAATCAAAATATACTATTTAATTTCATACATATTTCAATGATATTTATCTCTTAAAATAATATACATTTTATATATTTTTAAATGAATTGAATAAATTATATGAAATAAAATTCTGTATTTGCTTGTGGCACAAAGTTAACGGACATGCTGAAATTTTTTTCACATTGAAATATTTATTTTATAAAATTAATTATTACATTAAATTAATATTATTAAATCAATATTGAACATTTATTTTATATGATTGTATAAAAAAATATATATATATAATTAAATAAATATACAATATTATATAATAAACATTTGAATATTTATTAAAATATTAAAAAAAAAAAAAAATTAAAAATTAAATTCTGCAGTCATAGGACACAATGAAAAACAACTTGTCATCATGTTTTCCAGTGAATATACCTAAACAAATATATTTAACAATCTTACAAAATGTAAATTTTGTTAGAGTTATATTTAAAAAAAAAAAGTTTCTGAAAGTCTTATCTTATTCATTTATTTTGTCATTAGAATGTTTAATGTTAAATGGATAATAAAACAAAAATATTGAGTATGAAAATGATTTTTTTGCAGTATATTCCTGTACAGTTGAAGTGAACCAATGCAAACCGACCTGGCCGATCACATCTTTGTCTCGATTCATGAAGGAAGAAGATGCGTTTTTCACACAAACGCTGAGCTCTCGTCTCCGAGCGTCCTCTGCGCTCATATCAAACTCAAACCTATGGAAGAACATTCCAGATTATGACACACACTGAGTCAAGGACTTATAAAACCCACTTAAACCACTGAGACACAAAATGCAAACACGTAACATCAAAAGACTCAAAAAACAATGTTTAAAGATGAATCGGACACATCATCTTTATGGTATTCTAATGTAAGGAACTAAAAAAATATCATATTCATACACAACGGTATTTAAACAGAACTCCAAAGCAAAAATAAGCTTGGTACACAGTGTGCAGAACTGATTAGGGTTCACTTAAAAGTCATTCTCTCTTACTGATGAACGACAAAGACACACACACACACACACACACACACATCTCCAAACCTTTCATTGAACTCTGGGTTCAGGCTTTTTTTCTTCACACTCGTCTTTCTTTTCGTGGCCTTGCTTTTATCCGGCAGCAGAATGAGGGAGACGTAGGTGTCTAAACTGTCCTTAGATGATGTAACCAGACCTCTGAAAACACAAAGAGTGTCCTCACTTCACTGCAAACTTCAGACTTACACAGGCAACTTGAAAAAACATTTCTCGGTCGCTCCAAAGCCAACGTTATAAACCATACACCACGATCACGAATACAACCAGACCTGCATGCATGGATGATCACTGTGAGCTGTTTCTGGAAGGAGAGCGAGATTTTGATTTGTCCAGTGGTGGCCGTCAGCTTATTACTCAAAACAGGACCCGAACCCATGGCTACCAAGGCCGCCATTTTTGAATCCAAGATCTGGATAAAACAGAACATGTGGGTTATAGTTAGAGCATTGCGACTATTATTTCTCCCTCAAAACTTCTTGTGCTCAAAACCGTTGAAGATAACGTTGTCTGACCTTCAGCTGTGCCCTGAGTAGAATCTGGCTCTGCGGTAACGCTCCATCCAGATCGAGCCATTGGTCCATCAATAGATCTGGTTTCGAAAGCAGCTCTCTGATTGGTAGAACCAACGAGCCAATGGGTTGATCCCAGGCACTTGAGAACTGCACAGAATGACAATAAATGAAAAGAGGGTATGAAATCATCATACTGAAACAAAAAGCAAACACCCTTCTAGTTAAAATCACTATCGAGAATGCTTGTTGCATTCTCATCGCTGCCACCAGGGGCGCTTGAGCGGCATTAAAATAAAGATTTTCTGTATCTTATCTATAGTCAGGTTTATTTTCTCATGCTGAGCAAGTTAGCTATTTATAGTTATATATGAAATTATATATGTTATATGTTTATAGTTATAGTGAAACTGTTGACGTATTATTAGCATGTTGTTGTTTTTAATGGAATATTGCAGTATTTAATATACATGATTCATCAGTGGACATCATTATTTTTTTTTAAACTCATCTGCCCTCAAAATCTACATAACTTCCCCTCCCAACGCCTCTTCTGTGATGACACGTTCACAGGCATGAGGGCGGGACTTTAGATCCACCAATAGTAAACCACAACCATCCAATCAATTCCTCATAGATAAAATCCAGTCCTGCCTTACTTTTTTTTTCTCATTTGAAAAGTCGTTCACAACTTCCATTTAATATGTTTCGACTTTAACAAAGACAAACATTGAGGTCTGAGCTGCATACAATAATGACAATTTTAACTAAATATGATATTTTGCAGTTGCTGAATGTTATTTAGTGCAACGTTTTATTGGATGTAATCTAGAAAATAGTATTTAACTCTCTCCCTGCCATTGATGCAATTTTCCGTCATTTATGACACAACGCTTCCCCCACATTGACTGAAATTTTATGCATGTTTTTACTGTTATAAGGTAGGGGGCGCTATTACACATCTTCTCAAAATGTACATAATCTCCAGATGAAAACACAGACAAAAAAAGAAGCACAAACAAGCGATAAAAGCACTGATTATGCACATGTAAAATAATGCGATCATCAAACGTTAAGTCGCATTTATATCAAAACTGCCATTACCGAATGACATGTCGATCCAGGAAGAGGTGTATGACAGTGTAGCTTTAGGGGTGTTGATGGACACGACCTACTCAGTATATGTTTTGATCAACGTTCTGAATCCGATACAGATGTAGTCTTTAATAAAAAACGATTTTCTAAACTTTTTGTTCAAAATGTTGCTTTTTTAATGAAACTTGCCCATATTTAAGTGTTGAAAATAAAGAAGGCATGAAGCTTTTGTCTGTTTAAAAACAGAGGCTCTGTTCTTTCTGTTTTTATATTGCATGTTCAGATATTCATACAACACAATATTCTGGGGAGCCATGAAAATTTTGTGAAAATGACCAAAAATATAATACCCTCACCTTAATGACAAGCATGTCCTTTTTGGGATCATGAACCAGATAGTCAAAAGATTCATTCCAATGAGGAGAGGTTGAGCGATCACACACCTTTACATTAGAGAGAACAGAAACAGAATTTAAATATATTACAAATACATTAAAATATATGGGATATAATTTTTTTTTACAGTACTCCATGATTGTTATTAATGATAAAAATCTCCTGCCTTGGTTTTATAAGACGTTCCTCCAAGTACAAGTTCAGCAGCAGCTTTGGGTTCTTTTCCACTTTTCTTCAACTAGACACCAAAATAACCTTTATTAATTACAGATTAATTAACAGATTCTTCTTATTATTAACAGAACTTACATTACTCTTTAAGCAAAAATGCCATAATTCCATTCCATTAAAAGTAGTTTTATAGAGATTGCATTAATAAAGTCAATTAAATACCTAATAGGCTAGAATAAATATACTGACAGAAATGCTCAAAAATTATGTAAACATAAAGGAAATATATATATATATATATATATATATATATATATATATATATATATATATATATATATATATAAATTTAAATATATATATATATAAATATATATAAATATATATTTTATATATATATATATATATATATATGTGTGTGTGTGTGTGTGTGTGTTATGTGATTGACTCACAGGCAGGTCATGAGCTCTGTCTAAAAGAATAAACAGCACCGCTGCTGCCGGCACAGATTTGTTCTGGTAGGATCGAGTGCTTTGCATCTGCATTACCTGATTCAAGAAAAAAAACACTCTTTTAGTATTAAGTAATTTTTTTTGTATGAACAAAGAATCATCAGACTTTATTTGTCTTCATTTGAAACTGACTTGTTCCAATTTATCCCGTTGTGTTGCGGTGGGCAGCCATTCCAGAACCAAATGGACTCGACCGTGTTTTATATCATTCAAAGTAAACCACTGGAAAAGGAAAGGCAGCAGGGAAAGATTAATGTGCTCATTGTGTTGTGACAAATCAGAGCCAAATGTGTTGACTGATACTCACTTCATCATTGTACTGGGACCTGATGATGGCTCCGAGTTTGAGCTTGAACCTGATCACACATGAAGACAAAAGTAAAATGTCTCCTTAGTTATTATTACTGTAATACTATATATATATTATATAGTTTTATATATATATAGTCAATTTGCAAAAGCCGACAAACGCCACTTTTAACAGAAATGAACTGACTGATGTGCGTTATTCTCCACATATAGCACATTCTGAACCCTAAATCCGTTTTGTCAGAAAAGCCAGTATTGTCCACTGTCAAGGCATCATGAGTTCACATTTTACAGCAAAAACTGACAAGAAAACGAATTAATCCATTTTAGCTAATCAGCGCGCAGTAGTCGGGTCAGGTGACAAGGCTGCTAATGAGTTCAAAAAGACTCACTAGCTGAGGGTAGTTTAGTCAAATCTGACTAAACATGATCGAAGATTTATAATTTCGGCTCCTGAAAGTCTGTGAACGATTAAATGATTAAAAGCTTGTTTGTTATTTTGCACTTGTGTGTGTGTCTATATGTACGCGTGTTTTTGTGCTTTATGAGGACACAAATTTTTATAATGACATGGGTATTACACGGGTATTAGTCCTCATATTTCTAATATCTTTAAAAACATACTAAACAATGTTTATTAAAAATGTCAAAATGCAGAATGTTTTCTGTGATGGGTAGGTTTAGGGTTAGGGTTAGTGTAGGGGGAGAGAATGTACAGTTTATACAGTATAAAAACCATTACGCCTATGAAATGTCCTCACTTTGATAGCAAAAACAAACCTGTGTGTGTGTGTGCGTTTATGTGTACACGTGTGTTTTAAATGATATTACAAAGCAATTACTTGGTTTGATTTAACTCCGAAACATGAAATGCAGAGTTATCTACTTTTGCAAAAAAACAAACTTTTAATATTTATATATTCTATATATATAGAAAGAACTTCAATTTTGTAAGTAACCTGTATTTTTTGGAGTTATTATTACTTAATCAAAACAACCCAACTGCAGTTTGATTGATATTACTTGGAATGCACAATAAAAAAAACCTGTTTGTGAAAAACGGAGTTATGTTATCTGATTTGCAAATGATCCCTTCATACATATATGTGTGTGTGTGTGTGTGTGTGTGTGTGTGTTACAGTAAAGAGAAATGGAAGGTAAACGTGCTTAGCTTTTTCTAAAAATTAGTTTAATGATGGAGAAAAAAAAAAACTTAGCAAAACAGATTATAAATGTACTAACCTTCCAAGGAAATCATCAGAATCAACATCCTTGTCATAGACCTCAAACCTTAATTCTAGATTATGATCAGGACTCAGAATCATCTAGTAAATAAAAAAAAAGAGTAACAACCATTAAGCCTGTTTCATTTTTTTCTGTAATTTTACAGATAATAATTTACAATTGAGAAAAACATTTGTAACATCCAAAACCTTTCTGGGATATATTGAATTTTTTCCAAACGACATTTTCTCTAATTCCCACCTCATACATCTCATTCCAGGTGGGGTTGAGGTTCTCCTTGATCACATGACTCTTAAAGGTTGTGTCTCCGATATGGATCTTGACATACGGGTCGCTCTTCCCCTTCACCATCCCACCCATCATGTTGTCCTTCGCAACCAGATCTTGAGCCTCTAAAAGATGGATACGCAGCACCCCCTATGGGAGAGATGTTAAATAACAACAACAACATTAGAAGAAAGCTAATGTGATCCTGGAATGAGAGACATGTTCCAACATCCTTAAACATAACACTAAAATCAGAGGGCATGTTGATCCAGGAACCTAAAAGGACAAGAAAATACCAGACTCACCTTGCTGCCAAAGCTGGGGTCATGGCTAGTCTTTTGGGGTCGTACGTCTGTTGAACTAGAGACTTTTGACTCTTCTGCAGAAGCACTGGGAGAAACCTTCTTGTGAGACCTGTTTAACATGAACAAACACACATAGACATACATAAATCAATCTTTATATGGTCATAATACATTATTACTATGATTAATAACTGTTACTATTGATTCAAGCTAAATCAAGATTATCAAAACGATATTAAAAAAACAACAACTCACAGTTCTGCTGGTTTATCCACATGTTGTTGCTCTTCATGGGCTGATCCAAATGTTTTGACTGGTTCCATATATCCACCCACATTAGTAGTGGAATCAGGAAGTTTGCTGAGATCCTGTAAATGAAAAGCAACAAATAATTTAAATTTTTTTTTCTCTAAAATAAAATAAAATAAAATAAAATAAATAAAATAAAATAAAATACAATACAATACAATACAATAAAATAAAATAAAATAAATAAAATAAAATAAAATAATAAAATAAAATAAATAAAATGAAATAAAATAAAGCTGTGGTCACCATTCACTTTCAACAAAACAATAAAGTTTATCGTAACATATTTAATAAAAATTAAAAATGTATTTTTAAAATAAACATTAATAACAAGATGTATGGTAAACACAAATACATAATGCATCTGTAATACACCTGGTGGAAATGTTTATTTGATGTCGAATGTAAATAAAAAAACACAAATAATATAAATATAAAATTTTATATAAATTTAAAAAAAATAATAAAATAAAACATTGACATTAAAATACAACAAATAATAAATTTAATAAACAAAACATTAAATTAAATAAATACATTTTTAATTAAAATAAAATCTTCATGAGAGTTATGCTTTACACACACAAACTAACCTCAGTGTCAATCTGTGTTTTCGGTGCAGACGGCGTGTGATGGTCATCCACGACATGGGCGGCTGTTTGTTTTTGATGTTCTTCAGGCAGTGATACAGGTACTGGTACAGTAAAGGCTGCGAGTTCACTGATCCTGTTGGTCATGAGCACAACAAACAATCAGATTTAGCTCTCAAAACAAAATGATGTGACTTATATGAAATCATTAACTTCACAAAAAACATCAAACCCTTTTGTCTTCTTCTCAGACTCCTTACTGACTGCAGCTTTTGACTGTACAGCAGTGATTGGTGCTTTTTCTTCATGCTGCTCACGCACCGAATGGTCTTCTTCAACAACAGGCTTTTTACGATGAAGGACACTTGTATCCATCCTGGAGTCCAAAATCTGATAATAAAGTAACCATTTACATTACCATTACAGTAACCATTTAACCATTTACAAATGTTACGGTCTGATTTCAAGAGATCCATCTACAATAAAAGAATCTTTGGCTAGACTTTATTTTAAGGTGTGAGTATTACAGTGTAATTATACATTTAAGTACTGAGTAATGACAATTAACTACATGTACTTACTATAGGGTTAGAGTTAGGATGAGATTGGCTTAGAGTTAATTGCATGTAATTAAGCATAATTTATAGTTATTACTATAGTAAATACATGTAACATATGTAACAATGACACTGTGAAATAAAGTGTTACCGAATCGTTTATTGACTTTAGGTTTTAGAAAAAGTAATAAGAATAATTGTTTCACCTTAAGTTGTGCCCTCAACAGAATTTGACTATCAGCTCCTGCTCCATCCAAACTCAACCATTGGTCCATCAGTAGATCTGGTTTTGAAAGCAGCTCTCTGATTGGTAGAACCACAGAGCCTAAGGGTTGCTCAAAGGCACTTGAAAGCTACGACAAAAGAAAATATGAATAAAGTTAATAAAATCCATTATTAATGTTTAAATTATTCATTTAAATGTAATTCTGTAATAAATGTATTATACTTCTAATATTAATAATAACAATAATAATTCTTCTCATTATTGTTATTATAAATACAAATTAGATAAGTAATATATAGTACTCAATATAAATATTAGTGCTGTCAAATCCATTCATCGTGATTAATCGCATCTAACATAAAGGTTTATGCTTGAATATATATATGCATATGTATATATATTATTATATTTATATGTCTGTGTTTGTGTATATACATATACATACACACATACATACATGCATATATATATATATATATATATATATATATAAATAAATGTAATAATACATACTATACAAACACAAACTTTTATGTTAGATGCGATTAATCGATTTGACAACACTAACAAATAATAGACACAATGTATAATAAAAGCCGCAGATGTATTAATTATAAAATAATAATTAAATTGCTGTTTAAAATAGTTTAGACAAGATAGCAACCCAAATATAGACATTTAAACTTTTATTTTAAAGTGCCCCTATTAGGGTTTTTTCAGATATTACTTCATGTAGTGCGTTTGTGAATGTAAAATGTCTGCAAAGTTTTAAAGGTCAAAGTGTATAAGAAGTTATTGCCTCCCAAAAGAAAGAACGGATTCCGAACTGCCTGAAACAAGTTGTCAGTCTCACTTCCTGCATGAACTTAGAACATAGGTTGGTAACAGATTTGCATAATGCCACCCTATGATCTTCATTGGCTGCCCGTGAACAATGCCTAATTTTCCCCTGCCCTGAAACACTGTAGTAGTAGCTGAGACTAGAAGAGATTGGATCATGTTGTCGACATGCCGAGAAGACGCAGTTTTCTGCTCTACGAAAGCAAATTCACTTTGCATGCACTTCAAAAAGTGGGCGGACTCGCGCTGGAACTGATGCGGTAAAACCGACGCCATCGTTACTGTTCATCATGTGCTTGGGGAAGACCTGAAATTCAGATATGATAATCAGCGTTTCGTTTCCGACACGTGCTATAACCGATAAACCAATCACAACAGACTGGGCCATCTGACCAATCACAGCAGACTAGGCTCTTGGAAAGGCAGGGTTTAGAAAGACCGAATCCTTTATAACTGTTTCAGACACTGTGACATAAGAGCTGATGCTGCAATGCATGTTATGAGAAATTGAGATGTATGAGATGTCTCAATATGAGAAAGTATTGACCTTGGATGCATGTAAACCTACTGTAGATCTCCAAAACAAAATTAGGAACCTAATCTACTTTACCTTTATAATAAGAATCTCCTCTCTTGGTTTGTGAACCAGGAAGTGAAAAGCTTCACTCCATTGAGGAGACAAGGAACGGTCACACACCTTTAAAGAGCAAAGCAAAGAAGTTACTTACATTAAGGGTCAGAAATGGACACACAACTTCCCACCTTGGCACAAATTCCCACCTTGGTTTTATGAGAAATGTCACCGAAAACCAGCTCTGCAGCAGCTTTAGGTTCCTTTCCACTCTTCTTCAGCTGCACACATGACCACAAGTGAAAATGCTCTGATCACAGCATTTGATCCAATATAGCTTAGCTGTATTTGTGTAAACGCGTGTAAGTGCATGTGCGCAAGACGTACCGGCAGGTTACGAGCTCTCTCCAGGAGGATGTAGAACAGAGCTGCTGACGGCACAGATTTGTTCAAGTACGAATGTTCTGACTGTAACTGCAGAGCCTGGACATGAAGAAAACACACGGCACAACACGGGTTTAGATCATGACAGAAATTCTAACGTCAAAATAAATTATTAAAAAATATTAAATCACATTAAATATACTAAAAAATAAATAAATGATAAATACTTTAACATTATATTTCTAATGATTTAGTTTTAAAATCAAGACCATCAAATATAAAAAACGAGTCAATAAATGTATTATTCTTTAATGCAAAATTACATTATTAAATGTATCATTCATTATATTTATTGAAAGATAAGCTGATCTTTACCTTCAGCACATCCCTTCACAAGTAAAATTAAAAAAATATATTCACATTAAATATACTAAATAATAATCCTACACAATAAACAAATAAATATGAAATAATGTCATTTTAAAATAAACACTTTACTCTGATCTTACATACAAAATTAGTTACTAAATGTATTATTCATAATTTTTATAAAATATAACAATATAATATAATATATGTCAGATTTAATAATGACCTTTTGCAGTCGGTCAGGTTGTGTTACTGTGGGCAGCCACTCCAGAATCATATGAACACGGCCATGTTTGACATCGCTCAGAGAAAACCACTGACAGAGAGGGAAAAAAACGAAATAATGAAATTCGTGAAACTAAGAAATGATTAATCATAACACAAAAACATATATTCAGAAATTAAAAATCAAGCAAAACTGTTAATATAACCCCTTCTCACTTTACCAGTAAACTTACAGCAATCCTCTGTAAAAGCAAATTTAAGACAAAACTGTTCAAAATTAAATCAGCAGAAGCGCACGAGGACAGAAATTAGTGATGATACACTCACTTTGTCAGTCAACTGGGACTGAATGATCTCCTGTAAGCTGATCTTCAGCCTGTGGACACATACAGGATCAGTAAAATGACATGGACCAGCATCATGTCAACTTGCCAATGTGTGTCAAGTGTTATTTCACTAACTATAAAGTCTCTTTGAAACAATCTGTGTGGTATAAAGCGCTACACAAATAAAGGTGACTAGAAATATGTAAATAAAAGCTAATTCAAGCAAATTATAAATTCATTTTAGTTCAAGTTTTAGTAATTTTGTTGCATGCTTTTATTACTTTTTTATTTTCTATTTAGCTTTAGTTTGAGTAATTTTAGCATTTTTTGTTTCAGTCAAGTTTTACATCCAATATTTTACAATATATACAAAGTTCACATTTTAGATCCAATATTTATATTCTATATTACATTTATTTTATATGATTTTTATTTTAGCTAACGCAAAGGATTTTTAAGTTTTATTTAACAATAACAACGCTGCCACATACCTCCCCAAAAAGTCATCTTTGTCCATGTCTTTGTCGAAAACCTCAACAAGGACTTCAGCGGTCGAGCTGGAGGTCAGAACCAGCTGGGAAAAGCATTGATGACATGATATTATATTTAAAACCATTTTTGACATCAGCTAAAACAACGAGGACCTAAACCCACCTCATACATCTCATTCCAGGTGGGGTTGAGGTTCTCCTTGATCACATGACTCTTGAAGGTTGTGTCTCCGATTTGTATCTTGACATACGGGTCGCTCTTCCCCTTCATCATCCCACCCATCATGTTGTCCTTCGCAACCAGATCTTGAGCCTCCAGCAGGTGAAGGCGGAGCACGCCCTGAAAATAAATATAAACATAAAATGATCTCACCATGTTGGTGTGTTTGCATTTCCAAGCCATATCAACAGCCTAATATTTTTAACCTCTGTTCCAAAGCTGGGGTCAGGGCTGGTGTGAAGGGGTCGAAGGTCATCTGAAGTGGACACTTCCGTGACCTCTGGGACTTCCTCCTCTTCCAGGACTGACACAGAGGAAGTCCTGCTGACAGGAGATGGTGGGACCTCTTCAATACTAGGCCTAAAACCCCCCAAACAAACAGACACGCACGTCAAAGTCAAAGTACGTTTATTGTCTTTTCTCTCCAATGTGGTCAAAGAAGTTACATAACATGCAACAATATGAATATGAAACATTGTTGCTTTTAAGCATAGCATCAAAAACACGCATACTTAACAGTGAAGTATAATCAATAAATAAAATACACACACTTAAATACAGTTTTCTATAAAACATAACTATTGCATTAACTGGAGATGGATTTAGAGAGTTCAGGGAAGAGAAATTACAAGTGAAACGTCAGGTATTCTGCAGAACTATTTAAAGAACTTCAGTTTACGGCACTGTTCGTTAAATATCATCTAGATCAGGGGTTTTCAAAGTCTAAGACAGTGGGCCTCCCTTTTGACACAACTTACCCGATGCCCCCCCCCCCCAAACGCACACACATGCACGCACACAAAGATAAACACACAGAACAATGTCTGACTGTTAACTCACTTTTATCATTATTTGTGTCAACATGTTTGGTTTCAAGGTATCGCCGAAGGTCTCATTCTGTCATTAGCCAAAATATCTTGACACATAAAGGTCGTGGTTCATCAGCTGGTCCTGTCCACGTAAATCCTAAACTTAAATACTGATCATCATATCGTCGTCTTTTGGGTTTAAGCCCTGAAGTTGAAGACTTTGAATCGGGTGGTCTCAGAAACCGCTCCATTGCATTAATAGGCATATACCTATATTGGCGGGCTTGCAAAACAGCAGCCAATTCACAGCTATGGCCTTCTGGGTGAAAAATGTTTGTCATATTTTGACTCATTTTTTAGTATCGTTTAAAATAAAAAACATTTAAATATAATAAAAAATACATATAATAATTAAACTAAATAATTATATTTTTTATTTATTATAATTTTTCCCCGCGCCTCCCCTGACATGCCGTGGCGCCCCCCAGGGGAGGCGCGCCCCACACTTTGAAAACCGCTGATCTAGATTGTTAGGGCCATATTTTTTAGGGCTCTATATGGCATGTGAAATTCTCCTCCTCTCACGTTTGCACCAATTTCTCCTCCTGTTTTCTTCTAATGCTGGACACTTCAGGATGTTTCTGCTCCTCATGCTGGTCTTCAGAGCTCTCCGTCTCTTTAGGGCAAAGAATCTACAACATAGAGTAACATAACATCAAATCACGCCATCTCAGAGTCAGACAGCTGCCTTAAAAAAAACTGCATCCTTAGAAATAATGATAGGAAAAGCCCCACCCCACACGTTGACGGGATTGGTTACGTTTGTGACGGGGGGAATTAGGGGGCAGTTTCAAATGGTCGCCATGATTTTGCCAAGTAAGACATTTTTTGTTGATCCTGGAACAACATTCCTATCCGAAAACAGTCCTAACCTCTATCCCTACCCCAAAACCTAACCCTACCCATAACTTATCCCTAAAATCAGAGGGAAATGACAGGTGAATAGCACCTAACCCTGGTATCAAAGCATATTAAAAACACTACACAGACATTTAAACAACATTAAAAACTTGATTTTCAGCACAGGAGGTCTTCAAAATAGATTCAAATAGAAACAAGTTATTTTAAATTGTAATAATATTTCACAATATTACTGTTTTTACTATTTTGATCAATTAAATGCAGCCTTGATGAGGTTTAGAGGCTTCTTTCAAATATATATATATATATATATATATATATATATATATATATATATATGAATGTGTGTGTGTGTTTTACCTTCAGTTGAGCTCTGAGCAGAATCTGACTCTGAGGGGACGCTCCATCCAGATCGAGCCACTGGTCCAGCAGCAGATCTGGTTCAGAGAGAAGCTCTTTGATAGGAATCACCACAGATCCCAGAGAGAAATCCCAATTGTGGGACAACTGTTGAGAAAAAGTGAGGTTAAAAGGTTAAGGGCAGGTGGTGTTGCAAGACAAACACTGCAATAAAATGTGCCGTTTCTTACTTTCACAACAAGGTTTTCATTCAAAGGGTCTCGAACTAGGAAGTGAAATGCCTCGTCCCATTGGGGAGAGCTGGTGCGATCACAGACCTACATCACACAGAGTCAAGGAAAGGAAAAAGGATTTTAGCCACACGTCATTTACTGAACAATTCAACAGTATCTGTGTGAAGCAGTTCCTCACTGTGGTTCTATGAGAAGTTCCTCTCAAAATCAGCTCCGCTCCAACTTTAGGTTCCTTTCCACTCTTCTTCAACTAAACACACAGAGAAAAAAATATAAAGAGAACTAATTGTAAATGTTTCAGACACGTTTCTATTCCTAGAGTTTTTTTTTTTGGAGGCCTCATTATTTATCACTTATAATTTTTTTGATTTACTCTTCTTTTATCATTGCATTGCGGTCTTTATTGTATATATTTGTTTTTTATGCGTATCCTAGTATTGTATTCTACAGCACAGTGGTCAACTACTGCTGTTTTTATTGTGTTTTATAAATACATTTTGATTTGATGTTTCAGATTTTTCTCCTAAAATTCCTCAGAAATAAAAATAGAAAACAAATCAATAGTCCGAATACATCCCTGTTCAAAATCTCTTCTGCTCACTAAGGTTGCATTTATTTGTTTAAAAATACAGTAAAAGCAGTAATATTGTCAAAGATTACAATTTAAAATAATTGTTTTCTATTTTAATATATTTTAAAATAATTTATTGCCTATGCAAAGCTGAATTTAAACATCCATTTTTCAGTGTTACATGATCCTTCAGAAATCATTCTAATAAGCTGATTTACTGATCAAGAAACATTTCTTATTATTATCAATGTTGAAAACAGTTGTGCTGCTTAATGTTTTTTAGAAACCATGATACTTTTTTTAAGGATTCTTTGAAAGTTCAAAAGAACATAATTTGAAATAAGTCTATTGTAACATTGTCTTTACTGTCACTTTTGATCAACTAAATCCTGAAGAATACTCACAGGAAGCTCATATGCGCGCTCCAAATACACAAACAGAAGAGCGGCAGTTGGCACTGTCTTATTCATGTAGGAGCTCTTTGATTGGTACAGCAACACCTGATGAATAAATCAACTAGTTAGCTTCATCAATGTATCTTCAACACTGACAGAGATTGGTGGAGGACGCCAGACGGTTCTGCCCACCTGCTGAAGTTTCTCTGGTTGTGTTACAGTGGGCAGCCATTCCAGAGCGAGATGAACGCGGCCACGCTTAACATCGCTCAGAGAAAACCACTGCCACACACAACACAGACACAAGAGGATATATGGATGAGTATCTTTATAAACGTATATCTTATTTTTATACTTATTACAACTGATGCACATATACTCAACCTCATTAATGTATCGAGAGCTGATTATGTCACTCAGATTCATCTTCAGCCTAAAAGTAAAACAATATATGCATAAATAATGCTAAGCCTAAACAACGCTTCTGGATTATATTGACAGTAGCTTTCTTACCTGCCCATGAAGTCATCTTTCATGTCCATGTCCTTATCAAAAACTTCCAATGTCAAATCCTGACCAGGAAGCTGCGTCAAAACCACCTTAATAAAATAATAACAGGAAATGCCAAGTTGAAAACTTATAGTCATACTGCCAAACAGTCATTTGCAGCTTAAATAAAGAAAAAGTCCTGCTGAACAATGTTTTGAAGACTAGCATACTTCATGATTTGCAGTGTATACTGTGTACTGCCTACTGTTTTTTTTTTTTTATGTGAAACAGTATGCAACAATAAATATGTCCAAACATAGTTGCTGTATGACCACATTAATTTTTAAATCCAATTAAATATAAATATTAAATGTATTATGCATATTTAATTCAATATGCATAATCCAGCATATTTAATTCATATGCATTATTTGCTGGATATGTGGTATCCAGCAAACATTTTGGGAATAAGTATGATTATTTTGATTTTATAATTCTTTTTTTTTAATGAAAATGTCTTTTAGCAGTTCAATGAAAAATTATTCAAAAAGTTTTTTCATTTTAAATTGTGGAAATCATTCAAATATTTGGAATAATGTTTTGTTCGGTTGAGTTGAAAGATGAAAATGAATACTTTTATTAAGAATGGATGCATTAACGTTAATATATATGTATATATGTCATAACCGGTTCTGTTAATTTCTGTTCCTATGTTCCCCAGTCCTGTTTCGAGTCGCATGTTCCTTGTTTTGAGTTCAGTTCTGTCTTCTGTCATGTTTTCCTTTGTTTTGCTTTCGTCAGTCCCTGTCAGTTGTCATGTGATCTTTGTTTTGTTTTCCCATGTGCCTGTCTCATCATTAGTTCATTTAAGTCAGCTGTGTCTCGTCTGTAATCATGTCCGTCACCTGTGCCCCGCTTGTTATCCTCCTGTGTTTCAGTGCATTTATTCCCTCTGGGTCAGTCCAGTCCTGGTCGGTTGTTAACGTTTCATGCGTGGTGTTTCCTGTATCTGCCTGTATCCTGTTCTTCATTAAATTAAGATTATATTCAAGAAAGCTCCGAGTGCTTGTTCCTGTCCTAACCACGGTGTGACAATAAATAAATATATATACGATAATATATAATACTCAAAATAATAACACAATAATACACAATATTACTGTCTTTACTGTATTTTTGATCAAATAAATGCAGCCTTGGTGACCAAACGAGATTTAAAATGGTTACTGATGCAATACTTTTGATACATACTGCCTAAATAGTATAGTATAGAGTAAAATAGTGTAGTATAGTATGTCATTCTGGACATGGTGTCAAGGTTTGATTTATAAATTATTTATATACTATAATATATATACTTTTTTTAAGTATTCCCACCTCATACATCTCATTCCAGGTGGGGTTGAGGTTCTCCTTGATCACTTGACTTTTAAAGGTTTCACCTCCAATTTGTATCTTGACATACGGGTCGCTCTTCCCCTTCACCATCCCACCCAACATGTTGTCCTTCGCAACCAGATTTTGAGCCTCGACGAGGTGGATCCGCAGCACCCCCTGCAGGAGCAAAGAGCAGATCGTTTTACTTTGATTTCAGGGGTTGGTTATGATCGGTCGGACCATCAAGGAATGTTGATTTAAGAACATATTATACTTATGTGGCTAAAAATATTAAATATTAATAGAATAGCCTCATTAATAGATGAGATCTGCACACCTCAGTAGCAAAGCTGGAATGGGGCATCGTCTTCTGTGGACGTGAGCTCTTCGAAAGAGGGACACTGGAGAGGAGGGAGGAAGTAACAGCGGCTTCATCCAACCAGAGAACCTGCAGGAAATTACATCAACATAAGCTATGTTTCCAAGTTGCAAGTTTAACTTGTGGAGGAAAAAAACACATTTGCGAATAAAGCACCATTTCCATCCTGGGAAATTAGCACAAAATATCTGTCATAAAAATGGAAGTTGATGGAATCAGGAGCTTTTCTTTCATACATCATAAATTACTTGTGCCGCAGATCACGCAGACGAAACACAATAAACTTATTGTTATTATACCGAATCATTTTGACCAACATTTGAGATGCTGTGCGATGAGATTGGTCCACTGGTTAGTCCAGTTATCCAATCACATCCACTGATGAGGCAAAGTCACATTACAGTTCAAAAATGACAGGGGCAGTAAGATTTTTTTATTCAGCAAGGATGCATTACATCGATCAAAAGTGATATTTATAATATTACAAAAGATTTCTATATCAAATAAAGACTGTTGAAAACAATTTATCACAGTTTCCACAAAAATATGAACTGTTTTCAACATTGATAATAATAAGAAATGTTTCTTGAGCAAATTAGAATGATTTCTGAAGGATCATGTGACTGAAGGCTGAAATAATCAGAGGAATGTTACATTTTAAAATATATTAAAACAGAAAACTGTTATTTTAAATTGTAATCATATTACACATTGTTATTGTTTTTTACTGTATTTTTTAATCAAATAAACGCAACCTTGGTGGACATTCTTTCAAAAATATTAAAAAGGGTTGTTTGAATGGTAGTATATATGAATATGTATATTAAAACTTGTGTATTGTGTGTCAGATGAATTTACCCTGAGAACTGTGTTGATGTGGATGCGGCTGTTTGAGCCGGAATTCTCAAGATTAAACCACTGATCCAAAGTCAGATCTGGACAAGACAGAAGTTGGGAAACAGGAATGGACAGACTTCCCAAAACCTGAACACGGTCATTATCCTTCACCTGAAAAAGAGAGTGAGACAATGGAAAAATGGCTTAAGTAACATGAATGTCAACCAGCTAAATTCACAT
Source organism: Zacco platypus (assembly GCA_038088235.1). NCBI lineage: Eukaryota > Metazoa > Chordata > Actinopteri > Cypriniformes > Xenocyprididae > Zacco > Zacco platypus. Next base: position 30,089,310 of record CM076074.1, on the reverse strand, counting down.
TTGGAAAAAAAAAATCCTGGAAGAATTAACATCTGAATCCCGTTTACGCCTGTGTTTGTTCAAACCAGGTGTAAACTGGGGTAAATGATGTTAGCATACCTGTACACTGATGTCCTGTTTGCTTGGATCTCTGATGAAGAAGGTGAATGCGTCCTCCCACTGCGGGTTCACCGTATTCCAGCAAATCTAGGAGCAGGGAAAATAAGCGAGTGAGAAGAGCGGGTCACATGGGACAGTTTGGTTGACACAGATGGTGAGTATGTGTCTTACCCGGCTGTCACGAGTAACATCCTGCACTGAGATTTGAGCAATCGGATTGGGATCCTTATTACCTTTTTTCATCTAAAAATAGAAGAAACGGGTACAAACGCACTTAAAAACAAACATATAATAGAAATACATAACAGTTCATTTACCATTTTGTCATTAATATGATTAGGTTTCCAGTTTAAACTGATAAAAAGCTGAACTATTTCATATAAATTAGGTTAGTAAAGACACACTACTGTCGACTTTTAAATGTTTTTAAAAGGAGTGTCTCATACACCAAGGCTGTATTAATTTGATCAAAAATACAGTTTTCTATTTGAACATATTTTGAAATGTATTCCTGTGATCAAAGCTGAATTTTCAGCATCATTACTCCAGTCTTCAGTGTCACATGATCCTTCAGAAATCATTCTAACATGCTGATTTCCTGCTTAAGACATATTTCTTTTTATTACCAATGTTGAAACTAGTTTTGCTGCTTTATATGAAAGCAGATTTATGCCACGGAATAAAAAGACAAAAGGGAACCGCCGCTTTTTATCTCACAATGTTTTCCTCAGAATTGAGTTTATAACTCTTTATAACTCGCAATTCTGAGATACAAAGTCGCATTTTATTACTCCATGGCGAAAACAAGCTTTCATAACTAAATGTTTTCGTGGAAACCATGATTCTTTAATGAATAGAAAGTTCACATGACAATGTCAAGATTGCGTTCGTAGTACATGTATGCATACTTGACAGAATACAGAAGTCAGGTGCAGTGCATTATTTCAGATCCAGCCTTTTACTTTCATCACAGAGCAAGGACTATAGACTTACACTAACAGCATTACTGTAAACACATTTTTTGCTTGAGAACTGAGGAAGGAGTCTAAATTATTATCTGTAGTCAGCAGTAGAGCCAATGAGGCCAGGACATTCCATTAAAATCCTCCAGACCGCAGCGCTGTAAGCATGAGCGCTCTGGGATACTCACTTGATGCAAGTGTGCACTTGTTTCAAGAGTTTTAAGTGTCGGTGTGTGCCTCTAAGTGAACTCTTTTGGCATTGCACTTCTAGGAAAATATTCTGGATGCGGGAAACGGTGCGAGTACTTTTCACAAAGTGCTCTCTCAAGACCATGGGCTGGATAAGATATATCTAATGTTACATTTAATAGTTTCTCTAGACATGGATGTAGTCCCTCTCTGCTTCAAAGAGGGCTGCAGCCAGTCTGCTGCCAAACACAAAAGGGAAATGGCAGGTTGTGGGTAACCAGAAGCATTTACACACACACACGTTTGTTTTTTGTTTTCTATCATGGTGGGACTTTCCATTGACTTCTACTGTTTTTATACTCAACTAATGATGTTTTATATCCCTTAACCCTAAATGTAACCCTTACAGAAACCGTTTTGGATTTTTAGATCGTAACTGAGACATTATTGAGTATGTTTATTAAGCCCACTTTATGGTGATTTCGAGTTTCACTACCCTTTCAAGGACAAGGCTGCAAAACCTGACCAACATACACTACACTTTAGGCTGGGGTTTGTAAGTTTTTTTTTAAATAAATTATTGCATTTATTCAGCAAGGACACATTAAATCGATCAAAAGTGACGTTTATATATTTCCAAACGGTTTCTATTTCAAATAAATGCTCTTCTTTTGTACTTTCTATTCAGCAAAGAATCCTGAAAAATATGTATCACGGTTTCCACAAAAAACATTTAGTGTGTTCAACAATGATAATCCTTAGAAATGTGTCTTGAGCTGCAAATCAGCACATTAGAATAATTTTCAGCTTTAAGCACAGGAATGAATTACATTTTAAAATATATTCAAATAGAAAAGAGTCATTTTAAATTGCAACAATATTCCACAATTTTCCTTTTAGGAAAGTGATGTTTTTTCAAAATGTATGAAATGTATAAAAATCATTATGTCTATGGAATGTCCTCATAAAACATGAACACCTAACATGTGTTAGAACAAAGAGTGCAGCAGGAAGAGGATGTGAGAGTATTACTCACAGGAAGTGCCTCAGCCTTGTCCAAATACACTGCCATGATGGCTGCTGAGGGTGGCTTTGCTGTTTTACTCACCACACTTTCATTTCTCTTCAGAACCTGAGAGTAAGAGAGAGAGAAAAAAATGAGGGCAAAGTAGGGCGGAGCAAACCAACTATAAAAACTCCTGTTTGCAATTGCTCTGTTTGTCAAGTGTGCAAAATAAGCTTTCTGTCTCATTTAAAGATTCCTGTGATTGGTTAAAAGGTGGAGTAGATGAACACAGTGTTTGCATGAGTGGAGAACACAGCACACCCATTCTTTCCAAGAAAACCCTGTGTGTGTATGTACGGTGTTGCAAGACCTCTTCAAGTCTTTCTGTCTGGGCTTCTAGCTTCAGCCATTCCAGTCTGAGGTGAACCCGTCCGGTAGGAGTGTCCTTCAAAGTGAACCACTAAGAAGGGGACATTAAAACAGCAAATAATCAACAATGTGAAATGATAGAACAAACCTAAGAGACTGACATAATGCAATACATGATAAAATGGACCAATGTTCAATGCATAAGCTGGTCATTATTGCAAAATAAACCCTTTCAGATCTATACAGGTGGAGCTGGGGAAGGAGGAGGGTTTCTGAGAGTGCGCTGCAAACTGCTACAGCAAACACTGACCAAGTATTTGAAAGTTGAGCAGCGAGCTCATTGGATACTGATACTGCAGGAACCAATCAGATGTGCCCTATAGAGAATGATGTGATTGTGAGCAGATTGAGTTTAGGATCAGCCTGCGCCATCTAGAGTTTCATGTCAGAACTTTGTATTTATTTCAGTTAGCTACTAGGGCCAAATTTCTTTTTTAATCAAGTTTTCTAACTAAAATTATATTTATTATAATTATATTTATATCAAATACTGAAAAGTGTTAGTTAATGACAACACTACGAGAGATATGAAACAACAATTATATTAATAATTAATAATAATTGCAATGTACAAAACGTGAGCTATGGTTTTTGTGGTTTGTAGCAAACTGGTGAAAGTTATGCAAATTACTTGCAACCAAATCAAGTTAACCACACACACACACACACACACACACACACACACGAGAAAACAGTGTCCTTGAATATTAACTAATAAAGTTTCTCACCTCATCAACTATTTTAGATTTCTTGACAATCCCCAAGTCTAATTTTGCCCTGAACACAAGTGAAATAAAGAGAATCAATACAGGGGTGAAAATAGAGATCAGAAAACAGTAAGAAACACAAATCATGAGTTTATGGTAATGGTAACTTTAGAAAAAAAGTTTAAAAGAGTTTAATGTACTATGATAAGTGGAAACACTATAGAAAACAAGACTTCCTCGATGTAAATTGTTTTAAGTCCAAGAAATCTTGACTAACATTATAATTGAGCAAAAAAAAAGTTTAAAAAATTTAAGATATCACTGCTTTGGAGGAATAAATGTGAGATGGAATAATAGGAGATGAAAAGCAGTGATATGGTACCTGCCCAGGAAATCATCATGATCAGGGTCTTTATCAAACACTTCCACCTCTAGCTCCTGACCAGGCACCTCATGAACGATGACCTGACAGACAGACACACACGCATGCATGAAACACCAAAGACACACCTACATTAACAGCATGGATACTCAATGACAAAATGTGGTGTAAATGGTTTGACATTTGAACTGAAGGACAAAAAACACACACAAAGATACATTCAATATCAAATGGCTCATACAGTTCACCTCTTAAAACTTGAAAGTTACCTCTTTTGTTGATATTATAATGTGGTGTCATTTTAATGCCCACCTCATACATTTCATCCCATTTGGGATTGAGTGTGTTGTCCAGATGCCGGGATTTGAAGGTTTGCGGCCCGACTCTGAGCACGGCGTACGGGTCAGACATGCCCGCTATAACACCCTTCACATAGTTATCCTTCGAAGCCAGACCGTCGGCCTCCAGCAGGTGAATACGCACAACTCCCTTCAAGAAATAAAGAAAGATCATTACTGCATTAAATTAAAATAGCAAATTACATGGTACCATTATGTTTTATGGAAATAATTACACAGCAAAAGCAGCAAAGACAACAAATGTGGGATTTATACACTAACTTTCAAAGATTGGAGTCAGTAAGATTTAAATTGTTTTTTCTTTTTGAAAGATATTAATATTCTTATTCATCAATGACACATCAAATCAATCAAAATGGGCATTTATAATGTCACAAAATATTTCTATTTCAAATAAATGTTGTTCTTTTGAACTTTCTATTCATCAAAAACTGTGCAAAAAAAAATGCATCACGGTTTCCACAAAAACATTGATAATAATAATTTTGGACTAGCCAATCAGCATATTAGAATAATATAGACATAATAAGAATCATGTGACACTGAAGACTGGAGTAATGATACTAAAAATTCAGCTTTGCATCATAGGAATAAATTACATTTGAAAATATATTCAAAGAGAAAAGTTATTTTTAAATTGTAATAATATTTCACAATATTTCTGTTTTTACTGTAATTCGTTTTTAATTTGAAAAAAATAAATAAATAAAAATGTAGGGTTTTTTTATGGAAGCCCATTCCCGCCACTGTTGAGAAAAAAAAAATTTCGTAAGTCATAATAATGAGAAACTTTCTCATAATAATGACTTAGTATCTCAAGATAATGAGAAACTTTTCTCATAATAATGAGAAACTTTCTCATAATAATGACTTAGTATCTCATAATAATGACTTAGCATCTTTAACTTAATCAAAAAAAAAAAAAATTTTTTAGAAACTTTTCTCATAATGACTTATCTTTAACTTAATCAAAAAAAAATTACATTTTTTTTTAGAAACTTTTCTCATAATAATGACTTAGTATCTCATAATAATGACTTAGCATCTTTAACTTAATCAAAAACATTTTTTTAATTTTTTTTAGAAACTTTTCTCATAATAATGACTTAACATCTCATAATTCTTAGCATCTTTAACTTAATCAAAAAATATTTTTTGATTTTTTTATAAACTTTCTCACAATGACTTAACATCTCATAATAATGACTTAGTATCTCATAATAATGACTTAGCATCTCATAATGACTTAGTATCTCATAATAATGACTTAGTATCTCATAATAATGACTTAACATCTCATAATAATGACTTAACATCTCATAACAATGACTTAGTATCTCATAATAATGACTTAGTATCTCATAATAATGACTTAGTATCTCATTATAATGACTTAACATCTCATAATAATGACTTAACATCTCATAACAATGACTTAGTATCTCATAATAATGACTTAACATCTCATAATAATGACTTAGTATCTCATAATAATGACTTAACATCTCATAATAATGACTTAGCATCTTTAACTTAATAAAAAAAATAAAAGTTTTTTTTATTAAGTTAAAGATACTAAATCATTATTATGAGATACTAAGTCATTATTATGAGAAAGTTTCTCATTATTATGACTTACGGAATATTTTTTTTTTCTCAACAGTGGCGGGAACGGGCTTCCATATTTTTTCAAGTGCGTTTATATCTATATCTTTTTTCTCTCCACGACATCACCAGAAAAATGAAATTAATAATAATAATTACTATTATACTACACATTAACCCATTGCTTAAACTTATGTGCCTATATACACTACTATATCTATACATCTATATATTTTGCTGACTTTTATTATTATTATATTTTTTATCTTGTATCTGTGTGTACATCATTGGTCTCGTACTTTGTATAAACTGCTATGCCAGGTTGTTAATCTGTTTTGTTCAATTAAAAAAGAAATGTAACTGAGCCCGAACTTTTGCAAAATTGCAAAAACCAAAGTATCATGTATTTGAATGTTTTCACCATTGTATGTTGATTCTAAAGTGTATTTATTTATTTATTAGTTCATTTAACAGGGACAATGTAGTATAACATTTCTACAATTTCAAGCAGCCGATGCTCCACATACAGGCTTCTAGCCGAAGGCTAATTTGCAGCCCCAGTCCCTGGTTAGGCTTTTTTTAACAAAATAAAACAATAATTACACAAAAACTTAAGTAAAAAAAAAAAAAAAAAAGTAACAATAATAAAAGGAGTTGAGACTGTGTACGACCATCAGTGATCAAAAATCTTTTTTAAATTTCGTTGAAAAAAATTCAACTCTGTTTGCATTTTCAGTTCAGCTGGTAGACTGTTCCAAAGCAGTGTACCTTGTACTGAAAATGTTAATTGTGCAAATTTAGTTTTTCTCTTTGGTACTGAGCAATTCAGATTATTAGCACCTCTTGTAGTGATCCCCTTACTAATCCGTTTTGATATTAATTGGCATATAATTTCTGGAGCCAAATTATTTACACATTTAAAAACCATTTTAATAAGAGATAGATTTATAAAATTTTCAAAACTAAGCAGACTGTATTTTTGTAAAATATTACAATGATGCCATCTATTTGGTTTCTTGTCCAAGATTTTTAATGTTTGTTTATATAACAATCTAACCGGTTTAATAGTCAGTTGAGAAACCTGATCCCAGACAATCACACAATAAGATAAATGCGAGGTTTGTGTGTGTGTGTGTGTGTGTGTGTGTGTGTGTTACCCTGGGCAGGGGACTCCTCAACTGTGCCACATGCAGGTCTGGCACAAGAGGAACAGTGAGACGATTGGGCAACACCAGGAATGAGGCAATCGCATCCATGATCATAGAGTCTGACATCACGCTGAGAAAAAGAAACACAAATTGTGAAAGAGATTCAAAAAAAGAGATCAGGACATCAAGTGTACTGAACAGGACAACATGTTATTGTGTCATGCCTGAAACTCACTTGAGCCCTGGAATGTCCAGCAGGTTGGTTAAACCGGTCCAGTTAATGGCCAGTTTCTAACAACAAAGAAGAAAAAGGAGAAGATTACATGATTCTATCAAAAATAACATTCTAATTCAAGCACCAATGAAAGAATAAAGACAGTAAGGATTAGTACACACTAATACTGAACATTGTAAAATTCAATGGAGCTTCAAAGAACACAGGAGGGTTTCAACTCCCTCAGGTAATGGATGTTAACAAAAACTAATACCGTATTTGAATTGAAGAACGTACAGGCCTGGTTTCACAGATAGGGCTTAAATTAAACCAGGATTAGGATTTAGTTCAATTAGGGCATTTAAGTAGCTTTTATAACTGTGCCTTAGAAAAAAACATTACGAGTGTTCATCTTGAGACAAAACACTGTGACTGACATGTTATAACATATGGCAGTGCAAGTTGCTTTCAGTTAAAACAACCAAAAACATTGAACCATAGAAGAACCCTTAATTTTCATAAAGTCTTCTTTCTTGGCATCTATTGGAATTCTTCATGGAATCTTTCCATTCCACAAAAGGTTCTTTAGTTTATTGAAATGTTCTTCACACTTTTAAGAACTGTTCACTGAAAGGTTCTTTGGGGAACTAAAAATGGTTCTTCTGTGGCATTGCTGCAAAAACCCTCTCTTAAAACCTTTATGTTTAAGAGTGTAGTGAAGTAAGTGTTTAGAGACACTCACAGGTCTTTGAATGAAGAACATGGTCACAGCACCCACGATCGGGACGTCACCAATCAGTGGCTCCAAAATCACACGCATCATTCCATGAAGCTGAAAGAATGCAAACGGAATAAGGTTTCATTTCCACAGTGGGACTGTGTATCAAATGTACTGTCACAACAATAATCTCACCTGTATGCCGTTCACACCAGCCTTGCAGAAATACCTCTTCACCTCCACGTTTATCTCCACATCCCCCACATAACTGGAAAAAGATGGAAGAGAGGAAACATTAGGTTGTTTTTAATTAATTACAGATAAATTTAACAAATCTGCTGATTTTGTTCCAAAAAAAAAATTGAGTCTAAATAGGATATACACTCATTTTGTCTCTCTGAATAAACTCAGGATTAACAAATCTGAGGGTACGTGTACACGACAACGATGTTCTTAAAATTGGAAAAGTTTTTCCTTGGGTACAGATGCCAACGCTGTTGAAACGATCCCTGTTCACACGGATACGTGAAAATGACTAAAAACGCTGCATTCTGCTTCCAGGCCTGTAGTTGGCGATGTCACTTTGTAAAGAAACACCACGCATCCATAGACTGAACACATAATACGCATGCGTTTTCACAAATTCACGTTTTTGTAGTTTACACAAAGACGATAACTGTATCGTTTTTCGAAAACTTTGAAACCGGTTTTCAAAAGTTCGCGTTTTCAGGCCCCAAAATGGCATGGTCATGGCCAAAATGCATAAAAAGTTTTCCGTTTTTAAGTGAAAATGGTGTAAACGGCCCCTGAGTTGTCTGCAGTTGGACGGTTGTTTTGACAGCTTGTGAAATACAATATCAATTGCACAAGATTATGAATCACTCCCGGAGAGACAACAGACATGTTTGCAGAGAATCTCAAATTTATTTCAATCTCAAATCAGTGAAAGGATGTATGCGTCACCTGATGTAAACGTCAAGCAGAATTTGACCTTTATCATTTTCTGTATGAGCCTTCACTCCAACCACCTTCATCGGCTGTAAAATAGAGAAATGTTCTGTTGTAGAAGATAAAAATGTGCAGGCAAGACTGGAATAAAGGGGAAATCAGTCGTTTCTTCATGCGTATTAATGTAATATAGTAGTTTTTGTCAGTCCCCCAATAGATTTTAAGTTAATATTAAAATAATTGAACAACACATTTGCTTGTCGGCTAATGGTCACATGACATGCAGGTAAACAAATAAAATATTTAATCTTTTAAGTGCTTTAATTTGATTTTTTAAATTATTTATTTATTTGAATTTTTATCTTTTTATGATTTAATTATTTATTAGCTTTTCATCACTCATAAACCCACTGCAATAATAATTCAAAAACTATTTTTTAAACGTCATGAGCAAGATTTTCACAGGATTATGTTTTTTAAATCACATTAACATCAAAATTTCACTCTTGCCTTGACAAGAATGTTTGCCCTGAGACATCAGATGTGTTTATTCTGACAGAATGCTTGTTCAGACATGTTTCAGTGTCAGTGAAACCTCTCTTAATCTCCTTCTCTACTGGAATGAGATGTACAGGAACGTTCCTGGATTATTATCAATTGTGTAGCCGTGTGTGTGTGTGTGTGTGTGTGTGTTTCTATGTATGACCTTGCCACCAAAGTCTATCTTGGTGAAGCTGAGAGTCTGCAGATGAGTGCTGGAGCCACGGATGGATGGAGCAATGGTTTCCGTGAGCAGCTTCTCCAAATACTGACCAATAAATGGCCAGGCCTGCTGGATAACCTTGAAAAAAATACAGGAAGAGGATGTCATATTTTATCAGGCAATTTTTTAATTTTATATTAAAGTCACCATGACAATTCTTATTTTTTTATGGAATATTGTAGTATTTATTATAAATGATTTATCCATCCACATCATTATCTTTTTTCATTCATGTTCCAAATAGCTTCCCTTGCAGCGACATCTCTTCTCTGATGACGTTTACTGATGCGAGGGCGGGGCAACCTGTCACTCACATGAGATCCACCAATAACAAACCACAACCATCCAATCAATTGACCCTTCGCAAAGACCCGCCCCCTTTAGTTACTGTTGCTATGCCCAACAAGCCATGTGCTCTCATGCCACACATCATGTTCTCACGAAGTGAAAAATACCAAAAATGTCCAAAGAGGACACTGACAACATATAAAACAGTTTCATATTGAAAATATTGTGATTTTTAAAGAAGTTTAAGCAATAAATAGCGTCTAGTGTGTCTTTAATGTGTCGTGACAGATCGCTGTAGCTCCTCGTGAACCGATCATCTCTTCATACTAGTTCATTTACAGCATCAAATAAACATGAATGAACATCTGAAGGAATGTTGTTTCAAGCGCGGAAAGACGTGAGGACACACAATTTTTCAAGTTCAAGTTCACCAACGTTAATCTGCTAACTCCACCTGACTGCATTGTTGGACAAAACGGCAGATTCGGGGTTATGATTGGTCAGATCGCCTGTCAATCAAACTGTTTGCGAAGAGTCAATTCCCCATTGACAAAATCAAGCCCCGCCATTTCACTCGGATACACGTCACAATAGGGAAGAAAAGATTATTGCAACTTCTGTTTCATGCTGACTTTATATCTGATTAGCCATTCTGACATAGGTTTATTTTATCAGGATTATACTAATATATTTATTTTAATATTAATAGGAATTAATTAATTATATCACACAAATCTCTTTTTAAATTGCATGTGATTACATAAAAAAAAATAATTAATTCCCGAATTAGATGAACAAACTTTTCTGCAATGAAAAAGAACAGAAATTTTATTTAATTTTGAGACTTTCAAGCCAACATTCTTTCCCACAGAGCTGAATTAATACAATTCCTACAAGCTCAGTACTTTGATATCTATATACTTTATAGTTTTAAAAAATATCGTAGTATTAAACATAGTTCCATGTACAAAAAAAAAGCAAAAAAACATAATAATGTTACCACCACAGTATTTTTCTAAAGGATATTTAAAATAAAAATAATGCATAAAATATTGTATGATATATATGTCTGTGAGTTTGTGGGACTACAAATCTGACCCAGTTCCTCCTGTTTAATGCCGTGTCTGTTCTCTCCTTGCAGCTGTTTGTCATTTGTGTGTGCACAGTTGCTATAGTGACCTGTTGCTGTTTGCGGATGTTAAGAGCCGATAAAAGCAGCTAAAGCGCCAGATGCCAGGGCATTTTTCAGATTGTTTCGTTACATGTACAAACCACAGATTTTAGAAATAGCATTGTGACTCAAGCACAGACCACATGACCATAGAGTAGGACGAGGGTAGAGTCTGAGCAGGGATAACTGCCAGCGTAAAATGTCTGCCTCGTGAATCACTGATAAAGAACATCGTGCTTAAATATTTGCGCTCTAATGAAACGAAAACAAAGATAAATGGTTTCAGGAAGGGATCCGCTCCTCATTTTTCTCTCTCAGCATGTGAATCTCGGGAAAGTTAATTTTGTCCCAAAATAAATAAATATTAAAAATGTAATTTCCTGGGAAACCATGCATTGCAACTGATTAAATAATTCAAAGGCAAGGAACATATGTTAACTGAATTAGTGTTTGGTTGAGAATGGATGTGTAATAATAGCGTAAATAGCTTTTGTTCAGCCGGCGTGTGGGTGGTCACAGGCAGCTGTCGTGACGCGAGGAGGAGCCGTTGATTCGGATGGGTGTGGTGGAGAGGCATGGATCAGGAATACATGAGGGTACAGGCTTGATCTCAACAAACACATGCAAACAAAAAAATGCTTGCTGAATTACCTTGTTTAGCCATTCAACCTTCTCCACATCTGGGAAGTTGACCTGAAATTATAAAGAAAAAACAGACTTATATGTGCAAAGAGCCTGTGAGCTTTAAAGTGGCTGTACAATGATCTTCAACAGAGGATGTGGTTATAAAGAAGAAAAAACATCACATGTCTATCATGACCA